>CM035420.1:126309931-126909931 GCA_020310875.1 Ceratopteris richardii
AGTAAGATTCCATTCTGATTTGCCAATCAACATAGTTCTTCCTATCAAGATTCTCAATCATTGAAGGAAAGCTATCACCCATCTTGATGTAGCTATGATACAACTAAAAGTACCTGAAGAGTGTAAATAGTAGAAATCTGATGATGAAAGTGTTGAAGTTTTGTCTAACTAACTAGCACAAGGCATGCCCTTTAGCTATTGGAAACTTTAATTAACTTCAAGCTGATGAAATAAAACACCCTATGTGCTTTGGAAAATCATTGATAAAAAATCGACCCAAAACACATAAGTTCCACATAAGAAACCACAAGAAGAATTCACTATGTTGGTTAGAATATGCAACTTCTAAAGCTTAGTGCTCTCAACTTGATCACAATTGGCTAAATTCCTCTTACAGGATTTTGGAATATAGGTTTATGTAGTCATTATGCACAGGAATGCAATTTGTGAACAAGGATGTACTCAATTGTAACATTAACATCAACATGTGTTCATCCCAATATTTCAAAGTGTGCAAAGAATGACCATGAGATCTTGACTGATCTATTTCTCCCAATTTATGACACCAATTGGTACATAAATTTATACACATAAATTATACACTAATAGCTCTCTAATGAGGCCTTACTTATAAACATTAGACTTCTAAGGAGTGAGGATCAATCTCTACAAGTCAATAGATTTGTGGGAAAATGATGTAGAGAAATGAGCAACAAGAAAGGGGATGATGAAAGTAATTGTATATATCATCTAACATATTGTACAAGTTTTTGAGAATGTTTACATAGAATCCTTGTGGATTCCACGACTTCTTTACAATCAAATTGAGTTCAAAATAACTCACAAAATAAGTTGTTGTGATCAAGTTCTCTTTTCCTATAATCTAGGAAAATAGAGAATCAAGTTTCAAAATTGAATCTGTTAGTTGGTTGAACACCAACCTCAAATCTCATGGTTTTTGAGTCTCCCATATTTATCCTTTAACAAGAATAAAAGTTCTAAGATCCATAAAGACTTATGGATTTTTACATGGATAAAAATTCTAATGGAATACCAGAACATTATGGTTCTCTTTAGAACTGAATTTTGGTTTCAGAACAAATCTTCATTCAAGCATGGTGTAAGCTTGATGTTTTTAATAGATCTTCTAGATCTTGTCCACACAAATGTTTGGGAACCGATCAAAGAACCATCAGTCTGAGCATCAAGGTATTATATCTTATTTATAGATGATTTTAGTAGACGGACCATTTTGTACATCATAAAGCATAAGAATGAAGGGTTCTCATGTTTTGAGAAATATTTAGCTCTTATGGAGAATCAAACATGTAAAACCCTAAAAACTCTAAATTCTTATGGAGGGGGACAATATTTCTCTCATGAATTTGTGTGTGATGTGTGTGAACACACTAGGACCATCGGGGCACTTTTTTCCCTCTTTAGGAGGTTTTTTTCCCTGGATTCTATATATGTCTATTGCCCTAATGGATCACTTATCTTTGTACATTCTAGTGGTAATACATTCAGTATTGTGTGTTGTGCTCCAAGCTTCTTCTTCTTCTTCTTCCTTGTGTTTTCCGTGTGCTTTCACAGATGTCTAACTCCACCAATTGGTATCAGAGCAAGTCATCGCTTCATCTAGAGCATCATCAACACTCCTCTGATCACAGTCTCAAAATCGCATGAAATTTGGTGAGCATACTCAAGATGTTTAGAAGATAAAAATAGCTTCATCGTGTGGTACCAAAATCACGATCTGAGCTCGTTTCGGCCTCCGAACACACTATCGTAGTGCTTGTGTAGGATATTTTGTCTTTTTGTGCTAAAGATATATACATGTTTTGATTCGCCAATATAAGCATCTCAAAGTCTCCTATTGGCCTAGCAAGACTCATTAGGGTAGTTCTATTCATCTTTTTTAGATACAATCATTTTTCTCCATCAGGGTATTTTAGTTAGTGGCCATGGCTGAAAGCAGTGATGTATTTCATATGTTGGATATTGAGGATAAGTTGGATGGTACAATCTACCCATTGTGGGCTTATATGATGTGTCATGTATTGGTCACAAAAGGACTGTGGAATATTGTCCAAGGTGTTGAAAAGTGTCCTATTACAGCTACAAATACAAGTATTGAAGCTGATGTAGATAGTGTTCAAGATGATGATATTCTTCATGTTCTTGTTCATGTTGTGGTTCATGTTGTGGTCTTATATGATGCGTCATGTATTGGTCACAAAAGGATGGTGGAATATTGTGCAAGGTGTTGAAAAATGTCCTCTTACAGCTGTAAACACAGGTACTGAAGTTGATGCAGACAACATTGAAGATGATATTCTTGAAACAAATTTGTTGGGATGGCACAGATGCTCAGACACATCCATTGATAGCATTGTCTATCAAACATGACATTATTCCTCACATTCGCTCTTGCAGAATGGCTAAGGATGCTTGGGATACACTTACCACATTGTACTAGGCTTGCTTACCTTCGAAAATAGTTGGAGAGTAAGCATATGAATGAAGATGATTGTATGGATAGTTTTCTAGCAAAGATCAAAGATTTGAAGTAACAATTAATTTCTGTAGATGAAGTCTTGCCTGACATTTCACTTCTGCAAACTGTTCTAAATGGTCTTCCTCATTCATACAAGATTTTTGCTTCTACTCTTTGTTTGATTATGAATGGCAATTCAAATGCCTTAACATTTGAGGAGTTAGTCTCTCTTCCATTTTAGGAACATAAGTCTAGGCAAAACAAGCCCATTATGCGTGTTGTAGATCAAGCTTTCCTGGCTAGTCAAAAGGGCAAAGGCAAATGGAGCTCTTCTACTAGTAAGCAAAAATGTGCTAATTCTGCACAATTGAAGAAGGAAGATAGAGAAGAGAAGAAAAATAGAAAAGTAGAAATTGTTTTGCAAGTATTGTAAAGCAAATGATCATGTCATAAAGAATTATCCAAAACTAGCTACAAAAGAGGCAAAGAAAAAAGAGGATGAGATGGTTGTTGCAGAGGCCTCTACACCGAAAACAAAGTTTGCTAATCTAATGCAGAATGAAGAATGGGCATTTACTATTGTTTGTAGTTTTGACCCATCCTCTCGTGAACAATGTATGTCTGCAATAGACTCGGATGTTTGGTACTTTGATATGGTGCAACCAAACATATTACCTCGTAGTGTAGTTTCTTCAGTTCACTCGAGCCTGCCCCTACAAGGAATACTATCACATGCACCAACAAATCCTTTTACCTTGTCATGGGAGTTCGTAAGATCATTCTGAACACTGTTGATGGTAGTTCTTTCACATTGTTGGATGCTTTATTTGTGCCAGGAACCACGAAGAGTCTATTATCCGTTTCAGCTTTAGCCAACATTGGCTTGGTCGTGAAATTTGTTGATGACTGCTGTAAACTTCATGATCTCTCAAATGGCAACATGATTACTGCTTTTGGCATTCTATGTCATGGGCTGTATAAGCTCATAGACTATGAAAAATCTATGAATGACTCAGCATGTGCAATACATGATTCTCAAGCTATGTCAGATGCAAAGCTTTGGCATGCACGCTTTGGTCATCTGAGTTTTGCTAGTTCGCTACACCTGCAGAAATCTGAAATGGTGTCCTCTTCACCCAAACTTGAGGCACCCAGTAAACCTGTCTATGAAGGCTGTATTTTGGGATAAATGTAGTGTTCCTCCTTTCCAAAAGATGGTTCAATTTGAGTGACTCGGAAATTGTAGCTTGTTCATAGTGATGTTTGTGGTCCTATGCAGACACCCTCTTTTGGAAACTATCTTTACTTCATGACTTTCATTGATGATTTTCCAAGCATGCATGGATATACCCATTGAAAGCAAAGTCCAAAGTGTTTATGTGCTTCAAACAATTTTTGGTTTTGACTAAAAATTAGTCAACATGTAAAATGGGCACCCTCCATTCCGATCGAGGGGGGAATATATGTCTTCTGACTTTAATGCATTTCTGGCTGAATGTGGTATAAAACATCAGTGTACAATGCCATATACACCTCAACAAAGGGTATCTGAATGGAAGAATAGGTCACTCATGGAGATGGCGAGATGTATGGTCAAGATTCAGGCTTTACCACATAGTTTCTGGCTTGAGGCTATTATGTGTGTAGCATATGTACTTAACATGTGTCCCACTAAAGCACTGCAACCTATCACTCCAAATGAGGCTCGGCATGGTTCCAAGCCATCTGTTGTTCATTTGTGTGTTTTTGGGTGTCGCACATATGCATTAGTGCATGAACGATGACACAAAAATTTGGATGATAAAGCAGTGAAATGTATTTTTGTTGTGTACAGTTATGAAAGCAAAGGGTATCATTTGTATCACCCACATACTAAACACATTCTGGTTAGCCGTGATGTGGTTTTTGTGGAAGATGCTATTCAGCCCTTACTTTCATGTACGAAGGAGACATCTCTTAGCTCCAAAGACATGTTTGATACTTTTCTACCTCTTTTTACAGGTGGACAATCTAGTGTTGGTCATAATGAGGCAATTTCTCAACCTTTACAGGTTTCATGTGATGATGTAGATCATTCCATTTCTAATGCAGATTTACATGATGCACTTGTTAATGAGAGAGCTGATATAGAGTAGGCAAAAACTATGCCAAAATGTCTAGTGCGACTTTGTGTGATAGCAAATTAGATGCACCTCTCTCATATTGTACTTGTTTAGGCTCTCATAGTGCTTCTTTTGCTCCAGATTGCTATGTTATGGCTGCCTCTAGTCTCTATGATGAGAATGACCCTGTTTTGTTAGATAAAGCAAAAAATTCTAAAAATTGGATGGTTGCCATGCAATCTGAATATGATGCTATAATGAAGAATGGTACATAGTCTTTATGTGACTTGCCTCTAGGCAAGAAGGATATTGGCACTAAGTGGGTGTACAGGATAAAGAGTAAGCCTGATGGAAGAGTTGGCAGGTATAAGGCTAGGCTTGTTGAAAAGGGTTATGCTCAAGAAAGAGGCATTGAATTTGATGATACATTTGCTCCTACTTGTCGAATTACTATTGTTCATAGCATTTGTGCACTTGCAGCTCATCATGGTTGGAATGTACATTAGTTGGAAATTAAAACTTCATTTCTAAATGGTGCTTTGCATGAATAAGTGTATGTTTTTCAGCCCCGTGGCTTTGTGCAGAAAGGGCATGAAAACCACGTGTCCAGATTGAAAAAAGCATTATATGATTTGAAAAGCAAGCACCATGTGCTTGGTATGGAAAGACACATGGCTATCTGATTGCACATGGTTTTGAAAACAGTCCACCTAAGAGCACCTAATATGTTAGGTGTTGCTAATGATGTGCTTCTGATCATTGTCATGTATGTTGATGACATGCTACTCACTAGTCCTCATGACAAGCATATTGTTAATTTTAAAGCTGATTTTCATGACTCATTTGAGATGTCTGATTTGGGGCATTTGCATCATTATTTGGGCATTCAATTTATGCAATTTGATAATGGAATATCTTTGTGTCAAACAGAATATATTGGCACATTATTGCAACATTTTGGCCTTGAAGGCTGTAAACCTATTACCACTCCTATGGAGACAGGTTTACAATTGAGTCTTGATGATGCTAGAGATGCACTTGATGTTGTTCTCTATCAGTAGGTTGTTGGATGCTTGATTTACTTATGCATTAATCGGCCAAATATTCAGTTCATTGTCTCACAGATGAGTAGGGTTATGCATTGCCCAAGTGTCAAGCATTGGCAGGCGGTTAAGTGCATCTTTTGCTACTTGAGTGGTACCCGGCTACTTGGATTGTTTTATCCCAAGGGGGGACCACTACTGCAAGATTTACATGCTTTTTTTGACTTTGATTGGGTTGGTTGTTATGACACTCGTGTGTCCACTAGTGGCTTTTGCTTCATGCTTGGTAGCTCATGTACATCTTGGTTGAGCAAGAAGCAGCCTATTGTGGCCACTTGTAGTTGTGAGGTTGAGTAGAGGGCAACTTTCAAAGCGTTGTTGAGTGTGTGTGGCTCAAATGCCTTATGGCTGATTTGGGTGTTGGTTAGTCTTCTACCACCACCATCTTCGCTGATAGTCAGATCACATTGGCAATTGTGCAGAACCATGTGTTCCATGCTCGCACTAAGCACATTGAGGTGCATTATCATTATGTCAAGGAGAGGTTCTCCGCTGGAGAGATCATATTGGCATATGTGCCCACATAGGAGAACATTGCAAACCTTTTCACGAACGCTCTGCCTAGGGAGAATTTTGAAGCTATTCGCAAAGATTTGGGCTTACTTCCTTTTGTGGATTGATTCCACATAGTTTGGCACTTCCTTATACATGAGTGCCAGCTCCTTGTTCACCGCATCACTCCCAAGGAGGATTTGTTGATATATTTAGGTAGTGATGTGTGTGAACACACTAGGACTACCAGGGCACTTTTTTACCTCTTTAGGAGGTTTTTTCCCTTGGCTTGTATATACAACGATTGCCCTAATGGGTCACTTATCTTTGTATATTCTAGTGGTAATACATTCAGTATTGTCTGTTGTACTCGAGGCTTCTTCTTCTTCCTTGTGCTATTTGCATGCTTTCATAGATGACTAACTCCAACATACGCAAGATAGAAGAATCAAGAGAAAAATTACTACCATCTACACTCTTGAACCAAATGGAGTAGTAGAGAGGCGGATTAGGACCATTGTTGAGGCAGCAATGTTCATATTGAATGAGAAGAAGCTATCAAACTATTTGTGGGAAGACACAATATCTACTACCACATATTTGATAAATACATTATCTTCAAAACCTTTGGATGGTATGAACCCCTATGAAGCTTGGAATGGAAGAAGAGAAAGCTTGGATCGTTGTAGCATATTTGGGTGTATTGCATATGCACACATACCATCACAAATCATAGGTAAATTGGACCTTAAGGTAGAGAAGTATGTATTTATAGGTTATGAACTTATTCTTAAAGGTATTAGACTATATAATCCTAGAAATAATGGTTTTTTAGTGAGTTAAGATGTTGTGTTTGATGAGAACAAATCATGACTTGAAGATGATTGCAGGAAGATCAAGCTACCATATGATCTAGAGGAAGACTTTCCAACTCTCTTAAGCAAGAATGCACATACACTTGAAGCATCAAGTGACTCTGAATATGATAAGAAGACTCTTAGAAAATAAATCAACTCATGGAACTCCAAAGACAAGACCAAGATACAAGAGTTGAGGGATGTTAGAGAATCCTCTCAAGAAACCATCAAAAGATCTACTAGGGAGAAGTAGAAGCTAGAAGGGTATGGCTATGATACATCTCTAGTGACTAAACAATCTACCTATTTAGAACAAGACTTGAATTCTAAAGATCCCTCATCCTATGAATATTCAAAGAAGAAACCAGAGTGGATGAATACTATGGAAGAAGAAATTGAAGCCTTGTAGGAGAATCACACTTGGGAATTGGTTCTGAAGTCTCCAACCATGAAGATCATTGGATTGAGATGGATATACAAATTGAAGAGGAACTCTGATGAAACCATGAATAGATACAAAGCTAGGCTTGTGGCTAAAGGGTATGGTCATAACCAAGGAATTGGCTATGAAGAGACCTTCTCACATGTGGAAAAGATGCCAGCAATCAGAGTCCTTATGAGCATTGCAACTACCAAGAATTGGAAGATCTATCAAATGGATGTGAACAATGCATGTTTGAATGGATGGATATCTAATGAGTTATATATGGCTTAAACCCATGTGTTTGAAGAATCACATTTTCCTAAACATCTTTGCAAGTTAAGGAAAGTGCTATATGTTCTAAAGCAAGCTTCAAGATCTTGGAATCATGGACTTATGACATATTTGCAAGATAAGGGTTTTATGGTTAGTAAAGCTCATCCTTCACTCTTCATTAAGAGGAATCATTGAGAAGTCATATACCTTTGTGTATATGTAGATGACATAATAATCAGAGGTAATGATGTTAAAGGTATCAGGAGGATCAAGCCAAAAGGAGGAATATAAATCAGTAATCTAGGGAAAGTCACATACTTCCTAGGTTTGGAAGTTATGTATATAGAAAAGGGTTTATATATCACTCAAAAGAAATGCATCAAAGACATGCTATCCAAGTTCAAGATGGAGAATTTTAAAGTTGTAGGTAGATCCATGGAGATAAACTCGAAGGTAAGTGCTCAGGAAGCTCAATTGATTGAAGACATAACAAACTACCAAGGCTTGGTGGGAAGTTTGAATCATATAACATTTAATAGGATAGACATTTGCTATAGTGTAAGTGTTTTGATTCAATTCATGCATACTCCTAAGAAACCACACATGGAAGCAACTAAGAGGATACTCAAGTATCTAAAGGAACCATAAATGAAAGTTTATTTTATCGATATAACTTTCATGTAGATATGAAGCTATTCCCTAATGTAGATTGGGCAAGTTCAAAAGATGATAGAAGAAGTAATTCTAGTTATCTCACATTTGCAAGTAAGCTCATCTCATGGTCATCCAAGAAGGAATTCATTGTTTCTCTTTCATCAATTGAAGCTGAATATAGAGGTTTGCACAAATGCAACTCATATAGGCATGTGGATTAAGCCTTTGTACTCAGATTTAGGTGTGAAGTCTTCTACTCCTAATATCATTGGAGACAATATAAGCTCTCTTCACCTTGCAACAAATCGAATTTATCATTCTAGGACCAAACACATCGAGGTTCATTATCACTATGTTAGGGAGAAAATCACAATCAAGGAAATCAAACTCTCATATTTATCCATTCAATGACAATGTGTAGATATGATGACCAAGGCATTGGATGGAGTGAAAGTAAACTAGTTCAAAACTATGACTGGACTTCAAGAAATATCAATGGATTGAAGACTCAAGCATCTTAGGCTTGAGGGGGAATTGTTGGTTCATGAAGCAAGCCTAAATGCTTGACTTATGCACACATATGTTCTCTTTATGATTGACACATAATTTTATACTCATAGCAACATACATTTAAGGACCTTCGAAGGTTAACGTCTGGGTTTATCTTACTAAAAGGTAAATGAAATAATTGGAGAGACTATCATGGACTCACTGGAAGCCAAATGCCATGAATTTATCCAAATTCAAAGTTCAAATCACTTTCTAAAAGTTAGGATCACTTTTAGGTGGAATATATCAACAATTATGAAGCAAAAGTGTATAGATAGACTAGTTATTTTACCTGGGGGATAATGAGCTGATAATCACACTCATTTTGAGTCTTTTATTTCTCTCCTCAAAGTTAGAGAAATCATCCACCATCTCATTGTAGCATATCTCAATTAGCAATACAGCTATACTTCATTTTCATAGCTATATTTATCTTTATCTATTGTTACAATGCATAGGGTAAAGTCTATCAAGTTCTCTATGTCAGTCCTGTCTGTGTATGAACTCATTATCCAATATATCAATTGGAACACATGTTTGCCTTTTTTTAAAGAATGCTTACAAAGTTTCATTGTCATTGGATCTCTAGAAATTAAGTTGTGACTAAATCAAGGTGATTGTGTCTCTATGTTGAAGTATGGGGAGTAACCAACCCAAACCGCCTCACATGGAAGTGAGGGGCTCTTCCAAGAGGAGTTGCAAGAAGTGCAAGCAACGCACACACACCCACGTCCATGAACAATGGCACCATGGCCAACGTCAAAAGGAGCAAGGGAGGGCAATGCTCACACACAAGCCAACCCCAAGTGCCAAACCCACACACATGGACCAACGCCTAGCACACAAGGAGAAATGTGGAAGCCAAATGAACCTTCATTCCATTAGCATGGAGGCCAAGGCCATGGCCAAGGGACCTCCTTTACAAGAAGTGAGCCTCTATTTATAGGCTCTGCATAATTCCCCATGTGCTCATTTGGAAAAGTCAAAAAGTAGCACATGGTCATATCTCTCTAGATTCTTTCTAACAACCCACTCTTAAAGAAATGGGCGCGTGGAGAGTTTCCTACGTGGGAATTTGAACTTGTGCAAAAAGGAGGTTCAAGAAAAGGGCTTCAATACCATAGTCTAAAGCAAATATCAAAAAGGGGCTTAGGAGAGTGTTCATATGGACATCTCCTAGATACAAGGAAAAAGGTATTTTTATGAAGGAAAAAGGATGCCATAGTATGGGAAAAAATATGGGCAACCCTTATAGCAACACCCTCCTCCTCCTTGACTTTGTCGCCCTCGACAAAGCTGAGAAATGAGACGCATATATTGTTGGACTGGTCCCAGTTTTGAGTCTTCTGCTCAGCTACTCTGCAATTGTTCGAATCTGAAATGTGCAAAGCTGCAAATCTGTGAATCAGCAAGTCGTCCATCTACAAGTCTGCAACTCCATATTGCTGAGCGACACAATCCCCTTGGGGGGCAGTCAGCCCTGCATTCCTCCAGTGTGTCATCTCTTCAAAGCTCCAATACCTGAAATTTAACATACATAACAAGTAGACTGATATTGAAAAGAACCAACCACAAAATTTCATTTTTTTGTTTCCACTTGAGAGACATCTTTCACTTAAAACTTGCTCTTCTACTGAGAAGAGCTCCTGAAAATCTTCTTATTTCCTCATTTCATCTTGCAATTTGACATGATTTTTATGTGCTCATAGAATGAACAGTCAATAGTGTAACATTGAGTCCTATCATTTTAGGAGCATTCAGGAAATTAAATCATCTTATCCAGCACCATTCCTGCAAAACACAGTTGTAAAACATCTAAGTGTGTTTGCCTGTATTGCTAAATATTCCTTTGAGCAATGTGGAACTAGGGAGTTACTCCTCTAAAAAACAATTGCTCAATGCCTTATGTATTTCACACTAATTAAGTGTAGAACAGGCTGAAAAAATGTCAATCCCCATGTGCCTGTTCACCTGCAACCATCTTTTTAGAGAATACATGCTCACATAAGAACGTTTTGTAGCACAAGCATTATGCATCCAAGATATGTCTGCATTTCAAAGGACACTACCTCAACAGAAAGCAATTGTACCATTTCAAACAGAGTATCTATCCATACTAGTTGTGATGACAAAATTAAAAAAGTAAAAACTTCCCATATGATGCCATCATCTGCCTTCTTACTAAACATACATAGCAACAACCATATCTCAACATCTTAGATGTGTTATCATATAGGTGCATGTGTGACATATTGCTTTGAAACATATGAGATACGAGTTTCCCTTTTAGTGACTCAAATGAGTATGCAGAGGTCAATTTTCAATCAAATAAGTCAATCATTTTATAGTATAATATGAAGGTGCAAATAGGATGACCATGCAATAAGTAAGCACGTGAGTCTTTCCCCTAGAGAAGTCCAGTATCTGCTCCAACTGAAATCCGGCCCTGAACTCAAACATAACCCGAATAATCACAGACGTCAACCATATGAAACACTCTCATTTTTTCCATTAAACATAAGTGAACACAAATAGTCACGACAGAACATATGAAGGAAGAAAACGAGCTGTGAGCTTCCAATAGTAGTAGCCTTCCACAAAAGATCAACCAACAATTCTGAGCCATCATCAACTTCTGTTTCAACCTGAGAGTGATCAGTACCGCACATGCAACAATTCTTTTCCATCAGGAAATATGCAAGAACAACAAAGCTTCAAGAAATTTTTGTCAAGATATTTTCCTGCAATATAAAGTGGACACTTGTAGCAATGCAAATGACAGTTAGAACCTGTGGACTGAGAGCCCAACTGATGTGAATACTTAAGTCCTCGAAGGATGAAGTACCCGATCATAATGACTATATAGAAGTGAGACAAAACATTTGTCTTAGGCATTCATGAAATACAGATAGTTAAAGAAAATAGAATTACTTTCGAGTTTTGATACTATCCCCTTAAGTAATCACCAAAAACCCATGTTAGTGTACATATTTATTTTAAAACGAGCACCCTCAGCATTTGTATGTTGATTATGTGAATCTATCATGAAGAGCAACTCAACATTATCCTACAGTTGTGACAACAATTGCCAACCATTCATAAAACACGAGACTTGGTTCCTTAAGAGTTAGGAACATTAGGAACGCAAGAGAACAGTGGAATTGAGATGTATTGCAGACTACGCATCCTCCATGAGCTGGCCTGGTAAAAACCTACATCACTTAAGATCAATTAGAGTTTGGATCTACATTGAAGCATATCTAACATAGATTGCGCAAAATCGCATAAGTCAATGTAAGGTTTCATAATTCATGCTCATGTCTTGCAAAAAATGAACTATTACAAAAATCACTTGTGCATAAGTGTCCTACCACTCCTCATCAAGAAAACATGTGTGTACCAAATTTAAACATGGAAAAGTACTAGTCTTCAATTTTTCAGAGAAAAGCACACGAGATGGATTAGTCATTGAAAAGTCTTTCCATAGTGATAGGGGCAGTCACACATGCCACATGCCACATTAAATAGTCTGTGTGGTAGCTCCCTTCTTATCCAAATGTTTCTGCTCGAACATAGGTAGAACAATGTGTAGTAGTAATTAAACATGATAGCAATCATTTGGATGTATGTGTCGACAGGCAAGTCTCTGCACCATTTGCAAATACTCATCATCAAGGAACTAGCATTGACATGGAGGCTGGAGGAATATATTTCTGCACCTAATACCAGATCAAAAGAGCTCTATTGGTGTGCCTCAAGTTCTGAGTTGATGGTACACTGTGATTTTCTACATCATTTTAAATTCCCAATGTACTTCTTTAGAGTGAGCGGTGTATTCAATAGTGTGCTCCTTAAGAAGGGAAACACCTATTCTTTCAGAGAAAGCAAACACACAACAGAATATTGGCAATAAGAGATCACAAAATCTAGCTTTATATGAGTGGCAATAGCCAAAATCACCCAAGAAGACGTATTGTCATCTTGTTATTCTAACATCCTGGGTGACACGCACTACACCAGAGCATAAAAACATTCCCCTTTTCACATAGGAAGCGCAAGGAGTGCTAAGGTAGAACAAGGTAGACAACCAACTTCAATATATGCACAATGAGTACTTCAATTCTTGCATGCATAATTCATCCAAACGCTTCCAGCAGTGTGGAATAAGCACCCATTTCCCCGAGGGGCAATCACCATGCCATTTGTGTTCGGAACTACTATAGGACTGTCTGTGGATTCAAGAGAGGAGAGTGGTAGATTCAAACCTAGAGAAGCTTAATAGATAACAGTCATAGAGTTGCCGCTTCCACAGATAGTAGTCATTCATGATGCAAAGAACTCACCCTGGCTTCCACAGCATGGCATGCAGATAAGGACGAGGGTAACCAGCTACTGCGAGAAGAAAATCACTCTTGAAGAAAGAGAAGTAGACCATATTTAATGCGGAGTAAGGGCCAAGAAAAGGAGGTGCTGGTACGCGGCCCTGATAACCACCAAGATTTGTCAAGTCTTTTCACACAATATGTAAATCTGACAACATATGATGAACTTCTGTTGCACAATAAACAAAAACCCCATTGTTCTTTATTTGCATGAGTCAGATTTCCATGCAGCTAGGAGAAGCTCAAGCAGCTACAGAAGAGATGAAGCTCCGAACCTGCCATGAGGATCTGTACAAGAGATAACAAGCACCGAGATGCTGTACCCCAAACAATACCTAAACAAGCATGAATATGACATATATACCACAAGAACAGATCACCATCATCAAAACGTCCGAGTTCAATATACAAGCAAGAAAGGATTTCAACAGTTTTCATGAGTTTGCGGCTTCTTCTGAGAACCCCTGGGTAACCATAAGTAACAACCTTTCAAAAAGGCGTGCATGCATCCACAACCATAGAAATACTTCTACCATTGGCCCTTCCTTGAGATAAAGTAGCCCTAATTTTTCGGCCAGCAGATGCTGGTGAACACCTTATCACATGGTGTAGGAAAACCCCAATAAAGAGGATTGTTAATACCAAGTACCACTCAACACGAGAGATTTTTACGAGGGTTAAGGGGCAAGGATCAAGCCGAAGCTCCAAACTTAGATATGAGGAGGGGAAGTAGCCAAACACATAGCCGGAGACATGAAACTCACAATTTGTTGGGATCCGCAGGTATCAATGTGCTTTGAAAACTGATTGCAAGCTTTTTGAGCAACCTGTCATGCGTGCAGATACGTAACAACACCTGAGAGAAAGGAAGCACCACCCATCCAACTACAACCCGCTATGCATGCGGACAGGGACCATGCAGCTCATCTTGACAGAGTGAAGGGCCAAGAGGCAGCACAAAGAGCCGACCATACCCATCGTGCCAAGAACAGAGAGTGAACACTTAAAATATGTGACAAACGTGGGGTGCGCAACCATTGTCCGGCCATAAAACTACACAGAGATGGGGGAGCTTGCATAGAGCTTACCCATCCGAGATGAGGATGACAGAGGTGATACCAATGTGTGGGGAAGCCGCGAGAAGCTCGACCCCAAAAGTTATGTAAAGATCACATTCCCACGTAGCAGGAGAGGTGAGAAACTGCCATATGCATGCGGCAGCATGAGCTGAGGGAACCTTTGACAGGCGACACTACAATATGGACTGGAGGATACACAGAAGCCACCTTCACCATAGCCAAGTGGTGCTTATCTTACTTTCACCTCGAACTATCGGAGGAGACAGGCTGTCTCAACACTGGAGAGAAAGGGAACCTCACGGCCAAGCAACTCCGCTGGTGGAGTGGATTAAGAGCTCGACCACGAGCTCTGAGGAGCGCCTGCTACACTTCCGCCATAGTCAGCGACCACGGGCAAGAAGGGGGAGCCTCATAGTGCACATCCGCCATAGCCGGACTGGAAGGGGGAGCAGGAGGATGCTCGACCCCAACGCACAGACGCGGGAGGGGGAGCAGATGAAGCGCATCCCCGAAAGATTTGGGCAGAAGGGGGGGTATGGGGAGGGTAGGCTCCTCCAACCACCCACTGCGAGACCTGCCTGTGTGTAAGAGAGAGGTACCATTGGAAAGAGAGAGGGAGTTAATGCCACTTCCCCCTCCAAATTCGTGCACCCTCTCATCCACCGTCGGTCATAAAGAATGAAAGAGAAGGCCACTAACCCTAACCAGAATCCGAAGATGCGTTCACCAGACTGGTTTGCATTGGAAAAAGGGGTGAAATTGTTATCTGTATTTGTTGTGACTTCTTAGTTTTTTTTCTTGATTATTTGAACAGAGGGAGGGATCAAGAAGGGTACCCATCCTTCTATCCAAGGCAAACACCAATTTCAAGAAATGAAGAAGATGAAGGGTGATGCCAGAGTGAGTATGTGTTTGTGAAAGAGTGAGAGAAACAAGAGGGGGTTAGGGGATGTTTTTGTGCAACAAACAAAAATAAAGATCTAAATTACTCCAAAAATTAAAAGGGGAGGTACCCCAGGCCAACCGAAGGCCACACGGATCCACAACTCAATCCAAGCATGAGGTGCATCCACCAAGTGTGGGCACGGCAAGCTTGAAAAAACCCAACGGTTGAAGGTCGATCATCCCCGGCAACGGCGCCAAATTTTGTTGAAGTATGGGGAGTAACCAACCCAAACCGCCTCACATGGAAGTGAGGGGCTCTTCCAAGAGGAGTTGCAAGAAGTGCAAGCAACGCACACACACCCACGTCCATGAACAATGGCACCATGGCCAACGTCAAAAGGAGCAAGGGAGGGCAATGCTCACACACAAGCCAACCCCAAGTGCCAAACCCACACACATGGACCAACGCCTAGCACACAAGGAGAAATGTGGAAGCCAAATGAACCTTCATTCCATTAGCATGGAGGCCAAGGCCATGGCCAAGGGACCTCCTTTACAAGAAGTGAGCCTCTATTTATAGGCTCTGCATAATTCCCCATGTGCTCATTTGGAAAAGTCAAAAAGTAGCACATGGTCATATCTCTCTAGATTCTTTCTAACAACTCACTCTTAAAGAAATGGGCGCGTGGAGAGTTTCCTACATGGGAATTTGAACTTGTGCAAAAAGGAGGTTCAAGAAAAGGGCTTCAATACCATAGTCTAAAGCAAATATCAAAAAGGGGCTTAGGAGAGTGTTCATATGGACATCTCCTAGATACAAGGAAAAAGGTATTTTTATGAAGGAAAAAGGATGCCATAGTATGGGAAAAAATATGGGCAACCCTTATAGCAACACTCTATATCTCCTTCTTCTTGAAAAGTCGGGATTACCCTTGGAATACTTATGCACATTACTCTAATTTTAGTCCTCCAAAACTCATAAAATAACTTGGTATAGCTCAAAAAACACTTGATTTTAAAGTGTGGAAAAGATATTGGTTCAATTGCTACCAGGTTGTGAGCTTTGAGTAAAATATTGAGTGCCTTCATCCATAAATAGAAGGTTTTCTCAAGGTCCCTTCCACAAGTTATCTATTTTGACATCATGTTTTGAGAATGATGTTCCAAAGTACTATATTGATCTAAATGCATTCACTAGAATCTCAGGGATTCTATTAAGGTCTTCTAGAGTTACATAGTCTTGTCTTGACCAAGGTTTTTCCAAGACTCTCATTTTTGTGCATCAACCATCACTCCTCACTAGTTAAGGAAAGTCTTATATGGACTAAAATAGGCCCCAAGTGCTTGGATTCATAGGCTTGTGACCAATCTGAAGGATGAAGGTTTCATTGTTAGCAAAGAAGATTCTTCATTCTTTATCAAGAGAACACATGGAAAAGCCATATACCTTTGTGTATATGTTGATATCTTACTCACAGGTAATGATGCTAAAGGTATCATAGGAATTAAGCTACATATGAAGGAAGAATTCAAGATTAGTGACCTAGGGCAGCTCATCTACTTCCTTGGATTGGAAGTTATGTACACAAAGAAGGGTATGTATCTCACTCAAAGGAAGTATATCAAGGATATGTTAACCAAGTTCAAAATGGAGAACGCCAAGGTTGTAGTACACCCATGGAAGTAAATTCAAAGCTAAATGTTCATGAAGGTGAGCTAATTGAAGATATAACAAGCTATCAAATCTTGGTGGGTAGTTTGAGTATGCAACACTTATTAGGGTAGGCATTTGCTATAGTTTAAGTGTTCTAAGCCAATTCATGCATATTCTTAGGAAACCACACATGGAAGCAGCTAAAAGGATACTCAAGTATCTAAAAGGAACCATAAATAAAGTTTTACTTTATCCATATACCTTTGATGTAGATATAAAGATATTCCCTGATATAGATTGGGTAGGATCAAAAGATGATAGGGGGAGTACTTCACGTTATCTTACATTTGTAGGTACAAATCTCATTTCATGGTCATCCAAGAAGCAACCCTTTGAGTATGCCTTGCAAAATTTAGCATTGATACCAGATAGATATTAATCTTCCAATGTTTTTCTATGGGATGAACCTATTGCTTTTTACTTTAGCCAAACACCACCACATAAGTGTCTCACAGCTTATTATAATTGATGCCACTTTTTGGATAGCCACCACATGGCTACTTTCAAAGAAGATTTCCACACCAAATGTTTTGAGAAGCACTCGGAATTCTCTTGCAAATTATCTGAGGTACACACACAAATGGATATTGCCCACTCTAATATGATACTTGCCAGCCATATTGGGACAGAAAGATTTTGTGGCAAAACCACATCATGTTCTCTAACAAGAAGAACTACCAACATGAATTAGAGATATGCGAAAAAGAAAACCAAATGTAGACCCCGATGAGCTCCACTAAAGGCTTGTCAAGGAGGATAGAGTTCAGGAGGGGAAGTTATTGGAGCAGAGAGAATAAGTGAAGAAGAATGATGCACAAATATTAAACAACAGTGAAGGAAAAGCATTATGGAAGTAAAGAGGCCACCAATTTTTTTGAATTGGGCCATGACGTAAATGCAAAACCTCTTGGAAGCTTCCAAAGACTAATGGAAGTCAAAGTGGAATAGTGTTCGGATATATAGGCAACTTATGTCAAAATTGCCTCCTTTTGAGCTAAAACTATGTATTTCTTGTATGGGCACTCCATTTTTGTAAATTCCAAGGAGTCCTTGAGCTTGAGTGACTTAGCATTCCAATATATTATTTTTCACAATTTTTAGAACGTACGTACGTACGTATGAAGTTCCAATATTCATTTAGGATCATTTTAAAGTGTATTTTGTCCAAAATTCAGGTGAAATAGGCCAAGCCTTTTAGTAAAAAAGACAAAAACCTTAAGTTTGTAAGGACATTTCACCTCAATTGGAATACAAACTCGTACGTTTCTCTTCTTGAGCACTTATGTTTCATTTCCTTCTTTGGAGTTTCCATGGTGTTTTCGATGCATTCCAAGCCCATATTTACCTAAGGTAAGTGTTTTTACATGTTTTTTCATGTGTATTTTTTGCTTCTGAGTGTTTGTGAATGGGATGATCTTCTTCTTGAGCATGAGTATGAGCTCCATAGCTTCTTGAGACAAGTTTGCATACACTTGAACGAGTAAAAATACTTGGATTGACGACTTAAAGTTTATCTGGCTCCACTTGATGCCAATTAGACTTCCTCACGACTCTTTCCTCTTCCATATATATATATATATATATATATATATATATATATATATATATATATATATATATATATATATATATATATATATATATATATATATATAGAGAGAGAGAGAGAGAGAGAGAGAGAGAGATAATGCACCAGGATGCTTTAGAGAGGTGCATACATGTCCTTAATAAAATAGTGTTGGATTCCCTATCATTAATTATCTTCATAATTAGAGAACTTCAAGGAAGTGGAAATCAAAAGGAGGACTTGATGGTGCCTGAAGGGGGGGGATAATGCAATCTAGGATTCAATCAAGCTTCCCCTGCTTTGTGGGATTTGGGGGGTCCCGTGGGCACTAGTCCCCTTCTATTGTACCTTTGTTTCTTAATTTAATTCAAGTCCGGGAGAGTAGGCTATTGCCGAACTTCCTTTATATTAAAAAAAAAAAAGGAAGTGGAAATCACATAACTGTTACATAAAATGTGGTGAGACTCACATCACTTTAGCCAAGTTGAAATAATGATTGATCTACTCAATATCTTAGCTATACATAGAAAGATAAGCATGTGAAATATATGAATCACCTTAGAGAAACACTCAACATTTTCGTTGACGTAGAAATAGGTATAAGGATTTTGTACCAACGCTTTGCATTTTCATAAAGAGATAGGTACACTATACCATAGCAAGACCATCTCATTGCATAATATATATAAGAAGGCATGGTACAAAAAGGCTCCTAATATAGAGAATATTATATTTCACATCATAGGTTGGTGGAACAAAAAATAAATAAAACTTTTATGGTACGCATGTGCTTACGTGCATCATCTTATATAGTATAGATTTTACACATTAACTATGTGTCTCTCGTGGATAATCATGATGTACAAGAGTGAAAATCATGATGTACAAGGAGTGAAAAGCATGATATACAAGGAGTGAAAACACTCCACTGCACCATGAAAATAAAGAAAACATTCAAAGACATCCAAATCAAAGAGCTATGAAGGATAATGGGGAAACTAGGTCATTTATTAAACCATATGGAGAATCAAGGCTACTAGACAAGATTTGAAAGAGCACAATGTTAGAAGATCCATCAATGGAAAATAACTCTCAATTGGATCTTCAAAGACTATTACAATCTTCTTCTAAAGGGATTCATTTTGACCAATGGAAGTGCTTGAATCCTTAGAAGAAACTAGGACTACACTTCCAACTTGTATAACATATATCATTGATGGCACTAATACTCTACATCATCCTTGGGCAAGTTTTTAAGAGCATCTTGAGAACAACTATCACAACAACTAGTTAATTAGATGTTCTCTGCCATCTAGAACAGGTGAGGCACTTTGGAACCTTTGGAAAAAGAAACATGTGCCCATAATTTTGGTGAGTCACCTAAAGAGTGATGAATGGGAGATCCTTAGTTTCATAGGTAGAAGAATTAGAAATCACAAGAGCCACCCACCTTCCAAACACATTTTTATGGCTATTGGTGTGCTTTTTTCTTAATTAGATTTTTTTTTCTCATATTATATATACATACATAGCCCTAATGGGCCACTTATGTTTATACATTCGACACTTAGTATTACATGTTATACTCCTAAGATTCTTCTTAATGGTGGAAGGTAAACTTTCAAAGGGTATTATAAGTCTAGGCATTTGTCTTCCCAACAATAGGGACCACTTTGCCCTAAAACTCCACATTGATGAAATTTCTTTTTTCTTCAAAATGAAACAAGGAATACAAAGGACTTTTTGATTGCTTGCATACTTTTTTTGGAGCTTTTGGAGTCCCCTCTCAACCCAGCATCACCATTCCTTGAGGATCAGGGATATTTGGAGCTCATTCCATGACAAATATTCATATTTATTGGGATCCCAAAGGATTATAATTTATGGGTTCTAATGTGGGAAAATTAGAGAATAAGATAGATAATTGGAAGGCATGAAACTCAATAGAATATGTTAGGGGATGGTTAGTAACACTTTCTTGGTTCTCTCAACCATTTACTTTCTTTATTGGACAAAGAGCTCCAAAAGATTGAAATTTCTTGTGGGAACCTTATATGGGAGGGGAAATTCAACAAAAAGGGGTTCCCAAAATATGTTGGAACATTTGTTATTTCCCTAACCAAAGTTGGTTTGGGTACTTTTATCATGGTTAGGATGGCAAAAAGACAATGGTGAGGTGGAGTGAGCGAAAAATGTGTGCACTCATGTCACAAGTAAAAGCTCAAAAATAATAAAATAATGTTTTCTAAATGAGATGGAGAAAGCATACTCACACAGCCGACCTTATAAGGTAGATGCACTCATCTTTGGGGAACTCATAGACATGTCTAACCAAGACTTGAGCTTAGGACTTCCTCTCGGAAACTCAAGACGTCAAACCACTAGGCTATGCGGGCTTGAACTAGAATTTTTTTTTTTGCATACCTCCACTCCCAATCATTAGCATGGCATGACATGTTTATCAACTTGCTTGGTAGTACCTGGATGTGAATTTCTCATCCACTAGCGGTTAGCGTCAATAGAGGTTCTCATCCACGAGCAGTTAGCATCCCATGCCGTTAAGGCAGCTGGTTGGGCCTCTCGCCTCTTGAGGCGGGGGCGAGGGTTCAATCCCTGCCGGCCACATGTAAGGGACATGTATAACCTGGAATGATGAAGCATATGGCAGATGTGCCATCGTTTGACTAGCCTTGCGGTAGTTGTGATTGCCATTCAACCCAGTCTTGTAAACCCCTGTTCTTGTGGGATAAGGGGGGTCCCATGGGTACTATGTCCTTCCTTGTACAATTGCAATTTCAAAGTTAAAGTCCAGGGGAGTAGGCCTCTGCCGAACTTCTATTTTTTTTTTTTTAAGGAGGTTCTCAAGCCACCTCTAGCTCTCCATTTCTCCTATCGTACATTTCCTTCATATATGAATTTGAAGCACTTCATGTGACAAGAAAGAAAAGATGATTTGACACCTCAAATATATGAATTGCGCAGCAAGTTGAAGGTGGCAACCGCCATCTACACAGATAATAAGTACATGCGTAGACGCTGAAAGTTGAGAAAGCATGCATGCATTTCGAGTAAGAGACAACACAGAAATCAACGCATACACATGCATATTTATGACACTACACACACAGAAGATGATCATATATCTGTTTGAAAGGGAGCTATGACAATGAGGTAATTGAGGGGTCCGAGAGACTCTGTAGTGTTGGAAAACTGATGGACAATGTCAAATCACTGTAACTAACCACTACATGCACATAAATTTGTCTTCCAAGTTCCCTGTATTTGCAAATCGAGAGTAGCATTGAAGGGACTCTTCATGCATGCACCCTTACACAAAGTAGCATTGAAAGGACCTCTCATGCATGCACACCTGTGTGTGTTTCCAACATTAAATGCTCCTGTAAAGTTGGAAAAAGAATAAGAAATCCATGTACACATACAAATAGATACATAATACTGAAGAATAAAAGTAGGTAGAGGTGAGTAAGACATGGCTGAAGAACAAGGCTGTAAGATATGGCTGAAGAACAAGACTCTGTGTATCACATGTCATGATGACATGATGTCTCTAGGTGCATTAGATACAAGATATGTCATGATGAAATGATGTCTGTAGTAGAAGAACAAGATATGACTGAAGAACAAGATTCTGTGTATCACATGTCATGATGAAGTGATGTCTGTAGGTGCATTAGATACAGACTATAAATGTATAAACTAGGAAAGAATTCAAGCTAGTAAAGCTTCAAAATAGTGTTTGAGTTACTCCTCAAAAATCTGCTGTTATCAGCTTATATACATAATATGTCCATTGCAGCACCCAGATCAAATGCATTTGTACATGATTTTTGTTCTCAAAATGCCAGTGCTAATTGGTTCTTTTGGACTGGAGCAAAAGAACAATCTTATATTCTGGTTTTTCTTTTTAAAATTTTTTCATGAAGTACAACCACACATTGTTATTTTTCAGATGGATAGAGAGATCTGAAAGTGGGAGAGCCCAAACCCCATAAGAGAATAACATAAAGTATTTAGTAGCCATATTTAAAGGGGTCCAACCTCATTGTTCAGCAGATGAAGTTTATCACTATTGCAAGAGGTAGAAGGAAACAAGAGGCATGGAAGATCATTATAGGTGGTATAACCAAGTAGATCGAAACAGATCATGCCTTGGAGGTTGCTAAATAATCAAAATGAAAAGATATAACCAAGAAAAAGCATGACTTCAAATCCAGGGAAGATGTGTTTTCAGCATAACAGAAGTGATAAAGTTACAAGGAAGACTTTTTCTATAACTCTCAGATTATGAAGGAAGTGAAAAATGCAAACCATGCAAGATGGTAAATTCCTTGTAGCAAAGCTTATGAGAACTTTTAAAGGAGGCAAATGCTATTAACATTCAAAATTTCTTGATCAATAGAGGGATGCTCTACAACACATAAATACTTAGGCTTAAATTGCAGAAAGGAAAAGAAGTTTGCCGAATTCTTTAGAATGATATAGGGGATAAGGTATAATTTTGAAAGAGGTAAGAGCAAGGGAGTGAATCACACTACCTCATCCAAATGTCAATGTTGATAATATCATTCAATACAAGAGCCTTATGAAAGGAAATAAAAGCACGGATCATCAAGCAAAAACTAAGAGATTAGGGATCAACTTCAAAATGAGTGTAATTTAACACCTCATATGACATATTCGTAGGTTGTGGGGAGACTCTTGTTATTGAATCAAATGAACTAGAAACAAGCCTTACTAGGTGAAGCAATCAGTTGCTCCATGGCATTGTGGAATGCAAATAGGGGAGAGCCCCTTTGGAAGATTTGGAAAGAAAGATGCATTACCAACTTTGGCAACCCCCCAAAAAGTGGTCCATTGATAAGACCCTTAGCTTTTTAGGAAGAAGAATGTGTAATTGTAGAAAGTCCCCTCCCGTCCGACCCCATAGGGTGTTTATTTTGGAGAACAACAAGATCCATAGAAAATGGGCCCTCCATGAGGGGGAAGAAAATGTTATTAACCTTCTCTCTATTTTTCAGGAATATGTAGAGATTGAACCCGAGACAGAAAAACTCAGATTTCTCCCAATCTGCTAAACCAAATTCTATGAACATTTATAAGCATAAGCTAGACACTTATACCTTTCCAATGAGCCATCTTGCACTCACTTTGGAGCTGTGGAGAGAGAGCAACAACCTCTACAAGATTGTTGTTGGCGAAGAAGATGATGTAGAGAATTGAAAGAGCAAGACAATGATGGTCACAAGTGTATGTATATTGCTTCCATTTATTGTACAAGTGATTCCAAGTCTTTATGTAGACTCTAGGAGTGTTCAACGACTTCTACAAGTGAAGTTTGAATTCAAATGAAGGTGGGAATGGTTGTTGGAGGGAATCAATTCACTTTCCTACAATCTAAGAAAAGTGAAGATCTAGTTTGATCTACTTTTAGGTGATTGATTGCTTGATTGAATGCAACTTCAACCACCACGAATTCGTGGGATTTGGGCTCTATCTTTCTACCTTTACATGTGTAAAGCTCAAAGCTTTTACAATGGTAAATGAACCATTAAAAAACTCTCAAAAAAATACAATAAATGAGCATAAGAAAAAGAACTCTCCAACGGATATTCTTTCGACGCGATAGCCTTTGATGTAGATCAAATCCACCTCAAGCATAGTGTAAGCTTGATGTTCCAACAGCTCCCCCTCAAGCTAAAGTATGCTTGATTCTTCATTCTCTGATAGGTTGAATACCTGCCATAGCTTTGAATCTACAAAGCTTTACTCCATCAAGTGCCTTCGACATCATATCTGCTACTTGCTTTTCAGTAGGAACAAAAGAAATGTCAATCTCCTTTGCCATGAGCTTCTCCCTGATGAAGTGGTAATGGACTTCTATGTGCTTGGTTCTCGCATGGAAAATAGGATTTGCCGCTAGATGCATGGAACTTACATTATCTCCAAATATGTGAGGTTTGGAACTCACAAGTCCCAAATTTGTATACAATGCTTTTAACCATATTGCCTCTTGAGTTGCTATGGTCAAGCCTCTGTACTCTGCTTCAGTTGAGGATAAAGCAATTGTTGGTTGCTTCTTGGAACTCCATGACACTAGCTTTGAACCCAAAAATGCTAAGTAGCCAGATCTACTTTTTCTATCATCCTTAGCTCCTGTCCAATCTGCATCTGAGTAGATTTTGATATCCAAATCTGAAGAGTAAGGATAGAATATACCTTCGTTGATTGTACCTTTGAGATACTTAAGTACTCTCTTAGCCGCATCCATGTGTGGTCTTCTCGCTGAGTGCATGAACTGACTAAGCACTCCCACACTATATGAGATGTCTTCCCTTGTATGAGTAGCATATATCAAGCTACCTACCAATCTTTGATACTCTTTAATGTCTTCAATTTTCTCACCTTCATAAACAGTAAGTTTATGATTCATCTCCAAAGGTGTACTTGCAGGTTTAGTGTTCTCCATTTTGAACTTGAGAAGAAGATCTTGAATGTATCTTCTTTGAGTCAAATACATTCCTTCATCTGTGTATATAACCTGCATACCTATGAAATATGTGAGCTCACCTAGGTCACTGATTTTGAACTCCTCTTGCATGTGTCTCTTGATCCTTTGAATGCCATTTAGATCATCACCTGTCACAATAATATCATCTACATATAAACATAGATAGATAACCTCATTGTGATCCCTTTTGATTAATAGAGAAGGATCTGAGCTGCTAGCTTTGAACCCTTGATCTTGAAGATATGTAACCAACCTGTCATTCCAAGCTCTTGGAGCTTGTTTCAATCCATACAATGCTTTCTTAAGTCTGCAAACATAAGATGGATGATTAGGGTTTTCAAAACTTGGTGGTTGTGACATGTATACCTCTTCACTTATCCAACCATTATAGAATGCATTTTTCACATCAAGTTGGAGGAGTCTCCAATTCCTTGCACCAGCTACACTTATCAATGTCCTGATTATAGTCATCTTTGCAACTGGTGAGAATGTTTCCTCATATCTATACCATGAGTTTGTGAGCATCCTTTGCCAACTAATCTTGCCTTGTACCTGCAAACTGATCCATTTGAATTTCTTTTAACTTTATATACCCATTTGCAACCAATTACCTTTTGATTCAACGACATTGGAACCAAATCCCAAGTGTCCATTTCCTTCAATGCATCTATCTCTTCTTTCATGGCCTTTTCCCAATTAGGGTTTCCCTTTGCCTCTTTATAGGTTGAGGGTTCATCTCAAATAGAGTCTTTTGCCAAGTATATTGAATGCTTCGTAACAAATGTGGAATCATATCCATACCTTTCTGGTTGTTTCTTCTCTCTTACTGATCTCCTAGGTGCTTGTTTGGAGCATTCCCCAACCTCTTGCATCTTTGCTTTGCCTCTTGACTTCCATAGCTTGTAATCCTTTTCTCTTTCATCTTGGTCATCCTCTATATCACTTCTTGGATCCTGGACCTGTGTATCATGCTTGCTTCCTAATTGATGAGAGTCATAATCAAAATCATATGGTAGTGTTACCTTTTGTTTGTCTTCATCATACCAAGACCTATGTTCTTCAAACACAACATCTCTACTTGTAGTGAATTGCTTGGTTGAAGGATTGAAGAACCTATAACCCATCTGAGTTGAATCATATCCAATAAACACTGCCTTTGTTGCCCTTTCATCTAGCTTACCTCTTATTTGTGATTTCTCTTCAACTTTTTGAGATACAATTTGTTTTTTTTGCATCAGTGGCCATGGCTAAAAATAGTGATGTATTCTATATCCTAGCTGTTGAGGACAAGTTGTATGTACCAATTACCCATTGTGGGCTTATAGGATGCAACATGTATTGGTCACAAAAGGACTATAGAATATTGTTTAGGGTGTTGAAAAACAACCTATTACATGTGAAAACATAGTTATTGAAGGTGATGCAGATGGCATTGAAGATGATGATCTTCAAATTCTTGTTTTGTAGAGAAACTTTGTTGGGATGGAAGAGATGCTCAGGCACATGCAGCGGTAGCTTAGTCTATCAAACGTGCCATTATCTCTCACATCCATTCTTGGAAAACAACTAAGGATGCTTGGGATACACTTACCACTTTATACAAGGTAAGAAATGAGGCTCGTGTTGCTTACCTGCAAAAACAATTAGAGAGTGAGCACATGAATGAATGAGATTCCATGGATAGTTTTTTCACAAAGCTCAAAGATTTGAAGGTCAGTTGATTTTTGCTAATAAAGTCTTGCCAGACAATTCACTTGTACCAGACTATTCTGAATGGTTTTCTAGATTCATATCAGAATTTTTCTTTTACTTTTGGATTGATGATAAAAGCCAATCCAAACACCTTAACATTTGAGGAGTTAGTCTCTATTTTGTTGTAGGAAGATTAGTCTAGGCAGAACAAGTCCATTATGCATGTTGTAGATTAAGCTTTCATAGTTGGTCAGAAGGGCAAAGGTAAATGGAGCTCATCTACTAGTAAGCAAAAATCTGCTAATTTTGCATAATCAAAGAAGAATGAAAAAGATGAGAAGAAAACAGAAAAGCAAAATTGTTTTGCAAATACTATAAAGTGATCATGTCATAAAGAGGTCTTTAAAAATAACTACAAAAGAGGCAAAGAATAAAGAGGCTCGAATGGTTGTTGCAGAGGCCTCTACACCCAAAACAGAGTCTGCTAATCTTGTGCGAAATGAAGAATGGTCATTTGCTTCTGTTTGCAGTTATGATCCATCCTCTCATGAGCAATGCATGTGTGCAATAGACTCAGATGTTTGGTACTTTGATAGTGCGGCAACCAAACATATTACCTTCCAACATAGTTTCTTCATTTCACTTGAGCCTTCTCCTACACGAATACTATCACATGTGCCAACAAATCCTCTTATCCTGTCATGGAAGTTGGTAAGATCATTCTAACTATTGTTGACGGTAGTTCCTTTACATTGTTGGATGCTTTATTTGTGCCAGCGATCAAGAAAATTTTGTTATCAGTTTCACCATTAGCCAAGATTGGCTTGGTTGTCCCACCAAAGCATTGTGGTCTATCACTCCATATGTGGCTTGTCATGGTTGCAAGTAATCTATTTCTCATCTGTGTGCCTTTGATTGTCTGGCATCTGCATTAGTGCTTGAACAACAACATAAAAAATTGGATAATAAAGCAGTAAAATGTATTTTTTTGGGGTATATTTATGAAAACAAAGGCTGTTATATGTATCATCGGTAGACTAAATGCATTTTGGTTAGTTGTGATGTTATATTTTGTGGAAGATGTTGATATATTTAGGTAGTGATGCGTGTGAACACACTAGGACCGCTGGGGTACTTTTTTCCCTCTTTAGGAGGTTTTTTTCCCCCGACTTGTATATATGCCTATTGCCCTAAAGGGCTACTTATCTTTGTACATTCTCTAGTAATACATTCAGTATTGTGTGTTTGTGCTCCAAGCTTCTTCTTCTTCCTTGTGTTGTTCGCGTGCTTCCGCAGACGTCTATCTCCAACAATTGGTATCAGAGCAAGTTGTCGCTTCATGTAGGGCACCATCGACACTACTCCGTTTGTAGTCTTAGATTCACACGAAATTTGGTGAGCATACTCAGGGTGTTTCAGAGATCAAAACTGCTTCACTTTGTCGTGCCAAAATTGCGATCTGAGCTCGTTTCGGACTCCAAATGCACTATTGCAATGCTTGTGCAGGCTATTTCATCTTTTTGTGCCAAAGGTATATACCAGTTTCTATTCACTAGTTTAAGCGTCTCGAAGTCTGCTACAAGTCTAGTAGAATTTGTCTGGGCAGTTTTGTTCAACTTTTTGAGATACAGTCAATTTTTTGCATCAAGGTATTTTAGTCACCGGCCATGGCTGAAAGCAGTGATGTATTCCGTATGTTGGTTGTTGACGATAAGTTGGATGGTACCAACTACCCATTGTGGGCGTATATGATGCGACATGTATTGGTTGCAAAAGGATTGTGGAACATTGTGCGGGGTGTTGAAAGACGTCCTGTTACACCTCTGACTACAGATACTGCAAATATAGGTGCTGGAGCTTATGAAGATGGTGTCGAAGATGATATTCCGTAGATTCCTATTCGTGTTGTTGTTTCTGCTGCACCTACTGCAGAGCAGATTCGCTGGGATGGCAGAGATGCCCAGGCACATGCATTGATAGCTTTTTCTGTCAAACGTGCCATTATTCCTCACATTCGCTCTTGCAGAACAGCTAAGGATGCTTGGGATACACTTACCACATTGTACCAAGCTAGGAATGAGGCTCGTGTTGCTTACCTCCGAAAACAGTTGGAGAGTGAGCACATGAATGAAGGTGATTCTATGGACAGTTTCCTAACAAAGATCAAAGATTTGAAGGAACAGTTGATTTCTGCTGATGAGGTTATACCAGATAGCTCACTTGTACAGACCGTTCTGAATGGTCTTCCTGACTCATATCAGAGTTTTGCTTCTACTCTTCGGTTGATGATGAAAGGCAATCTGAATGCCTTATCATTTGAGAAGTTAGTCTCTGTTTTGTTGCAGGAAGATCAGTCCAGGCAGAACAGGTCCATTATGCGAGTTGCAGATCAAGCTTTCCTGGCTAGTCAGAAGGGCAAAGGAAAATGGAGCTCTTCTACTAGTAAGCAGAAATCTGCAAATTCTGCACATCCAAAGGACCAAGACAAAGATGAGAAAAAATCAGAAAAGCAGAAATTTTTTTGTAAGTATTGTAAAGGCAATGATCATATCATAAAGAACTGTCCAAAACTGGCTGCTAAAGAGGCAAAGAAGAAAGAGGCTAGAATGGTTATTGCAGAGGTCTCTACACCAAAAATAGAGTCTGCAAATCTTGTGCAGGAAGAGGAATGGGCGTTTACCACTATCTACAGTTTTGACCCATCTTCTCATGATCAATGCATGTCTGCAGTGGACTCAGATGTTTGGTATTTTGACAGTGGGGCGACCAAACATATTACCTCACAACGCAGTTTCTTCTCTTCACTCGAGCTTGCCCCTACAGGGAATACTGTTACATGCGCCAACAACTCCTCTTATCTTGTTATGGGAGTTGGTAAGATCATTTTGACTACTGCTGATGGTAGTTCTTATCACTTTGTCAGATGCTTTATTTGTGCCAGGGATCAAAAAGAACCTGTTATCAGTTTCTGCATTAGCCAAGATTGGCTTGGTTGTGAAATTTGTTGATGACAGGTGTACAGTTCATGATCTCTCAAATGGCGATGTGATTATTGCTTCTGGCTTTTATGTCATGGGTTGTATAAGCTCATAGACTATGAAAGATCTGTAAGTGATTTGGCATGTGCAGTAAATGATTCTCAGGCTATGTCAGATGCAAAGCTTTGGCATGCACGCTTTGGTCATCTAAATTTTGCTAGTTTGCTACGCCTGCAAAAATCTGAAATGGTGTCCTCTTTGCCCAAACTTGAGGCACCTGGAAAACATGTTTGTGAAGGCTGTATTTTGGGCAAAATGCAGCGTTCATCCTTTCCAAAAGATGGTTCAGTTCGGGCTACTCAGAAATTGCAACTCGTACATAGTGATGTATGTGGTCCTATGCAGACACCTTCTTTTGGAAATTACTTTTACTTCATGACTTTCATTGATGATTTTTCCAGGCATGCATGGGTATATCCACTCAAAGCAAAGTCCGAAGTGTTCATGTGCTTTAAATAGTTTTTGGTTTTGGCTGAAAATCTATCAGCATGTAAAATGGGCACCCTCCGTTCTGATCGAGGGGGGAAATATATGTCTTCTAATTTTAATGCATTTCTGGTTGAACGTGGGATAAAACACCAGTGTACAATGCCATATACACCTCAACAGAATGGAGTTGCTGAACGAAAGAACACGTCACTCATGGAGATGGCGAGGTGCATGGTCAAGAGTCAGGCTTTACCACATAGTTTCTGGCTTGAGGCTATCATGTGTGCAACATAAGTACTGAACAGGTGTCCCACTAAAGCGCTGCAGTCTATCACTCCATATGAGGCTTGGCATGACCGCAAGCCATCTGTTGCTCATCGGCGTGTTTTTGGTTGTTTGGCATATGCACTAGTGCCTGAACAACATCGCACAACATTCGATGATAAGGCAGTAAAATGTATTTTTGTTGGGTACAGTTCTGAAAGTAAAGGCTATCGTCTGTATCATCCACAAACTAAACGCATTTTGGTTAGCCGTGATGTTGTCTTTGTGGAAGATGCTATTCAGCCATTGCTTTCATGTACTAAGGAGACATCTGTTAGCTCCAAAGACATGTATGATACTTTGATGCCTCTTTTTACAGGTGGACAGTCTAGTGCTGGTCCTAATGAGGAAAATTCTCAGCCTTTGCAGGTTTCATATGATGATGCAGATCATTCCATTTCTGATGCAGATTTATGTGATGCACTTGTTGATGAGAGAGCTGATATTGAGCAGGCAAAAACTATGCCAAAATGGCTGGTGCAGACTTTGCGTGAAAGCAATTAGATGCACCTTTGTCATATCGTACTCGTTCAGGCTCTCATAGTGCCTCCTTTGCATCAGATTGCTATGCTATGGCTGCGTCTAGTCTTTATGATGAGAATGAGCCTGTTTCTTTTGATGAAGCACAGAATTCAAAAGATTGGATGGCTGCTATGCAATCTGAATATGATGCTATAATGAAGAATGGTACATGGTCTTTATGTGACTTGCCTCCTGGAAAGAAGGCCATTGGCACTAAGTGGGTATACAAGCTGAAGCGTAAACCTGATGGTATAGTTGACAGGTATAAGGCTAGGCTTGTTGCAAAGGGTTATGCACAGGAAAGAGGCATTGATTTTGATGAGAACTTTGCACCTACATGCCGTATGACTACTGTTCAGAGCATTTGTGCACATGCAGCCCATCATGGTTGGAATGTACATCAGTTGGACATTAAAACAACATTTTTGAATGGTGACTTGCATGAAGAAATGTATGTTTTTCAGCCCCGTGGCTTCATGCAGAAAGGGCATGAAAACCAGGTGTGCAGGTTAAAGAAGGCATTATATGGTTTAAAGCAAGTACCACGTGCTTGGTATGAGAAGATACATGCCTATCTGGTTGCACATGGTTTTGAGAATAGTCCAACTGAAAGCACCTTATATGTTAAACGTGCTAATGATGTGCTTTTGATCATTGTTGTCTATGTTGATGACATGCTGCTCACTGGTCCTATTGAGAAGCATATTGCTGATTTCAAGGCTGATTTGCATGGCTCATTTGAGATGTCTGATTTGGGGCATTCGCATCACTATTTGGGCATTCAATTTATGCAAGTTGATGGTGGAAAGTGTCAAACGAAATATATTGACACGTTATTGCAGCGTTTTGGCCTTGAAGACTGTAAGCCTATTGCCATTCCTATGGAGACAGGTTTACGATTGAGTCTTCATGATGCTGGAGATGCATTTGATGCTGTTCTCTATCAGCAGGCTGTTGGATGCTTGATTTACTTATGCATTACTTGGCCAGATATTCAGTTTGTTGTCTCACAGATGAGCAAGTTTATGCATTGCCTAGGAGTCACGCATTGGAAGGCGGTTAAGCGCATCTTTCGCTACTTGAGTGGTACTCAGCTACTTGGGTTGTTTTATCCCAAGGGGGGATCACTACCGCCAGATTTGCATGCTTTTTCCGACTCAGATTGGGCTAGTTACTATGACACTCGTGTATCCACTAGTGGCTTTTGCTTCATGCTTGGTAGCTCATGTATATCTTGGTTGAGCAAGAAGAAGCCTACTATGGCCGCTTCCATTTGTGAGGCTGAGTATAGGGCAGCTTTCACAGCTACTGTTGAGTGTGTGTGGCTCAGACGCCTTATGGCTGATTTGGGTGTGGGCCAGTCTTCTGCCACCACCATCTTCATTGACAGTCAGAGCGCATTGGCAGTTGCGAGGAACCCTGTGTTCCATGCTCGCACTAAGCACATTGAGGTGCATTATCACTATGTCAGGGAGAGGTTCTCTGCTCGGGAGATCAGCTTGGCTTTCGCAAAGCTTTGGGCTTACTTCTTTTTGTGGAGTGATTTCCACATAGCTTGGCACTTCCTTATACATGAGTGCCAGCTCCTTGTTCACCGCATCACTCCCAGGGGGGATTTGTTGATATATTTAGGTAGTGATGTGTGTGAACATACTAGGACCGCCGGGGCACTTTTTTCCCTCTTTAGGAGGTTTTTTTCCCCGGCTTGTATATATGCCTATTGCCCTAATGGGCTACTTATCTTTGTACATTCTCTAGTAATACATTCAGTATTGTGTGTTTGTGCTCCAAGCTTCTTCTTCTTCCTTGTGTTGTTTGCGTGCTTCCGCAGACGTCTATCTCCAACAGAAGATGCAATTCAACTATTACTTTCATGTACTAAGACGTCCATTAGCTCCAAAGACGTGTATGACACTTTCCTGCCTCTTTTTATAGGTGGAGGTGGGCCAAGCATGTTGGAAGTCAATGTATATATTGATCTATTTTATACAAGATATAGTCTATTATTTAAACACCTTCAAGGAAAAGCACGTGGCAACGTGGATATGCAAAAATGCCTTTCAAAAGGGCCACCCGGGTTCAAGTCCTGTCGGCAGCGAAAAACAAGATTTTTGCTTTTCTTTTCCAAAAGAAAAGTACAACGGCGACGAACTCCGATAGCTTTTGGCGATCGTAAGTGATGGATTTTTACGCAAAGTTTAGCTACAATGATCGTAGCTTATTAGAGTGCTTTTGGAGGGTACTTCCAAGACTACATAAAGAGAGCCTTGCTCATTGTTCAATCATCACTCATCAAGCAATCCTCTAAAGGAGATCAAGGAGGAGTCTCACACACTTGGAGGAGGTGATCACTCAAAGAGCACAAGCCAACTCTTGGTGTTCTGAAGCTTTGGAGGTGAAGATTTGGTGAAGGAGAGGCTACTCTCTTGGAGCAAGAAGTCTTCTACAACGTGGTGGTAACTATCTTTTGTGAGTTAACCTTATATTTTGTTTTTAGGGTTTCTCTACCCTAATCTCAAAATTAGGGTTGGTTGATTTACAATTTTGTTACACTATTTTGTGAGAATAAGGTTAGCTTGGTTGCTCATTCACTTCACACACTTAGATTATTTCAACATGGTTGAGTAGTACTCCCATGTTGTAATTTGGACATCACTTTATATGGTTGAGTCATACTCCCATGTTGTAATTTGGACATCTATTTTTAGTGAGTATTTATCCCACTTACGTTCTCTATCCTTGTCTCAAGATTTATTCTTTCTCTCTCTCACTTATCATCTTAATTAATTGAGTGTGTATGCTCAAAAGGTTTTAGTTTGGAACGATCCTGGGGCCCCAAGTTCCAACACTTGGCATCAGAGCATAATTGACATACACACTTGGTTAAGATGAGTGAGATTAGAATTGAGATTGAGGACAAGTTGGATGGATCTTCTAATTATCCCATGTGGAGTTCCATGATGATGAATATATTAGTGACAAAGGATTTATGGAGTATCGCCAATGGATCCTTAACAAGACCAAGACGAGAAGGCAAAGAAGGGGCTACAACAGCTTCAAGAGGTAGTGGAGTTACTATTACATAACATATTGAAGAAGAGGTAACTACTTCGACATCCAGAGTCATAGGTGGATCTTTACCTATAGTTCCTCCTACTGAAGATCAATCAAGGTGGGATGCTAGAGATGCTTTAGCACTCTCATTCATAGCAATAAGTGTTAAATAGCATATTCTACCACAAATCTGATCTTGCAAAAGTTCTAGAAAAGCTTGGTTGAAGCTTGAGAATCTTTTTTAGAGCAGAAATCTTGCTAGGAAAGTTCACTTAAGGAGATAACTAGCAAATACAAGGATGAAGGCTGGTGAGTCAATTCAAACCCACATTATGAGACTCATTGACTTGAGAGATCAACTTCTAAATGTAGGAGTTGAGATATCAGATGAAGAAATGGTAAATACGCTGATTAATTCACTTCCTATTTCATATCAATCTTTTATAACCACTTACCCTTACCACAAGAGATAGAGAGGTTACATTTGAAGAGCTAGAGTTCTTGTACTTCAAGATGAAGATCAGTTGAAGGGAATGGAAGAGAATGAAGAAGCACTTTCATCTTCATCAAAGGATAAAAAGAAAAAGAAGGATAAGAAGGAAAAGAAATCCAAGAAGGAAAGTAGGTCCCTCTCACCTTCTACTTTAGATTCTGTTTCTACTATATCTAAAGAGAAGTCTTCTAAAGAGAAGGTGGTAATTTTCAGATTTCAGATGTTCTATATATACCTGAAATGAAGAAGAATATGTTGTCTATATCTGTATTTTTAAGTGATGGTTTTTAAGTTTTATTTGAGAGAGATCTCTGTAAGATCTTATCACACAAAGACAACAAGTGTATTTTACAAGGTGCACATAGAGGAGGGATCTTTTTTTTGTCAAAAATAAATCAAGCATATGCGGTCAAATCTTCCTCACCGGTGGAAGATATGAAGCTATGGCATGAAAGATTTGGACATATTAGTTTTTAAACTCTCAAGAATATCAAAGATAGAGGTATGGTTGAGATTTTACCCTCATTCAAGCTACTAGATGATTTAGATATATGTGAAGGTTGTCTTGAAGGTAAGATGCATAAACTATCTTTCAAGAAACATGGTCATATTACAGCTAGTAAGAAATTGCAAATTATTCATTCAGATGTGAATGGACCTATGAGAGCAGACTCTATTCAGGACTTCAGGTATTTTGTTCTATTTGTTGATGATTTTACGAGATACTCATGGACCTATGGCCTTAAGTTGAAGTAAGAAGTTTTTCCTATGCTCAAGAAGTTTGTAGCTATGGTTAAAAATGAAAATCAGGAAACTATCCAAATTCCCAGAAGTGATAGAGGTGGAGAATACTTATCAAATGAGTTCCAGACATTTCTTGATGAGAAAGGTATTACTCGACACCTTACTATTTCTTATACTCCTCAACAGAATGGTGTTGCAGAAAGAAAGAATAGAGTACTTATTGAGATGATGCAGAGCATGATGGCGTCCGAGAAGCTTTCACTAAAATTCTAGTTTGATGCAGTACATACAGCTAATCACATTTTGAACAGGTCATCTACAAAAGCTTTAAAGGTAATCACACCTTATGAAGCTTATTATGGTAGAAAACCTAATGTGAGTTACTTCAGAGTGTTTGGATCACTTTCTCATGTACATGTTGAGAAAAAGGACCGAGGCAAACTAGATGTAAAGGCAAAGAAAGTTGTTTTTATTGGATATCCTGTTGAGATTAAAGGATACAAGTTTTATGTTCCAAAAATAGGTGAAGTTATTCTTTCACGTAATGCCTATATTGCTGAAAATAAGGTTTATGATAAAGACGTGAAATTCCAGAGTTCATTAGTGAAAATGACTATGGATTTTTTGGAAAGATTCTAGATGTACATGTTTAGCCATATCAGGAGTGAGTTAAAATTCCTAGGATTCAAGAAAAATTTGAAGAAAGAGAAACTTCACAACCTTCTACAGAGATAGTTCCACAAGAGACTTTGGTTCTAGAAATGGAAGAAGCTAAAGTTCCAGAAATTCCTAGTACCCCGGCAGGACAAGTTCAAGAACCTATGGAAGCTGAAGGGTTAGAAAGAGTTTCACCACTATTTAAAGATACACCTACTTGGTTATATCAGACTTGGAAAAATAGTGGTATAAAGACTTTTATTGGAGTAACAAGGAGTCAGACTATACAACAACAACAAGATCATATAAGAACAAGAAGTCAGACTAGACAACAACAACAAAAAGATAATGTAAGTTTTGCTGAAAAACATTGAGATTCATGATATTTTGGCACTTACGGCTGTTGAAGATGAACTATATTAAAGATGCACTTAACATTCCTATTTGGAGAAAAGCTATGCAAGAAGAGATTGATTCTATACATAAGAATCAAACTTGGCAGCTATGTGAGTTACCAGAGGGAAAGAAGGCTATAGGTGTAAAATGAATCTTCAAAATCAAAAGGAAAGTAGATGGTACCATTGATAGATACAAGGCCAGGTTAGTTGTCAAAGGATATGCACAACAAAAAGGTATTGATTATGATGAGACATTCGCTCCTACGTCTAGGATGACTGTTATTAGGTCAATACTTGCTTTACCAGCACATTTTGGTTGGCATATATATCAACTTGGCATTCAGAATTCTTTTCTAAATGGTGATTTACATGAGGATGTGTATATTAAGCAGCGAGAAGGTTTTGAAGAGACAGGTAAAGAACACTTAGTGTGTAAGCTTATAAAAGCTTTTTATGGTTTAAAGTAGGCACCCAAAGCATGATATGAAAAGATACATACATATCTTTTGTCCATTGGTTTCCATAACTCAGATGCAGCTCCAACTCTTTATGTCAAAGTTGAACCAGGTATGATGATTATAGCAATCATTTATGTGGATGATATTATAGTCACATGTCTTAGAGATGAAGATTTTCATATGTTCAAAGAACAATTGAAGCAAACATTTGATGTGAATGATTTAGGCATTTTGCATTATTATCTAGGGATTCAATTTCTGTTTCGAGATGAGTGTATCTATATGACACAACAAAAGTACATTGAGAAACTTTTGGAAAGGTTTTAGATGGTTGATTCTAAACCTATGCAAACACTTATGGATCAGAATGCATCTTTACAGATGGTAGCAGATGCAGAGTCATTTGATGCTACTCTATATAGTCGAGCAGTGGGTTGCTTGATATATCTGTGTAATACACGTCCTAATATACAGTTTGCAGTTTCTCAAGTATCAAGGTTCATGCAGAATCTGACAATGTTACATTGGAAAGCAGTAAAGCGGATCTTTTGATATTTGAAGGGAACTTCAAATTTTGCTATGGTATTTTCGAAATCTACACATTTGTTACTAAAAGGATTTTCAGATTCTGATTGGGTAGGTGATAGAGACACAAGAGGAAGTACTAGTGGATTTTGTTTTTATCTTGGAGATTGTCTTATCTCATGGCTTTCGAAGCGACAATCCACTATTACCACTTCATCGTGTGAAGCTGAATATCGTGCAGCATTTACAACTACTCTAGAGTCAGTTTGGTTGCAGAAGATTTTTAGCTATCTTGATGTGAGAGTACATGAACCCATTCTGATTCAGATAGCCAGAATGCTATAGCTATAGCAAAGAATCCAGTGCATCATGCAAGGACAAAGCATATAGAGGTACACTACCACTATATTCGAGAGCAGATAGCTAAGAAGCACATTGAGATGGTTTATGTTCCTTCTAGTGAGAATGTTGCAGTTATATTTACCAAAGCATTGACTAGAGATAGTCATGAGAAGATTTGCAGGTTACTGAAGCTTGTACCAATATAACATTGAAGGCGGGATTGTTGGAAGTCAATGTATATATTGGTCCATTTTATACAAGATATAGCATATTCTTTATACAGATCTTGCAAGGAAAAGCACATGGTAGCATGGATATTCAAAAAGCCTCTTAAAAGGGCCACCCGGGTTCAAGTCCTGTCGACAGCGAACAAAAATTTTTTTGCTTTTCTTTTCTAAAAAAAAACAAACGTATAACGACGACAGACTCCAATAGCTTTTGGCGATCGTAAGCGATGTATTTTTACGAGAAGTTTAGCTACAACGATAGTAGCTTTTTAGAGTGCTTTTGGAGGGTACTTCAAAGACTATATAAAGAGATCCTTGCTCATTGTTCAATCATCACTCATCAAGCAATCCTCTCAAGGAGATCAAGGAGGAGTCTCACACACTTGGAGGAGGTGATCACTCAAAGATCGCAAGCCAGCTCTTGGTGTTCTGAAGCTTTGGAGGTGAAGATTTGGTGAAGGAGAGGCTACTGGAGCTCTTAGTGTTCTGAAGCTTTGGAGGTGAAGATTTGGTGAAGGAGAGGCTATTGGAGCAAGAAGTCTTCTACAAGGTGGTGGTAACTATCTTTTGTGAGTTAACCTTATATTTGTTTTTAGGGTTTCTCTACCCTAATCTCAAAATTAGGGTTGGTTGATTTACAATTTCGTTAAATTATTTTGTGAGAATAAGGTTAGCTTTGTTGCTCATACACTTCACAAACTTAGATTATTTCAACATAATCTAAATTTTGTATCATCATCTTCTTGGATATTCTTCCATTAGTGAGTGCACCACTTTATATGGTTGAGTAGTACTCCCATGTTGTAATTTGGACATCTATTTTTTAGTGAGTAAGCATCCAGCTTATGTTCTCTATCCCTGTCTCAAGATCTCTTTCTTTTTATCTCTCACTTATCATCTTAATTAATTAAGTGTGTATGCTCAAAAGGTTTTAGTTTGGAACGATCGTGGGGCCCCAAATTCCAACAAAGCACACAAGATAGTCAATGCAAAACTGGCAATGAATAGGCCCAACCATAATTTTCTTCAAAGAAATTCTTTGATCAAGAATGATTTTTATCGCTACTCCCTCATTGTAATTATCCATTTTCTAGTCAAGGATTCTTGGAGCTTGAGGAGTGTTGGGAGAACCAGTGTATTAATTTTTAGACTTTTTAGAGCTCATTTGAGCCTTCAAATCAACTTAGGAACCTAATTTTTTAACTAGGCCAGACACTAGGTCAAAAGTAGTCCAAAAATTATTCAAAAACTATGAAAGGAGCTAGAGAGCTCATTTTTGAGGTTGTCATTTTATGAAACAATGTATGAAGAGCTTTTAATCAAAGGATTGCATTGTTCTACTCTTTGTCTTGCCTTATGTGCACACATGTGTGTGCATATTAGTGTGCTTTGCACTCATGCACTTGTGCACTCCACTTGCTCAAAATAATCATACCATCTCACATCTCTATGGATTGACATTTACAAGGTCAGTCTCCTCGCATTGATATTCCCATTATGCTATAGTGACACCAAATTTGGCACCATTTCTAAGGAGCGTGATTCGAGGACGAGCGTGTGATGGTAAGACATAGAGTCTTGACATTGGAGTAATAGGTAAGTAGGTACTGTTATAATTTCTTTACTTTTTATCTTCTCCATCACCATCTCTATCACCTCTACTCACCTCCTACCTTCATCTCCTTCATCATGAAAAATTCAGCTTTTTGTTCATAACACTACCTTTAAGCATCAATAACAACACGAGCAACATCATTAGGTACGATAGACCTCTACGCATAGATCGACATGATGAACTCTATCTATCACAATAGATAGAAAAGTGTGGTATTTTGAAATTGCATGTTAGGCATGATAGAAAACATCATAAGGGCATTCAAAATCATTAAAAATGGTAGAAAAAGGTCCGTTTTTTTCCCATCACAATAGACAACATCCATCACAATAGAAAAAATTCACAAAAGACCTTGTTCATCATGATAGACACCACCATCTATTGCAATAGATAGGTATATCACGATAGAAAATCCCCCATGATAGTGACCATCTATCACAAGAGACACATCCATCATGATAGACATCCCATGATAGATTGTAGATGATGGACACCATCTATCATGATAGACAAGAACCTGTGATAGATCCATCAATTGTGACAGACACCTGTCAATCACGATAGATAGGAACCATGTCAAACAACAAATGATGGATAGAAACCATCGCAATAGACTCATCTATCATGATAGACATATCTATCATGATAGACATATCTATCATGATAGACATATCTATCATGATAGACATATCTATCATGATAGACATACCTATCATGATAGACATATCTATCATGATAGAAATATCTATCATGATAGACATGTCTATCACAATAGACACATCCATCATGATATCTATTGTTTATCTTAGGCTAAGTGAGCTTCGTGGTAGTGATTAACTAGGGCTATGATAGGCACAAAATCAAGTTCAAGAAAACCAAATTTATCAAGGTTATGAATAGATAGATCATAGTTGTGGATAACCCTAAGTAAAAGGAACATAATCGATTGATAAAATATCAAATTACACTTCAACTCAAGTATTATTGATGATGTGACTATTCAAACATATTGTTTACACCAAAAAGAATTTAAAAGAAACAAGTAATTGATACAAAGGAACATTGAAATGTGGTTGTACTTGGATACTTGGAAATAGTTGGGTCATATGAACCTTAGGTCAGGTAGACACCTAGGAAGAGATAGACAAAGCATCAGATCATATGAAGCTAGTGTCAACTATACAACTAGATCATGGGTTCAACAATTGAGTGGCTATGCTTATGTGTGGGGCTTAGAGACAAGCGATTTAGAGATGTCTTTTAGCATGGAGAGACCCACTCAAAGTTTAGGGCTAGCATACCTACAAACACCAGAAGGTCCCTACAAGACTTAGTTAGGATACATCCGAACTAACCATTTGGGTGCTCACATCTATGAGGATGGTTTGAGATGATAAAATGCCCAACTTGGAAACCCAGATCAACCTTTTGGAATTGAGCACTTAGTGGTCAAGTTCAAAGGGGGATCCTACATAGATAAGCAAGGAACCATGTATGTAGTAACTTGCTTAGCAGATAGGATGGATGCGTTTGGAAAAATTATCCTTGATTCAAAATTAGGAGACTAGCATGAGGAGAGCCCAAGAAGAGAACCTACTACACCCTAAGGTAAGTCGATCCTATCAAGGATAATCACACTTGAATGGATCCCCCAAGATAATAAGAGCATAGAACTCTTTGTTAACAAAGAGAATCATGAAGCATTTTGGAGACTCAAGCTAGACAAGCCTAATGAAGTAGACACAGGTTCAAAGATCTTGAAGTTCTAGGGAACGTTATCTATTTGGATAATGCTTCAGAAAAGATTTTTGTAGTCATGGAATGTGGTAGACATGCCTACATGTGGAAGGTTGAACCCCATTTTCCCTCCGCACAGGTCTTTTGATTCCCATGGTCAACAGAGAGTTGGATCCTTTCATGTCCTACGCAGTCAAAAAGATAAGTCCAGAGAGGAACTAGAGGTAAGTTTTGCAAATCCAATAGGAAGAGAAAGGTCTAGAGTAGACATTGACAGAGTCAAACAAGAAAGACCTAGAGGACAAAGGCACCATAGAGGTGTGGAAAAATTCCCTCAGTCAACTAGTGAAGTCAATGAAGGACTGCTTTGATGGTACAAGAGACCCATATGATCATGTGGGTGAGTTCAATCAAGTGTTAAGAGCTCAAAAGATCAAGGATTTTTTCACTCAATACAATGATTTTGGATTAACATTGAAGAATATAGCCTTAACATCATTTCAAACCCTTGCATCAAGGTCAATTTAGGGATATTAATCAGTTGTTAGAGGTGTTCATTACAGAGTTCTCCAAGAGTGGCATCAGACATAATACATCCTCATTGATCCATGGATTTAAGCAGATCCTCTAGGAAATTGTTAGATTATCAAGATGTAGTTTAGGCAATACATTGATAGATGTCCAATCCTAGAGCTAACTACTCATGCTAAGCAAGTTTACCTATTTTTAGATGGCTTATTGAGTGCAAAGATATGATCATATGTTTATCTGAAGGAACCCCAAACCATAGAGCAATGTGTACATGAGTGCATTGACATTAAGGATTACTTGGAAATTTAGTTATAGCTTTCTAAACTCTATTCAGATTGTTCTATCAGTTTCACCTCCAAACCCTCAACATCAATAGATGAGGTAGCAAAACAAATGGCTTGAAAGATAGGACTGTCTATTAGACAAACTCCTCAAATGGTCTCAGTGAAACATTGCTATACTTGTGGAGGAGATCACATGGCCAATGTGTGCCCTTTGATGGCTCAAAATTCAAGCAACATAAATGAACAATATTGCACCATCAAAACCTGTACCAACCATAGCCATAGTATAGGACACAATAAAACAATCTCATTATCAAGCTCAACCTAGACGTCAACATGTATTAGGTCATCAACCACCACCCGTACCAATGTAATATCAATTAAATATGCAATAGTAGTTAAATAGAGTCATAATGAGAGCATCCCCAATGATCCCAGATAGTGACCCTAACACTCAAAGTTTTGACTCAACCCGTGCAAAAAACCCATCAACTTACCACATGGAATCACGAGACCATAATGACATATATCAATATGAAGCACCATTGGAATCTAATTGGGAGCCTGAACACTTGAATTTAATGTACATAGCCCAAAACCTAGGGCTCATTGAAATAGATAAGACCTCAAACCCCTAGAGGACGTTGCAATAGATGTCAAGGAGATCACTTCATACGTGATTGTCCGTTGCTTCCACCAGGGAAACCTCAACCCATAGTGATCCAAGGTTTTTGTCCTAATTGTGGAAAGGAACATTTTTTGGGAAGATTTTTCTAAAAATCTAGCCAATGCACAAAAGATTGAGCCAATGAATTTTATTGGCATGGTAGTAGAACCCAACAAAAGTGTGACTAATATTGCCCTTGTGCAGGTAGTCCCTAGAGCCCAGACTCTACAGAAGAGCCTATACATAGAGCAAGAGAAGAAATCAAAATTTAGTGAGTCAAAAAGCACAAATAGAAAGAGAACAAGATTATGGAAGGATAGCCTAGACCAAATGAAGATCCAATGATCTAGGAAGCTGCGTAGTTAGTAGCTAAACCCAAAACTTTAACCACACTAGAGGATCAAGGTAGTGGAAGTGAAAGGATAAGATTACCCCCATAGAAAGCTTACGTACCTATTTCTATGGACGATGGAATCCCTTCCTCTATTAATCATTACTCCCTAGAGTTCTTGAGAAAGATACAAGAGGAGAAATGGGCCAAAGAGAGCAAGAATCCTCCTCCTATTCGAGAATTGGATGATCTTCATGCTCTTTTGCCTCAAGACATTCCCTCTATATACAAGGCAAGATGACATACAATCAAGTGAAGGACTAGAGTTTGAATGCAATTCTTTAAGAAATTGCCACATTTCACAAGCCCTTGGGAATCTAAGTCTATTCAGATGAGAGCCCCCATAGTCATGGTAAGAAATGGTGAATTATCTCTATCTAGGAACACTAACATAGTAAAGAACAATAAAGTGCAATGCCATCTCACCTTAGAGGAGCTGCTAAAATTTAGACCTAAGTTGTGGAAGCACGTAGCAAACCAACTACCAAAAATTGCTAATGCCCACTCTCCATAAGGATCACGAAAGATGGTGTCAGAGATACCCATAGATAAGTTAGGAGATATGCATAAAGGAGTAGGAAATACCTATCTTCCTATCACCTATCAACATTATACAACGAAAGCCATCCTAGATTGAAGAGCATGAGTTTCCATTGCCACCATTTTTGTATGGAAATGTTGGGACAAGCCAACCCTAAGACCAACTAGGATAAAATTACAAATGGTATACATACATATTGAGAAATTCTTAGGGTTTCTAGAAGGGACAACTTTTACTACTTGTGGTGTAGAGTTTGAATACACATTTTTCATTTGTGATTTTGGAAAGAATCATGCCTATGAGATTATTTTTAGTGGACCATTTATGAGGCGATTGTAAATAGTGCAAGATTGGGGTACCAATCCACTATACCTAAAACATTTAGGATCGCCACTAAAGCCAATCTCAAGGACTATTCTCAAAAGGATGTACTACCCTTGCAATGGAACCTAGTTTATAAAGTAGTAGACAAGATGGAATGGGTGCATTCCTTAGAATCATATTCTTCATGGATGCATAGAGATACACACATGGATATGTAAAGTTGAAACAAAAGAAGAGAAAAGACAAGATGCTAGAAACTTAGGTGCTAATGGAAACCCTAGATCCATTCAAGACCCTGCCTATGAACCTTTGATATTCCTAGATAAAGAATTTGAGCCCCATAGTTGGGCTGAAATCTTAGCCATGATGGAGATAGTGATAAATGAAGAATAATGGACACCCCATTGTGATGAAGATGGCTATGACATCTTGGTATTCATGATGGAACCTCTCATGTTTGATTCAATTGTTGAAAAGTGTGAGCCTAGCATGTCGGTAATAATGGAAGCTAGTGATGAGGATGATGAATCCATCATCATGGAACCCTTTTGTGCATCAGAGGAAGAACACCTTTATCTGGTAGACACAAGGACTCAAGCACGACCAACATGTAAACCTCAAGAGAAAGCTACCATGCAGAAGGACACCGAGAGCGAGGAGAAGAAAAGAAAAATCAAGTCCCCCACACAAGAAGAGGAAGAATCTTTGTTTGAAGTGTCAAACAATTTCAAAAAATATGAAATAGAATATAGGAAAATCATGGTTAAAATGCCTATATAAAAAGCTCTCACAAGAGAAGCTTATGATAACAAAGAACAGACTAAGAAGATAGTAGATAATTATTGAAGGCAAAGAAGAGAGATGTACTTACATAAGACATGACATGAGTGAAGAAGAAAAATGAGAGTTAATGGACTTGTTGGGAGAGTATTGCTTAGAAATATAAGGACTTAAAAGGGGTGGATCTATGCATCTATTCTCAAAACATCCCATTAATTTTAGAAGCCAAGCCAACCAAGCAGAAGCCTTACATATATAATATAATTATGTAGCCAAGATCAATGAAGAAATAGACCGATTGATAGAAGCAAGATTCATATATGAAATTGAGCATACAAAATGGGTATCCCCCATCATGGTAGTGCCCAAAAAGAATGGAAAATCACACGTGTGCATTAACTTGAAGAAAGTTAACATTGTCACCATACAAGATAGTTTTTTTTATATAAAGGAAGTTCGGCAATAGCCTACTCTCCCGGACTTGAATTAAATTAAGAAACAAAGGTACAAAAGAAGGGGACTAGTGCCCACGGGACCCCCCAAATCCCACAAAGCAGGGGAAGCTTGGATGATTCCTAGGTTGCATTACAAAGAAGGTTGATCACCCTCTCGTCGCCCTCATGCGGGACCCACTTGGGTTTGAGCTTGTTGTTGATCAAAAGGAGGACTTGATGATGCCTGAAGGGGGGGGATTTCTTACTGTTGGCAATCCTTTTGCCAAGGAGGAATAGAGATTTTTCAATCGACCACTCCCTGGGGGAGTCACCGAAGTTGAGAGCACACCGCTCCCGCCAAATTTTCCACAGGACTTCCCCTCTGATAGCGTTCCAGAGAGCCGCAGAGCACCCAATCGCTTCACCCAAGAGGACTTGTTTCCAACTAAGCTGTTTCTGGACTCTGATTTTCAGTCCAACCATCTGCCAGATTCTGTAGGAGTTGGGGCAAGTAAGGAAGATGTGTGGGACATCTTCGATTGCGCGGTGGCAACGTTTGCACCACGGAGGGATCCCACAAATTTTGCTTGCCTTATGGTTAGTCCAAATTCCTCGATGAAGAATTTGCCATAAGAGGACCGACTTCTTAATCTCTATCAGTGGGTGCCAGATACCCATGAATTTCATGTCCCACCGAAGCCGCGTCCAGGACAGGCACCACTTCTTGTTGAGGCTGATCTGGAGGTCAGTCGTTTCTTTGATGTACGGGATTTGGAGAAGACTATTTCCATTGTGCCATTTGAGACCACGCGCGTTCGGAGCATCATGTCCCATGAGAAGGCGGGTTTTGTGACGATCCCAAGCGAGGCATCTGCTTTGCAAGGTGTTCCATTCTTCGTAGGAGATGTTTGTGCGAGGGTCGATATCCTCGAAGTTGATCCAACTGTTGGTGTCATGTTTCCAGAGGTGTTTCCATTTTTTGAATCCTTTGTTCCATAACTTCTTGGCATTTTGAATGTTCCAAGATTCCACACTCCGGATGCCATGAATCGGAAACCAGATAGAGTCGTTTTGTCTGATTCCGGCCGCCCACTTCCAGTCCTCACTAATTCTTGTGAAGCTTTTGACTTTATTCCAGCCCTTCCAAAGAGAGCAAACGAGATTGGAGCCTTTCGGGAAGACAGGTATCGGGGAGAATAGCAAGGTCATGATGTCGAGGTTCTTCCAGTTCGGGGACCCCGTGAGGGCCAACTCATTTTTGTTTCTGAAGATCAGTTTGGCCCACGAGGCCTCCCTATTGCACCAAGCTTTAATCATCCATTTGGCTGCCAGTTTGTTAGCCATACACCCAATGTCCAGGATGCCAAGCCCCCCGCTATCTCTAGGGCTGGTGCAGATGGCCCATTTGATTTTGGGGACCCCCCTTCTGTTATGATCACCTGTCCAAAGAAAGTTTCTGCAGATGCCATTCAATTTGGACAGGCCTTGCTCATTCGGTCTCCAGCAGGAAATGAAATAGATGGTCGACGAGAGGAGGAACGTGTTGATAACCATCGCCCGTCCAGCGAGATTGATTTGCATGCCTCTCCAGTAATTGAGCTTGTTTTCAAGTTTGGCCAGCACCCAATTCCATCGCTGCTCCATAGAGACACCAAATCCCAAGGGGATTCCAAGCAGCCGGAAGATTTGGCCCTGCGGAATGATTTGACAGCCGTGATCAATGAGAAGGCCAGGTTGATGTCCCACGATGGCCCTAAAGGCGGTCTTATTGTGGTTGATTTTGGATCCAGAGGCCTCACAAAAGGTATCAAGGCACTTCCAGAAAGTCTCCAGGCTGGTATTGTCATTGTGAACGAACGCGTTCATATCATCAGCAAAAAGTCTCATGATGAATTGACTATGGTCGTGCGGTAGTTGGAGGCCTTTGATATTGCCAGCCTCCACATGGTGGGCCACAAGTCTGCTCAGCCCCTCAGTGGCGATGGCAAAGAGAAGGGGGGCAAGAGGGCACCCTTGTCTAATAGATCTTTTAAGATGGATCGCCTTTGAAAGTTTGCCGTTTACGTTAATTTGGGTCGTTGCGTTGCCGAGAAGGGTCGCGATCATCTTGGTGAATTTCTGACTACATCCGAGGTCTTGGAGCGACTGCAGAATATAGTCCCATTCTAGTCTATCGTAGGCTTTGTCAAAGTCGATCTTGAGGAAGACCACATCTTGATTAGACTCGTTTGCAAATTGGATACCTTCCCAAATATCCAAAATAGTTTCCAGGATGGACCTGCCTTTGATGAATCCTTTTTGGTCCTCACTAAGCCAAGATCTCAGATGGCACGCAAGTCTGTTGGCAATGACTTTGGCGATGATCTTGTATCCTGTTTGTAGCATCGTAATTGGCCGCCAGTTCTCGATTCTATTTTTTTCCCCCTTCTTGTGAACCAGCTTGATAATTCCATTATTTATACAAGAGGGAAGAGCACCAAAATTTAGCGCTTCTTGCCAGACCATCCGAAGAGGGGTGGCGACCACCATCTTGAAGGATTTAAAAAACTCGTTAGTGAGTCCATCGGGTCCCGGGCTTTTACCGAGGGGGAGGGCATCAATGACCTCAATGATTTCTGATTCAGAGATCGGGGCATGGAGCAGGGAGTGGAGGTTGGGTGGTATTCTCCGGGGGGAGACCCTAGAAATGGCAGCCATACAGTCCCTTCTATGGTGGGAGAGGGGGTTCGCGGTTCCCAGGAGTCTCGTGAAGTGCCCTTCGATGATGCCAAAGTTATCCTCTTCCGAGTTGCATACATTGCCTTGTGGGTCTAGCAGTAGGGGAATCGTCTCTCTGTTGTGTTTCCTTTTGAGGATACTGCACATCTCTTTGGTGGGTTTGTCGGCTTTTCCAGCCCACCACTCCTTGAAGAAGATTTGCAAGTTTTTCCTTTGAATTTCTTCCTCGTATCTCAACGCTGCTCTGATTCTTCGGAGACCTTTCTGGGCTTGGTGTTTTCCTTTGTTCACTTCCTCCTCGAGTCGCCAGAGTCTGTGGTACAGCGCTTCCCTACGAGCCCGCCGCACGGTCTCGAGCATCTTCTTAGTTCTGATCATGATCTTGCGAGACTTGTCGACCGCACTTCTCCAGCACTTGGCTGGGGCCAAGCCAGAGGCGAACGCCTCCTTCCACACATCTGCTATCTCTTGATGGACGGAGGGGAGAGAGAAGGTGGAGGCGTTGGCATGGAACCACGGAGCCTTGTGGGTCCCGTAGGAAGGTTGGAAAGTGATAACAATCGGGTAGTGATCAGAGATGGTGAGGTCAGTACGTTGCGTGATGGAAGGGTGGCCCCACAGATGAGCAAAGCTCTGAGAGATGTAGCATCTATCAAGTCTAGCTTTCCTCAGATTCTCGTCCGCTTGGAGATTCGACCAGGAAAAGCCATTCAAGTCTTTGAATTCGACCAGATCCAGGTGGAGTTTGGTCAAGTCCCACGTTTCTTTCTCCCGACTGTCAATGACCCTGCCCTTGCCCATCCATCTGTCCACAGGGTCCTCCACCATGTTAAAGTCGCCACAAATAAGCACGTTGTGGGGAAGCGAGTCAAGAGAAGTCCAAGTGTTCAGCCTCTCCAAATCCCCGTTAGGGGCGTACAGAGAAACCATAGTAACACAGAGGGGAGCACCAAAAGAAACCGCAATCCAGCGGTGATTTACGTCTTCAATGGAGTTCTCGAGCTTTTCAAGCCAGGGTTGTTTAACACCGATGGCCGTTCCACCGGACCCCCGCTGGTGCTTTGTTGGGATCCACACATGGGCTGAGGAAACCTGTCTGAGCCGTTTCAGAAGGTCTTCTCCGTCAATTTTGATCTCTTGAATGCATATAATGTCTGGTTTTAAGCTAGTGTCGCGGAGCCATTGACCAATGATGGCCGCTCTTGAGGGGTCAGTTAGCCCCCTAGCGTTAAGCGAGATGACAATCATTTTTGTATTGATCCCTCTTTGCGGGAGGGAGCCTTGTCCTTTCTTCTCTTGGCTTCATCTTTCTTTTTCGCTGGTACCTGATCCCGACTTAGAAGTCGGTTCTTGTAGGGGCTTTTCCAGGGTAGCTCCATAGGCTGTTTTCCTTTGCGGGATACACCTTGCTGGGGGGAACTGGGCCTTGTGCTCGGCACCATCTCCGGGATCGTGGATCCAATGATGGAGCTTTCACTATCCATGTTGTCTTCATTACTAGTGGTGAATCCATCTTCTTTGCTTGTAGTATAACCCTCCTGGGGGGTTTCTTTTTTGTCGGGGATCTCTAGGGCATTGTCGTATGTATCTTCCATGAGTGGATTCCCACCTGGGTAGTCTAGCTCGTTGATCTCTTTTCCAAGATTGCAATACAAATTGCTGTTGGGGGTAAGCGGCAGGTTGTTTCTCTCACCGTTGGCCCTCGGACTTCTTTTCCTTCTTCTTCTAACTTCAGTAAAGCCATCCGCATCAGCTTGTGGCTTGAGGAGGCCCATGTCATCCCCGTCCTTGGTCGGGTGGGTCAAATCGCCATTGTTGACATGAGCAGTTTTGGAGGCTTCTTGCGAACGCTTGTTTTTTTGCCTGAGAGGGCAGTCTTTAATCCTGTGACCTTGCTGACCACAACGAAAGCACGCGTTGGGGAGGTTTTTGTAGGTGATATTCTGCTCCCAAACATCACCTTCGCCCATGTCCACTTTGATCATTGATGGGAGCGGCGAACTGAGGTCGGCCTCGACGCAGATTTGTGGGTGCCACCTAGCATTGAACGAGTGTCTTGCACCTTCATAGATGAGACCACCAATGTCTTCGCGTGAAGCCAACGGCTTGCCGATAGGAGAGACAATGTCCCACACAAAGTTGTACAAGAAGTATGGGAGGTTAGGGAGCTCGATCCAAAGAGGGTACCGAAGTGATTTCGATTTGTCAGGAGAAAAGTCCGGGGACCATCTGAATAAGCACAGGGTCGACCGACCGAACTGCCAGGTACCAATGCTTAGGGCTTGGAACGCCATCTCTTCATTTTCAAAGACTAGCAGCAAGTGGTTTGCTGGTAAGAACTGGCATTTGCTGACAATTAACCCCCGAGGGAACCACTCTTTTCGAAGCCATTGTCGCACGATTTCGAGCGGGGGCCTAGGGCCAAACACTTGGCCGACGAGGCAAACTTTCTTGAGGTCCTCCTGGGCAGACAGAACTGCGGGTCTATTGAGGGACACAATGGGGGATTCAACACTTTCGGATGCCCCGGGGGCGGCACATGACCCCCCCTCCAGCAGAGCGGCCAGTGTGCCGGTTTCCCCAGGGGGGGCCCGATTACTTTTCACGAGAGAAGACGAGGCCACATCCATGGCCGAAGGAATTTGCACCCCTTAGATTTTTCAAAGTCCAGCGGCGAGACCCTCCAACATAGAGGAAGTCGATCACAGACAAAGGAGACTCCCCCCACCGATCACATCGCAACCAAAAACACCGCTTTTCAGGGAGGAACTAGAAAGCCACAATCCTACAGATGAGGGTGGCACACATCTACTATTTTGAGGCTTTTAGTCACTTCCTATAATTAAGCATTTATTAGAATGAGTAGCCAGCAAGGAAGTTTACAAATTCCTTGATGGATTTCCAGTTACAATCAGGTAGCCATTGGCCTAGAAGTTCAACATAAGATGGCTTTTGCCACTAAATGGGGTACCTTCACAAATTGTGTGATGCTGTTTGGGCTCACCAATGCACTTACTACATTCCAAAGGCTGATGTGTCATGTGTTTAAGGACTTCTTGAGAAAGAACTTAGAATTTTATATCAGAGAGATCTTTGACAAATGTCATGGATATTAGATTCATATGAACCTAAAAAAATGTGTTTTCATGGTCAGACAAGGCAAGATTTTAGGACACATAGTGTCAAAGAATGGAATCTCAAAAGATAGAGATAAGATAAGAGTCAAAGATGAATTACCTAGGCCAAAGACAATCAAGGAAATACAAGCTTTCATGGGTCACTGTGGATACTACCAATGCTTTATCCACTTGTATGTGATCATTGAAAAGCCTTCATATAACATCCTGAATAACTTTGAGTGGAGTGAAGAATGTGATACATCTTTCAATGAAATAAAAAGAAATTTTTGCTTAGCCCTAATTTTAACAATGCTTGATTGGAATAGGCCATTCCATCTTCATGTGGATGCTTCCAATTTTGCTATTGGGTGCATGGCACAATCGACATGTGAAGGGAACATAGATCTCCCCATCACATATGAAAGTATGCAATTGAATGCGGAAATAATGAACCATACAACCACCAAGAGAGAAGGAGTAGGCATGGTATAATCAGTTAAGAAATTAAGGTAGTATTTGCTTGCAAATAAGTTTAAATTCTTTATAAATCATCAATCACTACTTTATTTGGTGAAAAATCTTGCAATATTGGAAGATTAGTGAGATGGTTTCTCTTACTAATGGAATATGATCTTCAAGTGGTTTTAAGGAAAGGTAAGAATCACCTTAGGGTGGATCACCTTTCTCGACTCACTTCAGGGCAATCACTGCAAGGATCAGATGAATTTTTTGATGCTTACTTGTTTAAATTTGTAGTACCAAATTGGGCTAAAACATTAGTGTCTATTCTTACATTTGGATTGAATAACCCAATTGTGAGGACAAAGGATGAGGAAATCGATAGGGTCACAAAAATACAAGATACTTGAGGAAATTTATACAAGCAAAATGATAAAGGAATACTAGCTTGTTGTGTGGATGATGAAGAGAACTCTAAGTGGTTGCAATTAGCACATGTAGGAGCACTAGGGCAACATAATTTTAGATGTAGAACTCTATAGACTTTGAAGCAATTAGACATGTATTGGCCCCTGGTGGAAGCTGACATCTATAGGTTGTTCAAGGATTGTCCTACTTGTATTAATAGACCACTTTTGAAGAAACTCCCTCAAGAGATGACTTTGGTGAGACAAAGAAGTCTAGGGCAAGATGCTCAAGACTACTCAATAATTGGAGATAACCAACATAGGCATGGATGTGATGGATATCTGAGACTATGTGTACAGTGGTTATGGACCCATGATCATCAATAGGTTATCTACAAGTGGAGCTGCCACGTTAGAAGGAGATGTGTTTCCAAACTACATTAGTGAATGTCAAGTCAAGCTCGATCAAGAGCCTTTGACAGAAGAGATGTTGAGATGAATTAACATAGCTAAGAAATGCAAAGAAGAAGAGAGAAGGATTTGAGAAGAAGCACTAGCCGAAGCCTTGGAATGTTTCAAAAAGATGAAGTTGAGGAGACAAGGAACCTAGGAATGAAAAATATCATCGTTATTCTAAAGCCCCTAGATACTACATGACTATGTGCCAAGCTAAGAACCCCAATTCATTTATTCCCTTCTTTTACCCTTTCAAATTTGTCATCCAAGGCAAGTAAAAGATTGCTTGTGATCCTAGATTGCTTTGTACTTCTTCCTATTTTTCTCTTCGAACTTTTCTTCTAAATAAATTGGTACTTATATTGATAATGAGAAATATGTTCATGCTACAATATTTACCTAATTGTATAACAAAACCCAAGACCTTAATACAAGATTATGTCATAAGAAAGGCCGTTGATAGAAAGTGAAGTTAATAACTTGGGTAGGGAATACACTTAAGACGAATCATTTTAAATTTGATAAATGAATCGTATGTGGTTCTTTAAGCTCCTTAAAGGGTTGATAGAATCTAAGGATACATTATACGGAAAATCTTTAAGACCATTCAAACCACGTGTGTGTATGTATGTATGTGGGTGATATATATATATATATATATATATATATATATATATATATATATATATATATATATATATATATATATATATATATATATATAAGTCATGTTTTGAGTTAAGAAGTGATGATTTAATCCATTGATACAAATTAATCAATGGAATTAGAGAAATGAAGAGATAATATAGGAATCATGCCCTACTTAAAATTGGAACACTGCATATCAAACTTTTTTTAAAAAATTATGTTAGATCCCAAATCTTAAGCTGAGCTAAGATAATTTTCCTTTTCCCCATATTTTACATGTCATTACCAAGCTTCAAGAGATGTTGATTTTTTATCCTCTCTAGTGATAGGATTCCCTTCTTTCCATGTGCGTCCACCTTTCTACATGCTGAAGTGCCCAAATGCTTCAACTAGAGAAGAGATCATTGTGAGAGATCCATGTCTCCTCTGTAATTAATATTGAATGAAAAAAAGTTTAAAATATGAAATGTGTCCCTCCACCTTATGCTAATTGTTTCCCATTTTATTGAGAGTCTCAAGCATTCAATCGCCATTTTGTTGTTGGAACATCAAGCTTACACTATGCTTGAGGTGGATTTGATCTACATCAAAGGCTATCGCATCGAAAGAATATCCGTTGGAGAGTTCTTTTTCTTATGCTCATTTATTATATTTTTTTGAGAGATTTTTGATGGTTCATTTACCATTGTAAAAGCCTTGAGCTTTACACATGTAAAGGTAGAAAGATAGAGCCCAAATCCCACGAATTTGTGGTGGTTGAAGTTGCATTCAATCAAGCAATCAATCACCTAAAAGTAGATCAAACTAGATCTTCACTTTTTTTAGATTGTAGGAAAGTGAATTGATTCCCTCCAACAACCATTCCCACCTTCATTTGAATTCAAACTTCACTTCTAGAAGTCATGGAACACTCCTAGAGTCTATATAAAGACTTGAAATCACTTGTACAATACATGGAAGCAATATACATACACTTGTGACCATCATTGTCTTGCTCCTTCAATTCTCTGCATCATCTTCTTTGCCAATAGTAATCTTGTAGAGGCTACATCTCTCTCTGCAGAGCTCCAAATTGAGTGCAAGATGGCTCATTGGAAAGTTATGCCTTTAAATTTTCATAGCATTTGGTTCAGCAGATTGGGAGAAATCTGAGTTTTTCTGTCTCGGGGTCAATCTCAAGAAGCCAACAATAGCATAAAGGAAGGTAACTCTTATCATGGTAATTCAACTAGTGCTCTATATGCAGATAAGAAGGATAAGAAGCAGAAACGCAAGAAGAAGGAAGAAGATGAAGAAGAGACTTCCCAAGCCAACTTTGCAAGCAAGAGCAAGTGGAAAGGAAAGAAGAAAGGACTACCCTACCAAGATTTCCTAAACCGATAGTAGAATTCAAGGCACTTGTACTGGTGAATTGAAATATGCATATATGTTTGGCACAAAAGGACAAAATTGCCTACATAGGCACTATGATAATGCATTTGGATGTCGAAACAAGCTCAGATTAAAATTTCAACACCACACGATGAAGGTGTTTTGAACCCCTAACCACCCTCAATATGCTCACCAATTTCCATGCCATTCTAAGACTATGACTGGAGGGGTGTTGATGATTCCCTAGATGAAGCGATGACCTACTCTTATACCAATTTTTGTAGTTTGAGGTTTGTAGAAGCACTTGAACAACAAGAGGAAGAAGAAGAAACTTGGAGCACAACACATAATAGTGAATGTATTACCAAGTGAATGTGCAAAGATAAGTAACCCTTTAGAGTTATATGCATATATAGAAGTCGGGGGAAAAAACCTCCTAAAGAGGGAAAAAAGTGCCCTAGTGGTCCTAAGTTTGTTCACACACATCACTACCAAAATATATCAACAACATAAAATCAAAGCATGAACTTTTTTCCTATAATCATAGTTCTTTAAATGAAAAGAAGAAGAGTACAAGAGAGTTATAGAGAGATATGGAGCTTGATGATTCTATCATCCACTTCATGTACCACCCACTTAGTACTCAACTTGTTATTTTCTAAGACAAAGAACTTATGATGTTTGAATGGGGGAGGACTATTACAGGGTCAAACTTTTCTACCTAGGGATTCTAAGCATTTTTCTATGGACCATTCTCTATGGGGATCCTTGAAATGGTCGACACATATTTATCTCTAGATTTTCCAAAGAGCTTCACCTCTAAAATGTTCCAGAAAGCTTATAAATAGTTGAGAGCCTCACAAAGGAGGATTTGCTTCCATCTGATAAGTTGAGTCAACACGAGGGATCACCTAACGTAGGTCCAAACTTAATCACTCTTGGGGCAAGAAAAAAAAGATGTGTGATGTCTTCCTGACCATTGAAACATATTGTAGGGGCACCACATATTGGCTCTCACATATGATGCAAAGCATAAACTTTGTATAGGCAACAATTCATAAATTTATTAATCAATGGCATCTAGGAACACACCTCCACTATTGACCATTGCATCTAAAATAGACAAGACAACAAATAAATGGTTTCCTTAATAGAGTACTTAAAAAGACTAGCTCCTCTCGATTTGGAGCACTTGTCCATTTGATAGAAAATAAAAACAAGACATATAAGATGTGCATGTAATTAATATTGAATATTCCGTGTATATTACCTATTAGATATTCTTGTTTATGGTAAAATTGAAGATGATGATAAAGAAGATTTTCCATAGAATCTTTAGCTTGTGACTCAAAAACATGTTGTATGGAAATCCTAAAAGGTGTGTCTTTTTTTCAAACAGAACTAAGAAAATTAAATTTATATAGTTTCTACTAAAAACAATCATGTTAATCCCAAGAAATTAAAAAGCTATTCAAGATTGATATGTATTCTTGGCTTGCTCTTCATCATTTACGTTCTAAAATATTTGATTTGCTGATGTGAATAATATAACTAGGATACAAAAATTCACTCTTTCAATGGAATAATTTGTACTTTTGCATTCGATTTGTAGTTTTTAATGAATTTCAGATTTTATCATGAATTGTCTTTATGATTTTATGTTTCACTAAGAATCTTATACTTTCAAAAAAATTATGTATAACTCAGGGTTTTGACGATCCTGTAATGCAGAAAAATCCATGAACATCCATATGTGGGACATCAAGGCATGCAAAGCAATATTGGTTCATGTAAATAGTTTTTCTTTTGGCCTCACATGAAAAAGATATTATGGTCCATTTCAACTTATACAAAAGATTAATGAAAAATCTTTTTCATTAGAGATATCACCCAATTAGAATATTCATAATTGATTTTATATGTCTCGTAGAACTATTTAAAAAGAACATCTCCTTTTAGTTTTGTTGTTGATAATCCATGAGTCTTAATGGAGATAGTAAAATCTTAACACCTGATAAAATCTTAGATTATGATCTAACTACAACATGAACATGAATTCAATGACATAGACATCTAATAAAAAATACAAATTATTAGACATCTATCTAGTTGGATTATGATCTAACTACAACATGAACATGAATTCAATGACATAGATATCCAATAAAATATAAAAATTATTCTGTGGAAGAGTCTCAATGGATATAAAAAGCATCACTTGCAGTCCATTATGATCACTTGATTATTGCATATCATTTACAAATACATTAAGTTATTTGATTGAAAATTCCATGCATGTTTTTAATTTGTCAATGGAGCATGCTTATTATTTTTCAGTGATATGACATGTGATTGGCCATCCATGTCTGTTGAGGTCAATTTCTTTTCAATCAAAGGCATGTTATCATTTATGGAATTATCGGGTTTATTATATGTTATTTATTCTATTTATCACATAGTGGTGACTTTTTAAATGTGCAAACATTTGACAGTAGTTGCATTATGCATTCTAGATAGAGAATTTAATGTGCTTTGTGTTTCGATGAAAAGCTCAAGGATCATCAAGGTGTGGACATCTTATAATCACTTGAGATTATACATTCTTTATAAAAGAACCTTTGTATCTAGAGGGCAATCACTCACAAATATATTGTTATATTTGTAAATCATGTGCATTTTTTCTCTACATAGATATACAAATTGTATGGTGCTTTCCATTTTTCTATCTTACTTGAAAAGAAAAACTTTTTTTGGATCAATAAAATTTACTTATATATATGGACTCTTGGGGAGATATCCAACAAAGTATATGGGAGGATATTGTACTCAGTATAGTGTAATATACCTATCTCTTTCTCAATAATCTATCAGTTTACTTTTTCACACAGGTTCCTCATTATGTATACATGCATGTGAATGAGCCCTCTTTCTCTCGATAGAGTGTTCAGTCTTGCTAAGGTAGACATTGGGATGTTGTATAGTCACACATTGCAAAAAAAAAAATCAATGCAAGACAATGCAATATTTATGCTCAAGAATGTTGTTTAGAATGAGTTAAAAAGAAGTTTTATAACCATTTTATAACATTCTTTTGATGGATCTTTGATGATTCGCCATGGAAGCTCAAACTCTCATGTAATCAATCTATCAACACACACATATCATTTTTCCACCCAACCTTCAGAGCATAAATTGATACATCTTGCATGAGCCTCTCTCTGGACTCCCCGCTCCTCTACTCATCAGGGGCATGAGCTCCCTTATGATGTTAGGCAACCATCCAAGCCACCTCGCCAAGGGGTGATTCAAACCCTCGAGACCTATATTATGTGACATTTCTTCAACTTAAAAACATTTAAATTCTTGAAAATGCAGATGAAATGTCCACTATGTTAGAAGAAAATGATCGGACTCCCTTGAACCCCATGTACTCTAGTACATGGTCATCTTTGTATGTTGCTTCCTCATATCCTTTCCCTTAACAAGCCTCATAAAATATCATCTCAAATGTGAGAAACCGCCTCTGTGCTACTTATTTCCTCCCATGTACACCTAACCTCCAAACTATCACTCCCATAATGACAACGTCATCAAATGATCTAAGTCCATGTGAGGCATCTCTATGGAGTAGTAATACGAAAAATACGTAGAGTGCCAAGCTATATAAGCTCGACCATACCAAATGGAGATAATAAGTAATAAAATCATATGAGACATTGAACAAAATCCCATAGAAAATTGATTCCAAATCCTTCTGGATCTAAGATGGAAAACTTTCCCTCATGCCATTCTAGACCTTCCTAACCTTGAATGGACTCAAATATAATAGATTTTAGCTAAAATACATTGTGATATCTTGTTTATCCTTAAAAAAAGTGTGCAGTGTGTAGTTCAAAACATAAATCAATGACAAGACATTCTAAACACTCAAGAAAAGCAAGCATACGCCAAAAAAGTATTTTGAATGGACACAACCAATCTAAGTGATTAGGGCCATCAAAGGTTCTCTGATAGCCCTAATCGCTTGTATTGGTCGTGTCCATTGAGACATGTAAACTTAAAAACTATGCAAATCCATCATCCTAGCTCACATAATGAAATTCCTTGGTTGTGGAATGAAATCTCCACATTGCACTAACCAAGAAGCCTTTGGTTTGTCATCCATAAACATTGGACTAGAGTTCTATTAGAAGCACATCAAGTGACACTAATGCAAACTCTACAAGCTTCTCTTCCACTTAGCATGACATATGAGTGCAAAAACATTCCTTCTTGAGATTCAAATAATCCATAAGTACCAATAATCCTAATTGGTGCTCAACCATTATTAGCTAAAGGCCAATGATTTTCCAAAGAGAGCTAGTTTAGCATCGCATGATATCACGGTGAGGGGTGTCCTACCAATGGAACCAACTGAACCCAAACCCACAACCTCCTCAAGGGAGACAAAACACTCACCAATTTAAGCTAGCATTGTTGGAAATTGTGGTGAGTTTTTAGTAGCAATGGTGTGCTTTTCTTAAAGAGACCAGATTTTCTATGAAATTGTACCTTTGTGTTGAAATACACACACTTTGGAACATATCCAATAAAATGTAGGACGGGAGATTACACTTGATCTTGGGTACTATCTTTGTTCTATATCAGTATAACGTACACTCTTTGGTTTGTATTTTTGTACATGTTTGTACACATGGACATAAGTCACCTCTTGTTGTGGAGGATTTTGCATCTGTGCATGAACCCGAGCCTACAATAGGAAGACCAAAAAGGGAACAATACTATTGTATGTAGAGGTGTCTAGATGTCTATAGAATGACTCTTATGTCGAACTTTGGATCAATTATTTCTTTTTTACTAAAAAATCCAAAAAGATATTGTAAGAATTAATGAAAAATATCTAATGCGGATAACGGAAACATTCAATATTTTTTATATTGCGAACATGTTAAATGACGGATAGATAGGGTGACATGATAAGACCGATTGGACATTTAAAATATATACAGCAAGCAACACTCAAGCTTGCAGCTGCCATAGCTATACACAGAAGAAGTGTCCGAATGAAGTTGAGAAATAAACAAATACATACGTAGATATTCATAAAGGTAAAGCTGCGCCAAATGACAGTTGGCTGAGAGAGAACACACACATTAATGCAACACATGAATTTCCATGATACATATCTGCATGCATAGGCCGACAAATATGTCTTCTTTTTTTGGAGCAGCTGTAGTGTTGGATGGGACATAGACATTGGGGTGTTGGTAAAGTCAAGGACAACGGATAACCAATGGATAGGCACATGGATTTGACTTTTTATATCTCTCCTTCGTTTGAAATTTGATACCAGCATTGATTGAGGAGGCTATAGTTGGTGCTAGAGAGATGGTGCTTGTCCCTGTGTGTGCACATCACTCCTATGTACACAGAAAAGGCATTAAAGTTACCATGTACACAGAAACACAAGCAAGCTTGAGTCTGAGAGTAGGTGGAAAAGGCTAGGAAGACATAAATGCAGGAACATAAATGAAAAAGGAGGATAGTGTGTACCTTGAGTTCATGATGAGGCAATGATGTCTGCAGGTTCATTCAATGCAGCCTGTGGAAACATAAATATGATATGAATGGCAAATGATATGGCTTTCAAAGAATCTTTCAGTTACCATATGTACTCCCCAATGATCTCCTTTTTTGCTATGATGTTCCCAAAGGAACATGTCAGTGGAAAAGAGAAGCAGGGGAAGCAACAACTCCTCTTCAATAACCATTGCTCTGAAAAGTAGGTCATGCTTTGTCCAACAACCCCCCCTCTACTTTTTCTCTTATGAAAAGTATATTGCCTTTGCTGTTGAGAAAGGTGACCACAACTGCTAGATTAGATTAGCAGGAAGCATGCAAAAAGAATGTAGGAAACATTCAGATAAAAGGCATGAATCTGATTTGGGTGTTAGTTTGTTGTTTATAGGACTCTTTATGCACATGTATTTATACTTGTAGGAGAAGGATTGACCATCCAAACGAACATGATTCTAAATATGTAGTTTTTCTCTACATATTTACTTCGCCCTTCTCATGATTTTGAACTCTTTGTTTATGTGCATCCCTTGTATGTGTACAACCATGATGTTCTAGAGGTGATGGAAGCCTCCATGGCCGCATAACTTCCATTAATGTGCATAGTGTACTAAATTATTGCATGCCTATATATATATATATATATATATATATATATATATATATATATATATATATATATATATATATATATATATATATATATATATGTGTGTATGTAGTTTACGTTCCTTTGGTAGATCTATTGTCTTTTTACTTCAGTACAACAGTACATGCGATATCCATGCACATAATACATTTATACATACATACATATACAAAGTTTACAAAATACATATACAAAGTTCACATTTTGTAGGTGGATTGGTTAAGCACTAACCTCTTGAGACAGAGGTCTTGTGTTCGATCCTTAGTAAGATATGTAATGGTTTGGGTCACTTTAAACCAGTTGTAATCAATTATGATCTTGTCTAACCTATGTTTTGTGAAATACGAGAGGTCTCGCAGATATTATGCTCATTCATTTGTACAATTGTTTTTTCAAAGTTAAAGCTCGGATGAATATACGCTTACCGAATCTCCATTTAAAAAAAAAAAAAAACAAAAAACAAACAACAAGGTTCTGTTTCAAGTACTGATGAAAAGAGTACCTCATGTACATATGTACCTACGGGTGCACGTGTGTATGCATGTATCTAATAAGTGTATCTACGCCTCTCTTGCTCAGTCTACGTCCTACTACATATCATGAGTCTTTGACAGCTTGCATATAAGTCTTCATTGCACATAACATACTATGAGTCTCTCATACCTTACATATGTAAACCAGGGTCTCTTCTATTTACCTCATGGAAAAGACAATTATCTTGACATTTACAACATGAAAAGAGAACTGAATCCCACCTAGCAAGATAATATAAGGAAGTTATTGTTGAAATAAACCTAGCATCTATTAATCTGATTTTTTTAATTCATCATAGTTCCCCTCTAGTTCCAAAACTCCCCTTAAGCAGCTCAGCAATTTAGACTTACAGCTTCACCTTTGAGTTTTAAATACTCATCTCATTAGTTCACATATTATGCATTCTACACTAAATTAAGTTTTGAAACTGTGTGATCAGATGATATTATCATAAGTTTTGATCATATTTTTGAGCTTACAGTATCACTTTAATGCCCATGAAGTCTCAATCTTTTGGACTTCTCCATCTATTTATGTTTGGCTTTCTAGAAGTGCAATTATACCTTTCAATTATCCTAAAGAACCTTTCCTATGGGATTTTATTTTTCATTCTGTATAATAGAATGAAGATATAGAAAATGAAGACCCCTCAAAGTCACTCTCAAGATTTTTAATGTACCCTACTGTGAGGAGGTACCTGTGTGAAATCGTATGACATGGCTCATGAGCCCATAAATGACCTACCATGCAGCTTTTTACAATAATAATCCCTTGTATTTTTAGGTGTGGCTCACCTACTCTAAATTTCCCATGTTCCCTGATCCATAAATTTACTACTTAGGCTAAGGCCAAACTTCCTTTTATTAAAAAAAAAAAAAAACTCCATTTGGACCTTAATTTTTGTTTTTTTACCTAATGGCATTTCATAAGCATCCTTAGAGATTTTAAGAATCCATTATAGTGCAAACTGTGCTACTTGAAGCGAAGGAGACCTAAAAAATGAAGATGCAAGTCTCTTCTACAAGATTTTTTAATAAGTGAATTGTTTTCAGTATTTTTATTGATTTTTCTTGAGTTCTTATTCTTATCATGTCTATGAGCTCTTTATAAGATCCTTGAAGATGGATATCCTCTTCTCTTATGTTACCATTCTTGCTGGAATTCCCTTTGTGCCTTTCTTTCATAGGAATTATAATGGTCTTTATTCTAATTTGGGTCAATTTTTTGATACCTCAAAACCTTTATTATATCCATTTCTTCATATAAAATCTATTACGTACCTATTAAATATCTTTTCTCCTTTGTATTACACATTTCTTTGTATCTGCAATATTTTAAAGTGCAATATTTTAAAGTGAATACCCTATGTATTTCACTTCTCTTCCACTAATATTTTTAATATTTTAGTAGAGCTTGAGTATTTATTTAAAGAATTCTTTTATTACAGATAATCCAATACATATTAACAAGAAAAGGATAATACAATCTCGGATGAGGGCACAGGTGCACTTATCGTCATGATTTTATTCCTAATTATTTGACTTCGAAATTTGGGTTATATACGCAAAAATAGAGATAGGCTTAGGATAGAAGCTACGTCACTAGCAACAACTAATTATCCATACATTACTGCGTGTGTGTGTGTGTGTATATATATATATATATATATATATATATATATATATATATATATATATATATATATATATATATATATATATATATATATATATATATACACACACACTAATGTATGGATAATGTATGGATAATTAGTTGTTGCTAGTGGCGTAGCTTCTATCCTAAGCTTCTATCCTAGTGATGTAGCTTCTATATATGGACTTGTTGGGAGGAAAGAAATCGATTTATTGAGATAATAGCATATGGCCAAGTTTTGATAGAAATCGACTTATGAACTCGAACTTTCAATACTTACAACAAAAGAGATGTAAACATATAATAAAATATTTTACTTTTTATGATATAGTTTAATATTTTTCAAGCACATAATAATGAATTTTTACTTTTTTATATTTTTATAGGTTATTTTGAAGGTTGATTGATTTTGAGTTGAGTATGAAGGTAGAAATTTCCCATTAAAAAGGGATCTTTATCGATTGTTAACTTGAATCATTTGAATGGGTATCAAACAATAGGTTCTCCTTTATTCAATAGAATATAGGTGAATCCCATCATAGAGATGAAAACATATTCTTTTGAGTTAGAACATGAAGCTCGGGGGTATGCCTAAAATTTTATATATAGCTGTCTTTCCGATTTGTACATGACTTTACTTACTTGTACCTGACTTTACTTACTTGTACATGACTGTGAAGGTAGATAAGGTTTCTTGACTTCGCTTTTTTTTTAGCCTCAAGTCAATTTATTATGTGTATGCAATTGTATTTATGTATATATACATATGCATGTGTGTATGTATGTATACATATGCATGTGTGTGTATGAATGCATGTGAGTATGTATGCACATGTGTGTGTATGCATATATATGTATGTATGTGCATGTGTGTATATGCATATGTATGTATGTATGTATGTGCATGTGTGTGTATACATGCATCTATGTATGTATGCATATGCATGTATGTATGCTTGTGAGTGTATGTGTGTGTGTCTATATGTTTGTATTGTATGCATGTGAGTGTATATGTATGTGTGTGTCTATATGTGTGTATGTATATGTGCAAGTATCTATATGTATATCTATATGTGTATATGTGTATATGTGCAAGTATCTATATGTGTATGTGTGTGTATGGATATGTGTGCATTTGTAAATGTGTGTGTATGCATATCATATATGTGTGCATTTGTGTATGTGTATATATGTTTGTATGCACATGTGTGTATATGTATGTGTGTGTATGCATATGTGTGTATGTGCATGTGTGTGTATGCATGTATCTATGTATGTATGCATATGCATGTGTATGTATGCATACGCATGTGTATGTATGCATACGCATGTGTATGTATGCATATGCATGTGTATGTATGCATGTGTGTGTATATGTGTGTGTATGTATATGTGCAAGTACATATATGTGTGTGTATATGTCTATGTGTGTGTATGATTTTGTGTGTACATGTGTGCATGTTTGTGTGTGTATGCATATGTGTGTATGACATGCACATATATACACACATATGCATACATGTACTTCCAAATCTGTAAAACAAAAACATTAATTTTACCTCTGAAGAAAATTCTCTATGGTAGGACTAGAGATCTATATGGAATGCATTTTCGTCAATAAGTTTTTGATCGAAAGTTTTTTGTTCGAAAAAATCTTCGATCAAAAGCCTTTCGATCAAAAGTTTATCTTTGTATGTTTTTTTTTCGGTGTTTATTCGGACAACCCCAAATAAAACGACCATATTCGGTTTTTTTTTAGTATTCGATCCAGTAAATGCAACCTACAATACAATAATCAAGAAGACAAAAATTGCTATATACATAGTTTCAATAGTCACTATCATGGAGGAAGGATTTCTTTCATATTTTGCATGCAACTATACAAAGAGGATGCGTGGAAAGATTGAATGACATTGAGAATACTATTCGAGACATTGGATGCATCAAAATTGAAGGAACAATTTAACAAAGTTGTTTATCTATGGTATTATATGTGCTTATAATCACTAAAAATCTTATTTTTTGTAGGATAGATGGTTGAGAGGGGATATCAAGCACAACCACAAAGAGTTATTCATACAAGATCCAAGAGTATGCTTTGAGTTAATACAAGATCCAAGACCAAAGGAAAAGAGAGGGAAGGATTTTTACACTTGATATAGGTAAATCAAAAAACCTTCTCAACAAAAGCCCGATTCTCTCCATCAACGTATAATCTTTGTGCATTGTGCATGTTGAGTTCTGAGAATAATTTGGGTATTTCCAACTACCCATCAACAAGATCCATGATGCAGCATGTATTAGTTCCAAAGGGATTGTGGAATGTTTTGCAAGGCATTGAAATAAATCGTGTACAACAACAAATGCTCAAAATGTAGCTGATATAGTGGTTTTGAGGATGTTGCTAATATTGATGTTCCTAGACCTTGTGAGGCTCCTATTTTGACTATATCACACATTCTTCTAGAATTTTCATAAAAACTTGGTGTTCACAAATGACCTAATACACCTGCAAATATAGTTATTGAAGGTGATATAGATGGCATTGAAGATGATGATCTTTAGTTTCCTAGCCATGATGCAATTCTTGCCCAAACTTTTTGGGATGGTAGAGATGCTCAGCACATGCATTGATAGCTTTTTCTTTCAAATGTGCCATTATTCCTCATATTTGCTCTTGCAAGACAACAAAGGATGCTTGGGATACCTTTACAACTTTATACCAAGCACGAAATGAGGCTCATGTTCCTTACCTCTAAAAAAATTTGGAGATTGAGCATCCACAATTTGGTCATTTGAATTTTAGTAGTTTGCTTCACCTACTGAATTCTAAAATGATGTACTCTTTGCCCAAACTTGACGCACCTTGTAAACATGTCTTTAGATGCTATATGTTGAGCAAAATACAGCATTCCTCCTCTCAAAAGATGGTTCAAACTCGAGTTTCTCATAGATTGGATCTTGTTCGTAGTGATCTATGTGGTCCTATGCAAACAACTTCTTTTGCAAAATAATTTACTTCATGACTTGTATTGATGAACTCTCAAAGTAGGCATGGGTATATCCATTGAAAGAAAATTTTGAAGTGTTTATGTGCTTCAAATGATTTTTTGTTATGGTTGAAAATCTACCGCCATGTAAACTGGGCATCCTCCATTGAGGGGGGATACATGTCTTCATATTTGAATTCATTCTAATTTTTCATGGGATAAAACATCAATATACAATTCGATATAGATCTCAACAAAATGAAGTTGTTGAAAGAAAGAATAGGTCTCTCATTAAGATGGCCAGGTGTATGGTCAAAATTCAAGCTTTACTTATAGCTTCTAGCTTGACATTATTATGTGTGTAGCATATGTACTTAATAGGTGTCCCACCAAATCACTTGCAATCAATCACTCAATATGAGGCTTGGCATGGTTGCAATCCATCTATTGCCCATTTGGGTGTCTTTGTTTGTTTGGCATATGCATTAGTGCATGAACAATCATGTAGAATGTAGGATGATAAAGCAATGAAATGTACTTTTGTTGGGTATAGCTTTGAAATCAAAGGCTATTGTTTCTATCACCCACAAACTAAATGCATTTTGGTTAGTTGTGATGTTGTTTTGTGAAAGATGCAATTCATCCATTAGTTTCATGTACCAAGGTGACATCAGCTAGCTCTAAATATGTCTATGACACTTTGCTACCTCTTTTTACAAGTGGATAGTCAAGTGCTAGTCAAATGAGGCACTTTCTCAATCTTTACAGGTTCCACAAGATGATGCATATCATTCCATTTTTTATGCAAATTTACATGATGCACTTCTTGATGAGAGGGTTGACATAGAAGAGGCTAAAACTATGCCTAAATTGATGGTCCAAACTTTGAGAGAAGAAAATTAAATCCACCCTTGTCATATACTACTCACTCAGGCTCTCATAATGCTTGCTTTTCATCATATTGCTATGCAATGGTTGTCTCTAGTCTTTATGATGAGAATTAAATTGTTTCTTTTGATGAAGCACAAAATTCAAAAAATTGGATGACTATTATGCAATTAGAATATGATGCTATTATGAAGAGGCATTGATTTTGATGAGATCTTTGCTCCCACATGCCAAATGACCATTGTTCATAGCATTTGTGCACTTTCAGCTCATCATGGTTGGAATGTACATCATTTGGACATTAAAACTGCACTTTTGAATAATAACTTACATGAAGAAGTGTAAGTATTTCAACCCCGTGGTTTTGTGGAGAAAGGGCATGAAATTAAAGTGTGCATGCTGAAAAATATTACAATTTAAACCATTAGAGTGAAAAATTAGAAGTGGTGGAGCCTCCCAAGATCTTCAAAAGATCAAACATATGTTGCCAAACTTCTAAGATCAAACTTGTTTGCAAACTATCAATAAAATAGAGACTATGGACTAGAGAAAAATAACCACCAAAACTTATCCAAGTAAAAATCGCTAAAACGAATTATACAACATGAAATAAGACTTTACCTAGCATTTTTTAGAAACAAAAACGATCAAGAAAGCTATAGTATAGCTCACAAACAAGTAGTTTGAATTCAAGATATCAAAATCTTGTCAAAACCTACGTGCAAAACTATCTGAGTTGAAGAATGAATTATAGTAGATGTGAAACCTCAAAAGTGATGATGAATTCTGGTATACAATGAAACTATTAGAGATAAGGGATCATCTCCAAGTTAAATCTTTCAAAAGGACTTGATATTGGCTGAGATATGAAATTACGAACAAATGTATGTCTCTCACAAGACATTGGATACCTGACAATAGGTCTAAGAAAATGCCTATTTGCATGAAATGTTTCATTCAATTTTATACAAAAACCTAATCTAGATATTTAGTATGTAAGAAAATAACATCATAATGGAATAATCTAGTAGACAGGGCGGTCAAGAACTTACAAGACAAGGGAGTGGTCGCCCGATCGCGATACTTACCAAGTATCGAGTATCGTGGTTGCCCGATCGCGATACTTACCAAGTATTGAGTATCGTGGTTGCCCGATCGCGATACTTACCAAGTATCAAGTATCGCATTAGCAAGTATCGTATGTCGAGTATCGCGTTTTTTGGAATATCGAGGATCGTGTTGCTCAAATATCGTGTATCGAAATCCTCAAGTATCAAGTATCGTGTCCCTACAAGTATCGAGTATCGTGTGTATCCAGGTATCGTGTATCATTTTTTGAAGTATCGTGTATCGTGGATTTTTTTTGGCCCAAGTGTCGTGACTTGAGATTTCATAGACAGTCCTTTCCCAGCAGAATTTTTCTAGAATTCTGACCTTTAGGGAAGAGCTCTAGAAGCTGGAGGTTGGCAAGGGTAATCAGAATTTTAAAGTGAATGAACCTGAGATCTGGGAGAACCCTAGGAAGTCGAAGAAGTGTGATCTCTTCTGTAGGAAGCGTAGCCGAACCAAGTAGCCATTCACATTATTCTGAAACCTCTAGTGAGTCAGAAGAAGAGCTTCAGATGCTTACATAGTGCCTAGGCCAGCAGTCAAGTATGCAGGAGGATTTTACATGGAAAAAAGGGATATCCAGTATGTTGTTACTGAACACGCAGAAAACATTAATGAACTTGGGGAAGAAAACAATGCTCACAACATTAATGAAGAAGTAAATGAAAAGCAAGTGACCACACCTAGGGTTTGGAGAGGAGACCTGATTCCCCAAGATGACTCCTTAATGGATGTGTATTTGATCAATGGAATGGAACATCTCCTTAGAGCCCACTCTTCAATATGGGAAGCAGCCCCTAATCCAGCTACTGTCTATGAGTTACAAGATCCTGACTTCCCCACTATTATCACATATCTGGACAAAAATCAGAGAAGGTATTGGCCCTTAACGGAAGTAGAAAGAGCCGAGTTAAAATATCAAAATATTCAAGTGTCTCCCCCTAGGGATCAGGCCACTACCTCCCGAAACCCACATGGAACCTCTCAGAATAATTCATTTCAACAGTCAGGACAAACACAACAAACTCAAATCCCGGTTAGACCCCATCTGCAGTTTGCTATGCCTGCAAATAACCCTAACTATCAGCCTCAGCCACCTGTTGACCCAAGGAACGGAATTCCTGTCCTAGTTATACCACTTGTAGCAAGAGGACCTGGTATACCGATAGGGAGACCTGTTTTCCCTGTGAGGCCTAGACCACCTGAAGTAGGAAGAAGATTAAGGCCAATTCAAGTTGCCAAATGCATGAGAAACCATTATGATGGCTCTAGTGAACCTTACAATCATATAGTGGAATTCAAGCAAGTAATCAGAGCCGAACAAGTAGAAGATTTTTTTATCCAATATGAGTCTTTTGGTCTAACTTTGACAGACACAGCTTTAGCTTGGTTCCAGCCATTAGATCTTAACAATTTTCAAAATATGGAACAAGTCTATCAAGAAATGATTGAGGAATTCACTAAGTCTGGAATTAAGAACAACTCGTCATCATTGATTCATAGCTTTAAGCAAGCTCCTACGGAATCAGTGAGATTGGCAGCAAGAAGATTCAAGCAGTATGTGGATAGGTGCCCAGTGGAAGAGAGACCCACCCAAAACAAAATGGTGTCATTATTTTTGGAAGGATTATTGGACGGATCATTAAGATCTCTGGTATATGTGAAGAGAGTTCAAACTTTGCAAGAATGCATGAAAGAATGTATTGACCTAAAGGACAATCTAGCGGAGGATCTGAAAATACCTCAAGGTAGTATCAAAAGTGAAGATTCAGCCAGCAGCACATCAAATCCTAAGAACAATGTAGAAGAAATAGCCGAGTTAGTAGCAAAGAAACTGAACGTTCAAGGACAAAGGAACTACCCCAACAACCCAATGAGAGTGCCCATGCTTAGAAGATGTATGCATTGTGGAGGAGATCATCCTTCTCATCTGTGCACTAGGGGAGTAGTCCCACCACCTTCCTATGCTTACAATAGACCACCCGTTCCAGGCCCTTTACAATATTGCAGCATAGAACAAAAATACACAAATCACAGCACAGAAAATTGTCCTTACAATAGGCAAGCAAGACCAATACAACCTGTCATGAGACCTTATGGATACTCGCAGAGAGATCTAGGAGGAGAAGCCCTTAGATACCCCACTTATCAGTAGCAAGGACCCATACCACGGCCGTATGCTTATCAAGGGTACACTCAACCACAACCAGTGTTAGGGCAATAACCGCCCCATCCTCAGAATGTTGTCCCAGTAAAAATGGCTCAACCAGAAGAAAACTTAGAGAGAGCAATAGTCCCAGCCACACCATTGTCTAGCAATGAACCATATGACTCATCTTATGACCATGGTCAAAGAAACTATCCCAATTATGAGAGCTCTATGATAGAATATGGACAAATGTACGAACCATATGCATATGGCATGGAAGCACCAGATAGTTCCTACGGATATGAGCAGGACTATGTGTCATTGATGTACACAGCCCCTAGGGCGTCCCTACCCCCCCGACCTATGAACAGACCGCCTGTACCTAGAGGACCATGTTATAGATGCGGAGGTGATCATTATATCAGAGAATGTACACTACCAAACCCACCACCACCACAGCGAGTCTGGGAAGGATACTGTAGTGATTGTGGTAAAGAACACCTTTTCAGAGATTGCACCAAGAACCCCAACAAAGTTAACTCTAATGTGCAGATTAATGTGATAGAAGTGATAGAGTCATTAGGGAGTGATAAGGAGTACATTGTACCGTTGAAAGCAATAACTAGAGCCAAAGCTAGAGAGACCCCAGACAAAACTAAAGAAAATGATCAAGATGACAGAGAAAGGAACATACCTACATCTCAAATAGTTGAAGACTCGAAAGAGCCTGAGAAAAGTGTTACAAGTAAACGAACACAGAGATGGAAAAACCATAGAGATAGGATAAAGGAAAAGAAATTACTACAAAAGAAGGAAAATGAGAAGAGTGAACTAAATCAAAGAGAGAAACAAGAAATGGAAGGAAAAAATCGGAAAGGAAAGCCTAAAAAAGAAGAGGTAGGATCAGTTTTAGCAGATCCCATGCTTGAAGAGTTAGCCATGTGGATTCAGGCATACAAGGCACGAATAAGAGAAGGACCTACCATCGAACAACATGAAAGAGAATATCCTCGAGGAGACTTAGAGAAGGAAAGGTTGGAGATATGCAAAAAATTAATTGAAGTAGCTCAACAAACCTTAGAAAAACCTGCTCTTCAACTACCTAGTTCACGAATTCCTGAAAGAGAATTCCAAGAGTGTGTCATCCCTAAGGAATCCGAGAAAGCTGAAGCAGGTAAGACACATGATGGAAATTTCTGCAATGATAAAAGGGAAGGATCCATTGTTCCCGAAGTAGAAGGGGAATGGCCTAAAGATTTGTGGGCAAGAGTCCAAGAAGACAGATGGAAGAAAGTGGAAGGAATTGAACCACCCTTTGAGGAGTTAGAGGCAGAAGGTGGAATAGAAGACTCCATACCTGAATTGAATTCCGAAGAAATAATACCAATTGACCCAAGTAACAAAGAAAATGACAGTGTAAAGGCTTTGCCAAATTACACAAGAGAGTACAAACATAATTCAGAATTATATCGCATTCCTTCAATGAAAAAAAAAGAAATGAACTCATCAGTCCAAACATCGGATATCATACAACACCTTAGAAAGGTAAAAATCCCTTGCACTCTAACATTGGAAGAACTGTTGAAGGTCAAACCACATTTGAAGGAGAAACTGGCCAACCAATTGGAGATCAAGGCGGAAGAAAAGGAGATGTCTGATGAAGTCAACACAGTAAAAGTCCCAATCGATAAGGTTGGAGACTTTAGTGAGGGAGATGAAGGAAACATGTGCCTTCCAATTACCTATAGGGGTTACACCACTAAAGCCATCTTAGATTCTGGAGCTGAAGTAGGAATTGCTACTAAAGAAATCTCAGAAAAATGGGGAAAATCAGCTTTAAGACCAACACGCATGAAGATACAAATGGCAGACGGACACATTGAACGACCCTTGGGATTATTGGAACGAGTAGTTTTTCACCACTTGCGGAGTTGAATTCAAGCACACCTTAGCAATTTGTCAATTTGAAAGGCCTAGCAATTATGAAATGATACTTGGAAGACCTTTCATGAGACAACTAAAGGTAGTGCAAGATTGGGGAAAAGACGTATACCTACAGCATGAAGGAACCACCACAAGAATAAATCTCCACACATATACATATCAAGATGTTCCCCCCTTACAATGGAATCAGATTCATAAGGAGGAAGATAATCAGTCGATTCATAGTATAGGTTCAAGTGATCAATCGTGGATGAACGAAGACACTCATCTATGGATATGCCAAACTACGAAAAAGGAAGAGGATAGGAGGAAAGGATGGCAGTAAAGGCAAGGAGTTGCTAGATCTGTAGAAGATCCAGCCTATATGCCTCAAATATTCTTAGATGAAGAATTTGAACCTCATGGTTGGATGGAGATTTTAGCTACTCTAGATGTGTGTGTAAATGAAGAAGTAATAACCATGAACGAATGCATCGATGAGGAAGGATATGACGTTAGTTTATACGTGGTAGTTCTTCAGGAGGCTGAAGAAGGAGAAGTAGTCGAAAAAGAATGGAAGGAGGACTATGAGAGTATTGAAATGGAGCAAGAGCAAATGGAACCGGAAAATGGACATCAAGGAATAAGTGACATAACCAATGAAATAGACCAAGAACCAACACAGGAAGAAGAGCCTGGGTTAGGTAAAGAACAAGAAGAAGGAGAAAATAAATTACAGGATCAGTTTGAAGTGTCTGCCTACTTCAAAAAATATGAGGTAGAAGAGAGGAAAATAGCTATTCAAATGCCTAAACGAGAAGTGCAGCCAGGAATAGCCTATGACAACAAAGAGCAGACCAAGAAAATAGTAGTAACATTGGAGGAAGGAGAAGAACGATGTACTTTCATAGGACAGGATGTCTCAATGGAGGAAGAGCAAGAGTTAATTCGACTCATAAGGGAATACAGAGATGTCTTTGCGTGGACATATAAGGATTTGAAAGGAGTAGATCCATCTATATGTGCACATAGAATCCCTATGACATCTGAAGCTAAACCTTCCAAACAAAGACCATACACATATAACAATGTTTACTCAGCGAAGATTAAAGAAGAGATAGATAAACTATTAGATGCTAGGTTCATTTATGAGATCAAACACACGGAATGGGTGTCACCTTTGGTGGTTGTACCGAAAAAGAATGGTAAGTTAAGAGTATGAATAAATCTGAAAAAAGTAAATGTCGCTACCATTAGATATAGTTACCCATTACCCATCACGGATCATCTTTTGGAAAGAGTGGCAGGGAAGGAAGTTTACAGTCTTTTGGACGGCTTTTCATGGTATAATCAGGTAGCCATTGCTCCTGAGGACCAACATAAAACAGCCTTTGCAACTGAATGGGGAGTATACACCTTTAGGGTTATGCCTTTCGGCCTAACCAATGCCCCAGCCACTTTCCAAAGATTGATGTGCCATGTATTCAAGGAGTTCTTGAGAAAGAGTATGGAGGTATACATGGATGATTTATGCACTTATTCAGCTATATGATCAGAGCATATCCTTGAACTAGGAAAGATCTTTGCCAAATGTCGACAGTATAGAGTATGCCTCAACCCAGAAAAATGTGTCTTCATGGTTCGACAAGGAAAGATATTAGGACATATTGTCTCTAAAAATGGAATTTCAACTGATGAAGACAAAATCAAAGTGATTCTGGATTTGCCAAGACCAAAGACTGCTAAAGAAGTCCAAGCATTTATGGGACATTGCGGTTACTACCAAAGATTTATACATATGTATGCCATAATTGCTAGACCTCTTTATGCATTATTGTCTTAGTTTAATTGGACTGAAGAATGTGAAAAGGCCTTTAACTAATTAAAGAGTCGATTGAGTTCAGCACCAATCCTTCGAGTACCTAATTGGAACAAACCATTTCACATTCACGTGGATGCTTCCAAGTTTGCCATTGGTTGCATCTTAGCTCAACCTGCAGATACTGGAAAATTAGACCACCCTATAGCCTATGCCAGTAGACAATTGAATCAAGCAGAACGCAATTATACCACGACTGAAAGAGAAGGCCTAGGGATGGTGTATGCAATAAAGAAGTTTTGACACTACTTATTGGCAAACAAATTCAAATTCTTCATTGATCATCAAGCTCTACTGTATTTAGTCAATAAGCCTTGTAATACGGGACGACTAGTATGATGGTTTCTATTGTTGATGGAATTTGATTTTGAAGTAGTAGTCAAGAAAGGAAATACCCACATAAGAGCAGATCACCTATCAATAATGACACATGGAGAACCACCCATAGGAGTACCGGATGATCTGCTTGATATGTACATGTTCAACCTCAAAGTATGTCCCCAATGGGCAGAAAAGTTGATCCCTATACTCACGCATGGACCTAAAGATGGGATCACACCAAACCGAACTCAAGACCTATGGAAGACTAAAAACCTTCATATCATTGTTGGAAGTTTGTATCACCAACACTCAAGTGGATTACTCATGAGATGCGTAGAAGAGGAGGAACAAGAAATGTGGCTTCAAAAAGCACATGTAAATCAATGGAAAACTCATCTAAATGCGAACGGAACATGGTAAACATTGAAGAGATTAGGCATATATTGGCCAACCATGCAGAGGGATGCGCATAACTATGTATCAGCCTGCAGCTTGTCGCGAACTAAATCCAGAAGATAACTCTACGTTATGCTACTCCACTATAGCACCGAGATGGAGCATGCCTCTGGTAAAGTTTTTGAAGACCCAAGAATACCCAGAAGGAGCCACTTTAGCAAGGAAACGTGCACTTGTAGAACAAAGCAAGGATTATGCTCTTGTAGGAAAACAGCTCTTTAAGCGAGGAAGAGATAATTAATTGCGAATGTGCATTCATGAAGATGAGTATCTTGCTGTTTTAGAGATGGCACATACAGGAGCTGCAGGAGGACATTTTTCCGCAGATAAAACTGCAAAAATGATTCTCTTTGCAGGAATGTGGTGGCCTACTTTACATTAGGATGCAGCCACATATGTTCAACGGTGTGGTACATGTCAACCAACAAAATATCCTATTAGAAGAGATGAAATGCCACTAAAACCCATGATGAGTGCCAGAGCTTTCACAAAATGGGGAATAGACTTCATAGGACCTATTAGCCCACCAGCTAAAGGATCCCACGCTGAGTACATAATCGTAGCCACAGACTATCTAACCAAATGGGTTGAAGCCAAAGCAACCAAGAAAAATGACGCAAGAACTACGGCCAAGTTTCTCTTCGAGAACGTTTTCACTAGATTTGGACTACCAATAGAAATTGTGAGTGATAGAGGCACACACTTTGTGAATGAGGTTATGGAAGGCTTATTGAATGAATTCTTGGTAATTCATAAGAAATCAGCCCCTTATCACCCACAAGCCAATGGACAAGCCGAAAGTTCAAATAAAATCTTATGCACAGTTCTCACTAAAATTGTGAATAATGGTAGATCTGATTGGGATAAACAATTACATCACGCTTTATGGGCATTCAGAGTAGCTTACAAGACCGCCATAAGCACTACTCCTTTTAACTTAGTGTATGGACAAAATGCTATTTTGCCAATTGATTTCTTAATACCCACTCTCAGAGTAGCAACAACTTATGAGTGGACGGGACATGAACTCTCAGCTCAACTGGATCAAATAGAAAAGTTACACGAAACTAGGTTACAAGCAGTAGCAAGAATTTATGCTGCTAAAAGGCAACAGAAAGCCTACTTTGATGCTCATATTAAAGATAAAAATTTAAAGGAAGGAGATTTAGTTTTGGTTTATACTTTGAAACAACACGCAAAGAAACTACAAAAAAGAGGATATGGCCCATTAATCATCAATCGCATGTCCACCAGCGAAGCCATCAGCTTAGCAACTTTGGATGGAGAAGTATTGCCAAATTACATCAGTGGATGTAGAGTAAAAAAATATTTAGAACCATTGACTGAAGAGATAATGTCACGATTGATAATGGGTAAAAATAGACGCATCGAGGAAGAAAGGATACAAGAAGAAGCCAGACAGGAAGCACTAGAACGAATCAAGAAACGGAAAGAGTGGATGAGAGAGAGAGAGATGAGAGATATCGCAACTCATCCCAATGGCTAATTTTAGAGCCACTGAAAATCGAGGTCAGCAAAGAACGCAACCATATTTGAATTTGGGAGCCAGAAAAAAAGAATACCACTTAGTGGATGCTCTCATTGACACAGGAGCCGCTATAAGTTGCATAAAATTTTCATTGACTCAGCAACTCAAGGAAGAATTACGTCCATCAAAGCCACAGCTGATTGGAATAGGAGGAAAGATCACCAAGTGTATAGGAGAGATTATCTTGCCTTTACACTTAGGAAACAACACAATGGAACAAAAACTCTTAGTATGTCATGATCAGGACTTATTGGAAGAGCTCGTGTTAGGACAAGACTGGATATACGAATATGAACTAACTATTCAAATGGCCTTAGGATACATCTCGGCCAAGATAGGACATCGGGAAGTATTCAGCATGCTAGACGAACGACCAATCAAAGCCGCAAGTATAGAAACAAAAACTCACTCAAATGAACACAGTGATGAATGTATGTTCACTAGCACTATGGAAACCCCTTCATCGAGTACTTCATGTGAGGATACACAGAAGTCTGCTTGAACACCATCTTCTAATCTAGCAAGTCACAAGAGTATCATTCTATCTGAAAACAGCCTTAGCAAAGCACCACGCACAAGAGAGACTCATCCTCTAGGTAATCACAAGTCGGCACCTATTAGAATATATCCCATTCCTTACACTCGACAAGCTTGGATAAGGAAGGACCAACAGGCTGCATATCTTCAACAGAAGAACTACTTGATACAGCAGAAGAACCCACAGAACCAGTATGTAAATCACTCTAGATATTCAGTTCCACAAAGAACTGCTAAAGTATGGATTCTAAAGAAGGTGATAGCCGCTCAACCGGCCCGAACGCAAATATGGATTCCAAAATTATGTGCTCAAGTGACAATCAACAGAACGATCAAATCAAGGCTCAAGGAAAATCTGTATGGTCTAAAGGCAAAACAACCAAAGATGAATAGCAACAGGACAGAGAAGGAGTCTACATATGCTTCAAAAACCATTCCAAGATTCAAAAATCAGATAAAGCAGACGTACAACATGATAAGCACCATATTCATCAGGAATGTTAGGAATACAACCTGCCCCAACAGTGTGAAGATTTGGATGCCGAAAAGCAAGATTAGCTGTATGCATCAACCAATTAATTCGAGTTGCACACATTTGGAGTTACCAGAATCCAAAGTATGCATGATAGGGCCACATTAGACGGCCACGCATTCGGCACAATATTCTTCTATTTCAGGATAGTGAAGCACATTTTCCCTCTTGGGAAATAGGAGAGCACTTGTACATACTTTAAGACAATCACTCAAAAATTAATAACCGCTTCAGCTATGAACTAACTTTTCTGTTTTTCTTTCAGACAAAAACATAAAAATACCTAAAAATAGGAAAAATCCCAGGTAATACCTTTCTCACACCCACGGGGAAGGGACGACACCATTCACACGGAGCAATGTCAAATCTCATGAAAGACAAATAACGGAGGATTTCTGATACTATCTTGCCACTAATTCATACTCTATATTGAGTGCAGATGGCATCTACTAATCCCGAAGCTACACAAGAGCAAGAGGTCCAACTTCTTCCATTGGAATCAATAACGAAAGCAAGAGGCCATTGGTTTCTGGATGACCAACCTGTATCAGAGCTCATTTTTATGGCCACTATCAAAATCATGGACAGGGATCACTACTTCCCCATTATGTCACAAGATTTCAAAACTATCGTACAAGGATTAGCACGAATGACAGATGTCTGGACACAAGCAGGAATGGATGCATTTCTCAGACTACCTATTTATCTACCAGATTTCCAAAGGTGTACGCAAGTGATGAATACACTTTAGCCTACATCGAATAAGATGTCAGTCCCTGAGGCAAGAGTACTGGACAAAGTGGGTACACGGAAAACAATTCAATTCACTCATGAGTTGATCAACAAAGCTTTTGGATGGAATCAAGAGGGAATCATGAATGTCAAAGAAGAATGGCACGATCCGAAAAAGAGATCCTTTCTAGAGATCAATAGAACTGATATTGAAGATGTTGTTCGATTAGTGCACCAGCACTTTTGTTTTCCAAGTATGCATAGATACACAGCACCTCAAAAGATTGTCGTGCAACTACTCTCACATGCTATGAGGCAAGTCGGAAATAAAGTAAATATGAATCCTTATGTTCAAGAATGTCTATTTGAAGCAAAGAAGAAGTGGGGTCAAAAGAAGTTTCTGAATGGTAGTTCTGCCTTGACACTACTTATTTATGAGGCTCCGGACATGAAGAACTGCTTGTGTGTGATGCCAACCTCAACAGAGTTAGCCAAATATGCCAAGTCAGTGACAGTTCCAAAGAAAAAGAATACAACCATCTCTATTGAGGAAGTAGGAACTAGTTCAAAGGCACCCATGAGGGGTACAAAGCATCTTAGAGAGGAAGAAGCCCAGGTTACACCTCAATCGAAGAGGACACACACATTGCCAAAGATTCCTGGGAACCAACAACCAATTACGAAACGAGATCTCTCTGCTGCCCTCGAAGAAACACATCAGTATATGCGGGGGCAAGTAAATTTGAATATCCAAGGTCACCATTACAGGCAGACCAGCAAAGAAAGGAGAATGAAAGATAAAGAACACACCCCTGAACAAGTGGCCAGATACAAAGAATTGGGCTTGGAAGATTCGAGTTCCAATGAAGAATCCAGTCTAGAAAAAGATACCCTAGACAGTGACATAAGAACCGAAACGCACCATGAAGAATGGACAGAGATCAATCAAGTAGAAATCACACCTGAAAACCAACAGTCGCAAGCAAAGAACATAGAGACCCCTCTTGAAAACGTGCATGTAATTCAACTGAATGACCAGTCAAGGATAAGTGTGAAAGAAGTTCCCATGACAAATAAAGCTCCCATGCCACCTATCAAAGAAGAGATTCTTACTCCAGTGAACGCGGACTCAGGACTACTACCAAACAAAGAGCCAATTGTGATTGAAGTGCCAGATGATACGCCTCAAGGCAAGATTGACCACATGGAGGCTGAGCCAAGGATCCATATTAGGCAGCCCCATGATACTATGTTACACGTGGCACAAGGGAAAGATGTGACAACAGGAGTGAAACCTAACATCCCTACCACATGGTTAAATGTGGATGTTACTCAATTGAAACTAGTTGTCAAGCAAATGATCAGACGGCCATGGATACACAACAGCAAATGATGGATACAGATGCAGATTATGACAAGGCCATGAGGGAAAAGAATCAGTTTCAAATTATGAGTGGACAACTATCTGCACAACTCATCTAGGCCCAAAAAAGAGATTGCAGCCAAAGAAACGAAGTTACTCTCAGTAAAAACACAATGTGATACATTGATGAACCAGCATCATCAGCTACAAACACAACTGACAGAGTTACAAAGACAGCATGAAGCTAGTGAAGCAGATAAGGAGAGGATAAAAACTAGAAGCAACTTACTCGAAACACAACTCAAGGTGTACATGGAGGAAAATGACAATTTACAAAACAAAAATAAAGAACTGATGAAGTCATTGCTATACGATCAACCTCTCGAAAAACAAGAAACAACAGATATTGATCAGAAAGAGTTAAGAGATCAGATTGCAAAATATGCAGATATGCTGAAACAAGAGCAAGCATTGAGAGCAGAATGGGAACATAAATACATGCAAGATACCAATGAGCTCAAGAAGCAACTGAATATGGCCAATGGCAAACTTGCCGTAAGTTATAGTGAAAACATGGATCAGGTAGCAAAAATCGGCAATGAGTTGCTTGCGACAAAAGAAGCACTCCGAGCAGCAATGCAAGAAATAAAAGAAAAGATTGACCAGCTTACAAAATTAAACATGAAAGTAACAGAGACAACACCAATCAGGACACTAGTAGAGCCAAGACAAGAAAATCCTACTGATGAGGTAGAGGTATGTCCTCTATCTCCCCTGATTTATAATTCTCCAATAAAAGGGTAGATGGAGGAACCACATGATGATCATCCAATGCCATATACTACAGAAATAAGTCAGAAGGAACGGGCACTATTGGTGTCCCGGTTGACAGAAAATTTTGAAGATGAAGTCATCAAAGTCATGAAAGAAGCAAAGATTAAAGGTAAAGACTTGGAGATTATCATAAAGCCTTTCAACATTCCTTACGGATTATTGAAGGAGAAAACAAGACAATACATAAAGAGAATCACATAGAAAAACCCAGACGAATAGCTGCAGTTCAAAACTGACACATTCAACTACACTCAAGAAGACTTTGAAGCTGCGCAGCCTGTTTGGAGAAGAAAGTTTTTGGAGAAACATCCTACATTGCGGGTGCACTGGCAAGCAGCACCTTACTTATTACAGGTAAATCCTTCTTTTTGTCCAACACCACGGCGCAGAGAAGCGCGAGAATTTTTGGATATGCAAAAGACTGGTGTAATCAATAAACAGTGGCTAAACTATCCACTACTTCCAAGTCCACCGCATAACTATCTACCTACGAAGGATTATATGGTGAAGACCATCGAATTTTGGCTACAGAATTATGCCACAGTACCGGATTTAACTATCAAGATGACAAATAAAATACTCAGTATGATACTCATAGTATTGAAGGTCTTCAAACATGCGGCATATACATTTTTGAACTTCATTGGCATTAATCAAGGCACGGATATTCTTGTTTTTGACTTGTCTGTTATGCCTAGCCGCCCTACCATAATGGCATATTATTCTAGGTTGATGTTTTTACCGAGTACCTATATGCAAACGTTCGAAGAAGCATTTTTCATAGGGTTTTTTGAAATCGATTCATAGATCTTTTTAAAGATGTCATCCAACCTGAATGCCAGATTAATGGCATATGAGCTAAGCTTCTTTGCTGATCATAGACAGGCACCACATGATGGTTTGAAAGCAGAACAGTGGAAGCAACTTATGATACGTGAAGCCAATCTGCTTAATGAAACAGAGCAAAAAGTGTATCAAACATACTCCCGTCGACTTTCAAAGCCTGTCGGGGATGAAAGAGTTCAGGAGGGGGGTAGTGTTGAGGCAGAATCAAGCAAAAAGAAGAAAAGAAGAAGACAAAGAAAGAAGCTTCATTAAACGATAATATTTGAAGACACATCTCCGCAAGAAGCCCCGCAGGGGCGCAACACCCATCTCTGCACAGAGCCCAGCAGGGGCACATAGCAAGGAAAAGCACTTACGTGGAAAGGAGGAACCAGGGCCAGGAAAGTATCCATGAAGAAGTGCAAGACAATATTTGGCAGGTAATAATCCTTCCGTTGACAGTGTGCGATGAAAAGAAAGTAAACAGGCTCAAAGCAATACAACAGGGTCAGATGTGTGCAACCAAGACAAATCAGAGGACCAAAAGCCAGAAAGAGGTCACTGGTGGCGTGTGTGGCAACCCAACTGAATGCAGCAACCCAAATTTGTGATGTACGGGATATTAAGGGGAAACACAAGCAAAGGACTTACATCGGATAAAATAACAAATTCTCTAACAGTCCTTACTGCTTCTTTGACCACTGGGTGCGTGTATTCAGACCTCTTAAACAAGTTGAAAACAAGAAGTAAAGCCTGTCAAGGGACAACAGAGACAACAAGGGGGAGAGTGTTGCAGAGCAAAGAGATCACAAAGGCAGAGAAAAAGAAGGGCCCCAAAATTTTTTTGATTTGGACACCCAATTTTTGTATTATAACCATTCTTGTAATATATTTTCCGATGTAAATGCACTAGAGGAGTCCTCTAGATGCATACCCACAGAAGATTAGAAGCTTACCCATGTAAATTAGTAGGAAATTAGCCTTTTAGTGAATAAAGTGCCGGTCTCTTGTTTGAAAGGACCATTTTTAGGGCACAAGTATATAAGTCAATTTGTGACTCTTTGTAAGTACTTTTTTGCCATTGTGAGAATCAAGAGCACAGAATTTCGAATTTGTGTCTTCTCCTCTCTGTATCATCTTCTTTGTGAGCTTGTATGCATGTGTGTTGCTTGAAAAGAGTGTTAGGAAGTGTTGTCTATCCATGAAAGTGTTTGTTTGTTGTGGTTAAGGTGTGTGTGAAGTGTAGGAAGTGCTGAAGTGTAGGAAGGTCATTCCCGTGACTTAGTATTTTGCTCATAACTTGAAGTAGAAGCGTCAAAATTGAGTGAAAATACTGCCATTGGATGCGTCTTCTCGAGAGCTTCGAAAGACATATGCTATTTGCTATATTTGGAGTTCAGAGTTGAGAGAAAAGCCTCAATTTACTGTTGGCTGCTGTACCAAGTATCGTGACACCATGACTGACAGTTGAACCTTGTTTGGATTAGTCTTTGCCTTGTTTACACTCTTTGAGTAACTCATTTGCATTGATCCTCATTTGAATGCATGTCTTCATACACTCGGCTAGGTTTTGATACTCATCGGATTGATAATTAAAGCGTGAATCCCCACTATATACACTTGAGGGGGATTGAGGTATAGTCTCTTTCTCCGCAAGTCCCTAGGTTGGAACCTAGGTACACAGCTTCCTATCACTAAGCATCTATTAGAAAGAGTAGCAGACAAGGAAGTGTACAGCTTCCTTGATGGATTCTCTGGTTACAATCAAGTAGCCATTGCACCAGAAGATCAGCATAAGACAACTTTTGCCACAGAGTGGGGCATATGCCATTTGGCCTTACCAATCCACCCGCCACGTTTCAGAGGTTGATGTGTCATGTGTTTAAGGAGTTCTTGAGGAAGAATTTAGAGGTCTATGTTGATGATCTTTGTGTTCATTCCAACATTAGACAAACACATATACCTAAACTCAAGCAAATCTTTTACACCATTGTAAATACCATTCCACCTTTTTGTAACTCCATTTTGTGCAAGCCAAGGAGTCCTTGAGCTTGAGGAGTATTAGAAGTATCTACCTATCAATTTTCATATTTTTTAGACTCCGTTTGAGCCCTCAAATAGGCCCTAGAACCTAATTTTTAACTAGGCCGGACACTAGGTCTGGATAGGGCCAAAGCTAGTCAAAAACTATAAAAAGAGCTATAGAGCTCATTTTTGAAGGTAGCTTGTTGTAGTTTTGAACTTGTAAGAGCACTTTTGAGTAATCTAAAAGAACTCCATTGTCTCTCTCTTGTTCTTGCCATGTGTGCGCGTATGTGTGTATGTGTGCATGTCTGTGTGCTTCTCACTCACACACTTGTGCCATCACTTGTTCGAGGTCTTCATACCATCCACATGTCTTCCCGGATTGACATTAAAGGAGATGCTACTCATCGCTCATCACTGAGCTACATGCACCCATGCACTTCCAACGTGGAGCTTAGATGGCGATCTAGATAGACTCTAGATGAAGGGCTTACTAGTGCACAATGCTATGTAAAGCTCAACTTGGGCCATGCTTGTATAGCTTTTACAAGGAGAGTTGATGTAGATAAACATAGTCAAGAGATACAAAATATTCAAAAAGTATAAAATCCAAAAATATCTCCACAACCAGAAGTCCTACCATCTCGTCCCTATGATCTAGGGGGATAGGGCCCTAGACCCCACAAAAGGGGGCAAGCCCCCCTTTGCACTCTCCCCATTAAGGTTCTATGGGGAAACCATGCAGCACCACAAGGCCTTTATTTTTGCCTTGAATGGCAACCCAATGGCCCATAAGTTTATGCCCTACCTAATCTAATGGCTAGGCACAAAAAGATCATCTATTACCATCAATGGTCACGCATTGACATCATCCAACTTGGAAGTTAGGGTTCCACACATACCTAGGCTCTCACAATGGTTTCTGCTCATAATGGGGGCCTTACAACTTAGAGCACCATGGTTCATTTGTGGTCACTTGAGGGTGGAGTATTGATTATATCTAAGACCCCCCCCCCTCAATGTCCAGCCTACGGTGAGCCACCTCTTTGGTCCAATGCCAAGCTTTGGAAAGTGTCGATGAAGTTGCACTCTCAATGTCTGCTCCATTTTCCTTTGTTGGAAAATAGCTTATCTCCACAACCCCGTCCTCAACCAACTCATGCACATAGTGATAAAGAATTTCTATGTGCTTGGTATGTGCATTGGAAACAAGATTCTTGGCGATGGCCATGCAGCTTTGGTTGTCACACTTCAACCTTGTAGCCTCCTGTCCTTGTTTTCCTATGTGCCATAGGATCCTCCTCAACCATACTACTTCACATGCTACTTTGTACTTAGCTTCAGTAGAAGATAATGCTGCAATCAATTGCTTTTTACTAATCCAAGACAAAATCTCTTATCCTAAACAAAAGAATATGTTGAAACTCAATTTTTGGTATCAATATCTCCTACCCAATCTAAATCACAGTATCCAACCAGAGATGATCCTTTCTCATAAATAATGCCATAGTCAGTGGTTCCTTTCACATACTTAAGTATTTGCATGCTTGCTTTCCAATGAGTTTGGAAAGGCTTATTAGAGAACCTTCTTACTACTCCAACAGCATAAGAGATATCTGGTTTGTTATTGCACAAGTAGATGAGACCTACAACTAGTTTCTTGTATCTTCCAATATCCATTGGAGGTGAATCAAAATCAATGCCTCTTTCCTGCGCATAACCCTTTGCAACAAGCCTAGCCTTATACCTGTCAACTGTACCATCAGGTTTATGATTCAGCTTGTATACCCACTTAGTGCCAATGGCCTTCTTGCCAGGAGGCAAGTCACATAAAGACCATGTACCATTCTTCATTATAGCATGATATTCAGATTGCATGGCAGCCATCCAATTTTCTGAATTCTGTGCTTCATCAAAAGAAACAGGCTCATTCTCATCACAGAGACTAGATGCAGCCATAGCATAGCAATCTGATGCAAAGGAGGCACTATGAGAGCCTGAACGAGTACGATATGATAAAGGTGCATCTAATTTGCTGTCACGCTGTTGGAAGCAGCCAGAGGCATAGAAGATGCGGAAGCATGTAACGACGGAGCAAGGAGCCACTCGAATCTTTTTTTCAAAGAATTATGTTTTCAAATACTTTCCAAAAACCTTCAACAGTGATTTTTATCACTATTGTAACATATGTAACATAGAAAAACCCTTTTCTTAATTTCTAGCTCCATTTTGTGCAAGCCGAGGAGTCCTTGAGCTTGAGGAGCTTAGGTAGAATGAGCGTATCAATTTTGGTTATTTTTAGACACCGTTTACCCTTTCAAATAGCATCTAGGACCTATTTTTTAGCCTCTAGATACCTAAATTGGAATAACATGGCAAAACCTGGACTACACTTTCAAGGACTAATGGAGAGGCTAGAATACTTGATAGAGAGCAAAGAGAAAAAGGATCAGCATAGGAACCCCATTGTCCCAGAGACACAGGAAAGGAATGCACCATCCCTGTCTCAAGTACCCAATACAGAAAGTCAAGACAATTTGTCTTCCATACATAGGTACTCACATGAATTTTTGAGAGAAATCCAAGAAGAGAAGTGGAGAAAAGAACAAGGAACTCATCCTCCTATTCAAGAAATAGCTGACTTGTAGGAGCAATTTCCCCAAGACATTCCCTCTATTTACAATGAGGTAGAGGAGGAACAACTGAGTGAACACACAGCTTTTGAATCTAATTCTTTACAAGAATTACCTCAGTTCACAAGACCTTGGGAAGCAAAGTCTATCAGTATGAGAGCACCCACGATAATAGTGAGGAATGAAGAATCAGTAATCCCTAGAAACACGGAAGTGATCAAGAATACTAAAGTACAGTGTAATCTCACTAGCAAATCAATTCCCCGAGCTTGCTACTACTCCCTCACAAATAGGATCACAAAATAAGGTACCAGAGATACCCGTAGAAAAAATTGGAGATGTAAGCGAAGGAGAGGAAGGTAACACTTATCTTCTGATAACCCATCAGGGCTACAGCCGGTGTAGCCATTGCTACCACCGCTTTATGGAAACGTTGGGGTAAGTCAGCACTCAGACCTACCAGGATGAAGCTACAAATGGCTGACGGACACATAGAAAAACCATTAGGCTTACTAGAAGGCATATCTCTCACCACTTGTGGCGTGGAGTTTGAGCATACCTTTGCCATTTGTGATTTTGCGAAAAATCATGCTTATGAGATGATATTGGGACGACCATTCATGCGTCAGTTGCAAATTGTACAAGATTGGGGAACTAATTCCTTGTACTTGCAACATTTAGGAGTGACTACTAAAGTCAATCTTAAAGACTATTCACATAGAGACGTACCCCCAATACAATGGAATACCATCCATAAGACTCAGGTAGAGACGGAATCCGTGCACTCATTAAAATCAGACCCTTCTTGGTTACACGAGGACACTCATTTATGGATGTGTAAAGTTGCAAAACAAGAGGAGGAAAGGTTAGAAGCAAGGACCTTAGGTGCAGAACAACATCCACGAACCCTTCAAGATCCAGCTTACGCACCTGTAGTATTTCCAGATGAAGAATTCGAACCCCATGGTTGGGCAGAAATCCTAGCAACCATGGATGTAGCCATCAATGAAGAACAATGGACACCCCACTGTGATGAGGATGGCTATGACATTTCAGTTTTTACGATAGAGCCAATCATGTGTGATTCAGTTTTAGAAGAATGTGAACCGAACACGGATGCATTTGAAGATGCGAGTGATTTTGATTTAGAATCAATTATCATGGACCCACCCTTTGCATCAGAAGAAGAATATTTTTACGAAGTAGAAGCTCACCCTCAGAAACAGGAAGAAGTTATGAATGATGTGAGAATAGCCACTCAAGTGACTAACAAGAGTGAAGGCAAGAAAAGAAAGAAGAAAGACACCATGTCAGAAAAAGAAGAATCTTTGTTTGAAGTACCTGAGAACTTCAAGAAATATGAAATTGAAGATAGAAGAATCATGGTACGAATGCCTAATAGAAAGGCGAATGACGGACAAGTATATGATAACCGAGAGAAAACCAAGAAAATAATAGTAGCCATAGAAGGAGAAGAAGAAAAATGTACATACATAGGGCATGATTTGACGAAGGAAGAAGAAGAAGAATTAGTTGCCCTATTGCGCGAATATAGAGATGTGCTCGCTTGGAGTTACAAAGACCTAAAAGGAGTAGATCCAGATATATGTTCTCATAGAATCCCTATGACTCCAGATGCAAAACCGACAAAACAAAAACCGTACACGTACAATGATAATTACGCTGCGAAGATTAAAGAGGAAATAGATCATTTGATAGAAGCAGGATTCATTTACGAAATTGAGCATACCAAATGGGTATCCCCCATTGTGGTTGTGCCCAAGAAGAACGGAAAATTGCGTGTGTGTATTAACCTTAAAAAAGTTAATGCCGCCACGATTAGGGACAATTATCCTCTTCCTATCACGGAACACTTATTGGAAAGAGTTGCGGGCAAGGAAGTTTACATCTTTCTTGATGGTTTCTCAGGCTATAATCAAGTAGCCATTGCTCCAGAAGACCAACACAAGACGGCTTTTGCCACTGAATGGGGCATATTTGCATTTCGTGTGATGCCATTTGGCCTAACAAATGCACCTGCCACTTTCCAGCGACTCATGTGTCATGTTTTTAAGGAATTCTTACGCAAGAGTTTGGAAGTTTATGTCGATGACATATGTGCTCATTCTAATATCAGGCAGACACATATCCCAGATTTAAGACAAATATTTGACAAATGTCGAGAATATCAGGTTTGTTTGAACCCAGAAAAATGTGTTTTCATGGTCAGACAAGGCAAAATTCTAGGACACATTGTGTCAAAAAATGGAATCTCTACAGATGAGGAAAAGGTGAAGGTAATTGCAGATCTACTTAGGCCGACGAACATCAAAGAGGTACAAGCATTTATGGGTCATTGCGGTTATTATAGGAGATTCATACACATGTATGCAATCATAGCCAAGCCTTTGTACTCTCTTTTAACCAATTTTGAATGGACAGAAGAATGTGAGAATTCATTCAACGAACTCAAACGACGTTTGTGCTCAGCACCTATATTGACTACCCCAGATTGGAGTAAGCCATTCCATGTGCATGTGGATGCATCCAACTATGCCATAGGATGTGTGTTAGCACAACCCACGAGTGAAGGTAATATAGATCTTCCCATAGCTTACGCGAGCAGACAATTGAACGCAGCAGAAAGAAATTACACCACGACGGAACGAGAAGGATTAGGGATGATCTACGCGGTAAAGAAGTTCAGACACTATTTGTTGGCAAACAAATTCAAGTTCTTTACAGATCATCAAGCCCTATTGTACCTAGTCAACAAACCATGTAACACAGGACGACTAATACGTTGGTTTCTATTACTCATGGAGTATGATTTTGAAGTAGTAGTCAGGAAAGGAAAGACACATCTTAGAGCTGACCACCTTTCAAGATTAACCTCAGGAGAAGCTCCTCAAGGAGTAGTGGATGAATTGCCCGATGCATACTTGTTTAACCTTGAGATAGCACCAGAATGGGCTAAACCAATAGTCTCTATTCTGACATACGGACCCAAGAATCCTAGGATAAAGATCAAAGAAGGAGAGATTACCAAATCTTAGAGATATCAAATCATAGCAGGAAGCATATATAAACAGGATAATCAAAAGATTCTTGCTTGTTGTGTAGATGAATCAGAACATGCAAATTGGTTGCAATTAGCACACGTAGGTGCATTAAAGCAACATCATTTGAAACATTGAACATTACAGACTCTGCATAGACTAGGAGTATATTGGCCTTCGATGGAAGCAGATGTCTACAAGTTGTGTAAAGAATGCCATGTTTGTTGTGAAAGACCACCAGTAGAACATGCTACATTATATCACGTGTCTCTCACACCAGACTGGAGTGAACCTTTAGTGACATACTTGAGGACGAAGACATTCCCTCAAGGAATGACCTTAGCTCGACAACGCAGTCTGGAGCAGGAAGCTCAAGACTATTCACTTATTGGCGATAATCTATACAAAAGAGGACGAGATGGATATCTAAGACAATGTGTTCATGAAAGCGATTATCAGAGCATACTAGAGACTGCACACCAAGGTGTTGCAGGAGGTCATTTTGGACCAGATAGGATAATCAAAGCCATCCTCTTTGTAGGATTATGGTGGCCCACTCTTCACATGGATGCTCATACCTATGTTAAGAGATGTGATGTGTGCCAAAGAACTCAGTTTCCTACTCGCAGAGATGAAATGTCATTGAAACCCATGATGGGCGGACGTGCATTTTCAAAGTGGGGTATAGAATTTGTAGGACCCATTAACCCCCTGCAAAAGGTACGCATGCGGAATACATTATTGTTGCGACAGATTATCTAACCAAATGGGTAGAGGCAAAAGCCACAAAAAATAATGATGCACACACAACTTCAAAATTCTTATTTGAGAATGTCTTTACAAGATATGGATTGCCTATAGAGTTAGTGAGCGATTGCGGAACTCACTTTCTAAACCAAGTCATTGAATATTTGTTACAGGATTTTATGGTGATTCACAAGAAATCCGCACCATATCATCCTCAGGCCAATGGTCAGGCTGAAAGCACTAATAAGATCCTTTGTAACGTTGTCGCGGGGTTCATAGAAAGGAGAGAGGAATAGAGGGTATAAGATTACTTGTATATTTTATACTCAAAGAAGGAGTGCTTTGAATGAGAAAACTATAGTTTCTTAAAGTTCCAAGGAGTCTTTAGAACATCTTTAAAGAGGAAATGCTTTCACGAATCACTTGTCTAAAATAGCTCAACCTCGTTTCTGGTTCTTTCAAGAGTCAAACTATTTTATACCCTGCAATGTATACAGTTTGCCCAGATGAACCGAGGGGAATAGAGTCTCCATGGCACCGCATCACGAAGGCTGATATACAAATGGTGTATCATAGGTAGGTAGGAAGGATGAAGAATTTCTGAGGAGTACATGTCGAGCTTCTTACGAAAGACTGCAAATGCTGAAGACGGGGCAGCAGGCACAAGTAGTTCGATGAGGAATGAGGTCATGAAGGAAATGTTAGTAATAATCACAAATACTTCTGCATATGAGGAGACCTACCTGCATGTCCTTACAACATGGAAAGAGATGTTCTGTTTCCTGAAATGTGAGTGATGCGCATTGCTTCTTATCAATACAGATCGTTACTTCTATATGCCAATAAATGCTTTGTTTTTCCGCTTAACTGGGTCCAAGTAACATTCTATATGTCAGATTATATCAATGTCATTCGAAAGATTTGACCCTACTGTTTCTGCCACGACACATTGGATTGGTGAAGGTAAGTAAGCGCAATTTACAAACAGAGATCACTCAAACCCCTTGCCAGGTACGATAATAAACCTGTTTCTTGCGGCAGCAAACTACTACTTTCCTTTACATAAAACCCTCCACAATTTGCAAGACAGCAGGGGAGGGCCTGTTTATATGGAATAAAAAGAAGTAATGCGGTTTCTTGAGTTATAACGATAGAATTGTTCAAAGAGCATGTCAGGAACGCACGCAATTGCAGACCAGATTAGAATTCGACTTCAATGCTGATTCTATTTCAAAAAAACTGCTTCATTAAAAGCTTCTATGTCTAAAACATATTTGGCACCTATGATGGACATGAGCTTACAACCACGTTTTGCAGTCCAAAGACCATAACGCTGAACCAGCAGCAAAAGTAAAACATAAACCTAGCACCTGCTACTATGCTCATCCATATGTACACAGTTTCCACTTCTATATCACCATACCCTTCAGCTATAGTGATTCATTTGCAAAACATAAGAAGTTTTTTTTTAATTCCCTTGAAGCAAAGTAAAAGATTGAACATTTACTTCATGAGCAATATTATCTCTGACTGAAATCGTGGCATACGGAAGAGATCCACATATTTGTCAGTAATGAGCTAGTAAAGCACCTTAGAGCTTCTCAACCATGTATTCTTATAAAGATGCAACAAGAAATTGGAGAGAAGACAAAGAGGCAGAAGCATGAAGATATCACAGATAAAAGAGGTAAATTTTTCAATGGAATGGGTGCAGATGACGGGTGGACTGGTTGGAGAGAAGATGCTATATCTTACAATGCTTGGGAAAGAAAGAGCACATATGACACAATAACATCACTCTTCGACGAATAAAGACTTGTCTTACGGCATTGATCATCTAACTAGATCCATGTACTGACGAAAATCTTTTTGGAAACAAAGAGATATCATCTTGCTTCTCAGCACTACCTTTTACGATATTTGAACAAGTATACTTTTACAAGATAGAACATATGAAAGAGAAACTTTGTAAACTTGGACGTTCAAATATTGAATAGGGCAGCTCATAAAACAATACCTGATATGACAGGTTGCTTGGAAAAACTATCCACCTCTACTTTGAGCGGGCCCTTTTCATTTAGAAGTTTCTTTGTAGCCTTTACAGTCCAAGATGTTCGATAAAAGATACTGTCATTATGCCTTCATCGCTAATTCCAGCAATGGATCTTTGATTTTCGCAACCAATTCAAAGTTTATCTTCCCTGCTAGTATTGGTTCAGGAAGATCATTAGCGTCCAAGAGACCATCATCAACGAGCGCCTCCAATGATATCAGCAATGTGTTTCCACAGTTTGCATCCTGGCCTGAATATGGCGAGCCATCTTCCCCTGATTTACAACCCGGTGGCACCAATGGAAGAACCTGTTCTTTCCCTGGTGCATTGTTCTTCAGCCATCGCCGGCACAAGGCATACAGAGATGCTCCATCAGATTCTGGTCCAACTTTAACCGAAGAAATATGATTGTTTTTGTAGGTTCTTCATCAACGCAGTATGAATGACTTCAAATGCTTGTTGCTTCTCCCGTTCTCAACTGCTTAAGAATCCAATTTGGCTCATGTATTTCGTCGCTGAATTGTTGCCTTGATCTCTTCTTCTGACCGCAATCTCAATTGGCATCGTCTGGAAAGTCTCCAAGAAGAATATAAGACTGATCACGACACCTAGTTCAGCGCTCTGCTCCTTTTTCTTCCTCCGCCCATATCAGCTCCAACAAAAGATGCTTTTTGCTCAAGTTTTTCCAGGATAATCCCCATCCTCCTTTTTACGGCAAGTAATTGGCTATCTCCTCATGCATATCTGTTTCAGCACGGAATGTAAGACCTTCTTTTTTCATCTGCTAAGATACGGAGTATATTTGGCTCCCGACCTACCACGGAATCTCCTTCTTTCACGTCGCACATTTTTACTATATATATACATTCAAAATCAAATAGATATATAGTACACAAACTTACACATATATATACTAGTATGTATACACCAAACGTTTCACGTTGATTTACATGTGAACACATTACAATGCACACATAAACTTATACTCTCATTTACAATTTGCACATACATTAACATATACATGTTCATATGGTTCCACTAAGTTGGAATCCACACATAACTAAGTGCTCACTCCAACATTTGTTTTGTAATTATGAGGCAAAGACAAATCATATAAACTCAATCTCACATGCTTTCAATTATGATGAAAAGAAAAATAGACTTTTTAAGCATCATCACGCTGTAAAACTCTTTCAAGGATAGAAATCACCAAGGTTTGAGACTCTTTCGCTAAAGTTGAAGGTGTTTAGATAAATTTGTATGCGAAAGTAACACATTCTCTCATTTTCATTCGATTTGCATTTGCCTCTTCCTAATATTTGAATCGATGCTTCTGGTTTGGTTTCTAATCTTTGATATCAGATCTTGACCACATCCACCCCCTCTGAACCTGTGCATCCTCCGGATGCACCACCAACCTGCATACACAACATTAAATACAAGCGAGGATCAAGTGGTCATGGCAAATAAACACCACTTAAAGAAATTTCAACTGGATGCATGAAATCTGAATATGTATTAAACTTGGCATAAATCAAGAGAAGAAGGTAGACAAAAGCATCCCATACAACATATCAGAATACACTAATGCACTCAGACTAGAAATCATATGAGTAAATCGAAAACTTCTTAGCTCTCTCGTTAACTCGACCCGGTCAGATCTAGTAGCCTATCCGAAGCATTTGCATATACCAGTCTTCACTAACTCGATTTATGAAACTCGCTTCTGGCTTCCCTATTGATCTTCTATCATCTGAAGCCCCTTCAGACCCTTTTCTTATTTTTCTCATGTTTTTATTCTGTTTTTCTTTATTTTAATTCTTTATCCCAGCTCAACCTTTATATCTTTGCTTTTATTTTAATTTATTTATTTTTCCACACTTTTCGGCCTATGTCGAAATCGGATGCGACTCGTGGACCTGACCACCCGGCCAGGTTTAGCCCACCCATCTACCGACCCGACATAGCGCACGATTCACAATGTCAGCCTCATACGAAATCAACGTCAGCTCGTGGCTCTGACCACCCGGTCAGAGTGACTCCACCCGCCTATCAACCCGTATGAGCGCGTAACAACATGTAGGTTAGGTCATACGACACAACTAGCGTCAGCTCGTGGCCCTGATCACCCGACCAAGGTAGTTCCACCCGCCTACTAGCTCATCGCAGCACCCAACAACACATACACATACATATAGATAGTTGGCTGGTATAAGAATTCTTTTCTCAAGATTTAATCTGTCTGAAGATTAGGTCAGATGAGAGATCAAGAGTAGAAGTCGAAGTGTCTCACTCATCAAGTGTTTGTAAACACTACTATATACAGATACTTAGTCTAGGTCTTCCCTTCACCTTCCTAGGTCTTGCTCTCGAAAGTTCTAGTCCATCTTCTAACCTTACTCATATAATCCTGGCCCTTATACATTACATGTAATCTAATTAGTGGCACGAGATTTTTGTTCTACTTAATTTTCCTTAATTATGCATTTATTTACATATCATATGCCCAACCCATGTAGTCTTTTCATACGGATATATATATATACATACATACACATATATACATAAGAGGAAAAGAAACTGAAACAATAACATCTCACCAGTATAAAATCAGAAGCCGCTCGAGCTTGTCGCCTTTAATCATCCTTTCTTTAGAAAAAAAAACTTGAACTTGGTCATCCTGCATAAATCAGAGACTTATTTCACACGAATCTATATAAAAACAATTATTCAAAAAAAAAGGAAAATATTACCTGGCTTTATTTATATACATTGATATTTATTTTCTTGCCGATCTCCGAGGATCTTCCCTGACTTTATTCTTCATAAAAAAAAACCTAACTTGATTCAAAATAAACATTATTTACACATATCTTTAATACAACATTTTAATCTATCTTTAAGACGTCTCACCCCCTTCACGTTCCCTACGGAACAAGGCAAGCTGTTGTAAGAGCTCTGCATATTCTGCTAAGTCACGACTATATACAAGAAGTGCTGTTGGGTCCACTTCCATATATGACTCACGGTCATCTGAAGTATCATCTTCTCCATATGTTCGTGCCCTTCGATACCTGAGTATACTTCTTTCATTTGATGATGAAATCAAGGTCTCCCTAGTGATACGATCTTTAACAAACTCTTCTATAGGAATTCTTTCTTCATTTTCAGGTGTAGGGAGCAAGTAAGTTGATATGAAAGAACTATCTAAGGTTCTCCCTTCAGGCACACTCCTTGACGTCTCTCTAAATCTTTCAGGAATGCTACCCTCAGGAATGGATGTATCATTGGAATCTTCGCTGTCCATCCCAGATCCTAAGATAGTCAAACAGTCCAATCAACCCTAAAAAAAACTTCCTATTAATATCCTGGTCACAAATCTCTGTCAGTACCCTGCAAGGAACAAAAATGAATATTAATAGAAGGTCATGAATAAGTAAAACACATACATTTAACTTATTTACTGCTTTATTTATTTATTACATCTAGACGGATTCATATCTCGTTATTTGTCTACATGGTTTTATTATATACATACATATATATATACATGTTTTTTTTATATATATATATGCACCATCTTACGATATAATTTATTTTAATCATTTTCCTTATTGATGTCTTCATCTTCATCATCTCCACTTCCTTCCTCTTCACTTCCCTCTTCTTCGTCTTCATTTATTATCGTCTCATAATTCTCATTCTCTCTTCTTTTAAAGAGCTTAACTCTCTTTCCAGCAATTAAATCCTTTAACTTGGTCCCATCTAATTCTCTAAGTGAGTATGTTCCATTATAGGGTCCCTATGTTCCACATAGGGACCAAACCATCTCTTAACCAGTTTTCTTCGAGCCTCATATTGAGTATTCAGTGAGCTATCATAGACAAGTACCCAGTCTCCTTCCTTCAACCTTTTAGGCCTTAACCTGTGGGACTTGTCAAATGCAATTTTATTTTTCTCTCTAGAAGCTCTAAGCTTAAATGCAGCTTCTTCTACCAGATTTTTTCCTCTTTCTAGTTGAAGAATCCGCACTGCTAGAAGATCTTCTCTTGACACTTCATCTTCCCAAGGCAAGGAAGTCCATGCTAAAGCATGTGACTCCGTCGGCAAAATAGGTTTTTGACAATACATCAGTTCTGCTGGCATATATCCAGTAGTTCTAGTGTATGTCATCCTGTCTGCCCAAAGGGCAAAGGGAAGGTAATTTGGCCAATTCTTTATTTTCCCTTCACAAGCCTTAGCCAAAGCTTTAATAATTGGTGGATGACCACGTTCAATTTTCCCATTAGCTTCAGGATTGTAAGCAGTGGTGAGTGATAATCGAATTCCATATTTTTTAAAGAAGTCTTTAGCTTCCTGAGCATCAAGCTCTCCTTTATCGGCAACTATTTTCTCCACATAACCAAATCTACTAAACACATCTTCTAGTAGAAATTTGCATACATTGCTTGTAGTTTTCGTCCTTAGAGCTCTTCCTTCAACATGATTTGTTAGGTCTTCCCTTGCTAATACAATATACCTCATCTGATGCACCCCTAATGGCATTGTAACTAAATCAACAACCCACTTATAGTGAATATTAAGAGGATATGTTGGATGTAATTCATCTCTGTGTCTAACATTGGAGTACATCTGGCAAGGTTTACAAGTGGCTACGTAATTTTGGGTATCCATATACATCCCAGGCCACCAGTATCTTTCCCTTATCTTTTCATAAGTTCCTTGAAAGCCTTTATGACCGGCCCATAGTGAGCTATGCATTTCACGCATAATCCTTCCTCTCGATTCTTCACAACCTACAACTCGCTGGGGCATCTTTCCCATTCCTATCCTTCGCTTCCAGAGTAATCCATCTTTTAGGAAATAATTGCTTGACTTTCTTCGAATGGTACGAAATTTTTCTTTGCTCCAACTAAGATCAGGACACTTCATACTTAAATATCTCCCGATTTCCTTCCACTCATTTTCATATTCATCTTCATTAAATCTTTCTGTTATTCCTATTTGGATCTTGTAAGGTTCTTCTTCTATCCATCTGTTACCTTTCCCTCTTCCTAAGCTATTTTGAACTTCTTTTGAAGACTCAGTACAAATTCCAAGCCTTTCATTTTGATGCTTAGGCTCTTTTCTATTTAGTCCAGTGGATGCTTCATTTAGGCTTAAATTATGTACATGTGAAGCATAAAAGTCCAGACCTATCTCTTCATCATTAGAGATCATCGAATCTTCATTTTCATATATAGCTCGTGATAGCATATCAGCCACCACATTGTTCCTTCCAGCTATATGAACAAACTCAGGGTTTAGCGACTTAATATATGCTATCCATCTTAACATGGCAATATCTGCAGTGGAACAATTCACGATCATTCCCAACAATGGTAAACAATCTGTTTCTACTACCACATTTGCCCCAATCAGATATTCTTTATCATTTTTTAGCGCAGTCACTATTCCCCAAAGCTCTCGCTTAATTTGAGGGTAACCTCTCTGGCGAACATTTAGAACTTTAGTTCCGAAACGAATTGCATATCTTTTTCCTTCATCATCCTCTTGGCCAATCGTCCAACCTATACCTGTCGGACTTGTATCTATGGTGATATAAATTTCTTTATTATCAGTATAATCAGCCTTTCTAAGCAATGGAGCTTCTGCAAGTGCTTTCTTTAATTTTCTCACAGCTTGAGTATGGATATCTTTCCATTGAAATCTTTGCCCTTTCCTAAGCAATTGATAAAGTGGGTCAGCAATATGGGCAAAATGGGGAATCCATACAACATAGAAAACACATGCCCCAAGAAATCTCCTCACTTCAGTGATCGAGGAGCAGACCTCTTTCATGTGTTGGATGGCATCTACTTTCTTTGGACATGGCTTCCTTCCTTTAGGTCCACATAAACTTCCTACAATTAAAACCTCTTGCACTCCAAATACTGATTTTTCAGCAGACAATGTCAAATGAACCTCTTCCAGTCGACTGAGAATGGTTTCACAATCAGTTATGTGCTTTTTAACAAAATTCCTACATCCATCCTCATCAAGAGTCTCGTCTCTATCTCTTTCTTCACAGCCTTTAATAGGAACATCATCAATGAATGGCATAGTCAGATGTGGAATAAAATCCCTAAGGACTTTATGCATACCATTCATCATATGTGCCACCGAGTTCGTGGCACCTTGCGGCAAAGTGCACATGCGCACAAGCCCAAGTGGCGTCCTCATAGTCGTCAAATCGCGGCTTTCGAGAGCTAGCTGGAATTGATCATATCCAGAGTGTAAATCTCCCATTGAATAAATAGATCTTCCTGCAAAAGCTTCTGCATATTCGTCTACAATAGGCCCAGTTCCCATATTTCTAATTGTCACTTTATTCACTGGCTGTAGATCTTGGATAAATCTTAATGACCCATTCTTTTTTGGTACAGTAAACCAACGGTTAGAATAAGGAGCACTTGATGGCTCAAGAATCCCCATTCTAATTTTGTCATTCAACAGATCAATTAGCTTTGAAATATGAGCTTTTGGTACTGGAATTGGTCTGAGATTCCAAGGTACATGTGGTATTGTGAAAATTATCATAGGTGTCACCACATATGGATCTACACATCCAATTTCTTGGGCATTGAAAGAAAAAGCTTTTCCATGCTTAAATAACATCCGAGAGAATACATTCTTCTCTTTTTCGCTGAGGAAACCATCTTTCCCTAATTGAATTTGCTCGAGTGTTTCTTTAGTGAATTTATGGCCTATTTTTCTCTTATCTCTGAGAGGTGGCTGAGATTTTACCTCATCCATAAGTTTATTACTATCTTCAGGAAGGGGAACTGCAACTGGCTTTATCTTTTTATCAATTGTTTTGTATTTTGTTTCAACAAAGACTTCTTTACCCGTTTCATCTTGCTCAAACTTTGCTATTTCCTTATACATGGAAATAGAGTGCGTTTGAATCACATAATCACTCCTTTTTCCTTGAATTAACTCTTGCAGATCAAACAATGTGTCTGCAAAGGATATCTCATCAAAGACTCCGGAGATTTCCTCGTCGAAGTTAAGCACTCTACATCCATGAAAGTTTCTTTGAAGATCTGCTATGTATTGTTTTTCCCACTTTTTTAACTCAGAAAAAACACGAAACTGAAATGAATTTGTCGAAGAAAGTGCTATAAAACTTGATATAAACATATTTACATTCGGGATCTTTTCACTTTTCAAGCTTTCATAGTCCCGACTTATGAAAGCTTCCTTTAAAAACTTTGATCCTCGAATTCTTCAGGAATAGGTCTTGTCCGAAGAGAAGTTCTATTCCTGATATGATCTACACATACCGTCATGAATTGAACTGCCTTTTTTCCATCCTTACTACGGATTCGCGCATAAGCCGATCCATCTTCTAAGACTCTTGTTTCCATTCTTAAGGCAGTAATATATGGCTGCCCTAGAATCAATGAGTAACTAGAATGATCTTGTACGAAAAAATTTTGATAATCACTGACATCTCCAATTGTAACTAGAACCTGCGGACATGCACCAAACAACTCACCTGGCATCGAGTTCGCAGCCTTAATTCTCCAACCAGGCTGCATGTCTATTGGCCATTTCCCCTTCATATAGAGATCTTTGGACATCAAGTTAACTTCAGATCCATGATCAATAAGAGCGACAACTGGAGTGCTAATTTTCTCTAATCTTACCAACGTCTCAGTTGTGGCTCGAGCCCAATGATCTTTAGTGTAATAACTCGAAGGGGTTATGTCGGAAGGATTCTTCTCCAAGGATATTTCCTCATGCACGCACGGTTGAACATTAGTCTCAATTGGTTCAAGTACATTTTTCAGCTCTTGTACTTGCGCTTGCACAGTATGAACAGGAGTCTCTTCATCCATTCTTTCAATCTCTTGCATGTCAGCTATTGGTTGTCGTTTCCTTCTTAAGAGGTCAATTATTACTTCTAGAAATTCTCTTTTTGCTATTCCCAGTAACTCACCAAGTGTAAATTCGATTACACTATCGAGCACTCTTTTCTCGAGAACTTGTTTAAGATTTGTGGCTTGCTCTATGTGCGATTTTAGCATATATGAGGGATTTCTCACTCTTCCTTGTCCTTTTTTCACAGGTTGCATTTCTTGATCTTGAGGAGGAATATTATCGTGGGTAGAGACTGGCATCTCAGCAGAAGTAGGAATTTGGACTTGAGTCGGAATTTTATTTGGTTGGATTATTGTTGGTTGTGATGGTGGATCTATTTGAGTGGGTTGGTTTGTTTGTGTTGGATGGTTTTGGTTTGGTATTTGAGGTTGTTCATGTGAAGCTTCTACTTGATGCCTAGTTCTTCTTTTCTCCTCTTCACCCTCATTGGTTCTTCTTCGTTTCTCTTCCACTACTGCTTCATGCTCTACCAAAGAGCATAGGTATGTAACAACCGAGAGAGTATCTACAGGATCATCCCATCCACTTACCCCTCGGATTTCATTACTAGCTGTTTTTAAAATTTCATGATGCATCTTCCCGCGGTCTAAGGACTTTATTACTTTAGACCACGGTTCTAAATCATTATTTTCGTCAACTACCTGACATGCATACGTATGCGATGTTGAGGCAACGTTTTCACATGTGCCAGGGAAGAATATTCTCATTCCTCCCCGACCAAAATTAATGTTTACTTTTTCTCCAGTCTTAGAGTCATATATCATCTTTTCCTTAACGAATACCAAATTCTTTGCTAATGCTTCTTTGAAGCTCTCACATGAGTATTTGTTATGCTCCAAAGAGTCACACCAAATACATCTTTTAATTTCTGGAGCTTTTGGATTTTTAGGTGCCGGTGCTTGTAAAGATTGAGATTCAATCATCTGCTTCATACTTTGAATCGTAAGGTCACTAAACTTTTTAAACATATCTTCCATTGTATTAGTGGGCACAACATCCTTTGGTGTTGGTAGGTTTACCTGAGGATTCTGTACAGGTTGTTGAACAGCCTAAGCTTGTTCTTCTTGCATATCATCATGCCAGCTCTGCATGAACTTAGACAAAGTTCTTTGCTTTTCTACATATCCTCTAACAGCTTCATCTACATTACCCCAGTCTTCGGTAAGACCAGACTCAGTTCCTATCTGTTGTAATTGTGGAAAAATTTCTTCTCGGGCTTTCGAATCTATAGCCCTGAGAAACAAGGATACCTTTTCTTGATCTATAGCCCTCCTATCATAATCAGATAAGTCTGCAAATTGCTGATCAAACTCCCTTTTTATATCTAGAATAGATTGATCTTTTGGTTTATGTATCCACTTTAGAAATGTGGATCTAGTCACTTTATCTTCGTCATCCAGTGCAAACATCCTTATGAGTATCATCTTGTATTGTGACCATCTTATTTGCCCTTCTATAACTAGTCGAGGTGCATCCACAACTAGTCGGTCACGCAAATGTAATTCTGAAACGTATACAAAATTGTCTATTAATTCTTGGTCACGTAATGGTGTTAGACCCGTACCAAGGTATCGTGCCTCCAATTCATATTCCTTGCAAAAACGAGTAACATTTTTACCACTGAAATATCCACTTCTTCTGACTACTCGCTCATGAAATGCCTGGATGGCACTCCGTCTTTTCTCGTCCTGCTGAAAGCGCAGAAGTTGGGTTATAACATCCATCGTTGCGTCGCCCATAAATGGTCAAGCACAATGAGCTCACTCAACCGCACCACTCTTTAAACTAGGATCGGAATCTCTACACTCTCCTCCTTTCACGTCGGGTTCACCAGGTATGTCGCGGGGTTCATAGAAACGAGAGAGGAATAGAGGGTATAAGATTACTTGTATATTTTATACTCAAAGAAGGAGTGCTTTGAATGAGAAAACTATAGTTTCTTAAAGTTCCAAGGAGTCTTTAGAACATCTTTAAAGAGGAAATGCTTTCACGAATCACTTGTCTAAAATAGCTCAACCTCGTTTCTGGTTCTTTCAAGAGTCAAACTATTTTATACCCTGCAATGTATACAGTTTGCCCAGATTAACCGAGGGGAATAGAGTCTCCATGGCACCGCATCACGAAGGCTGATATACAAATGGTGTATCATAGGTAGGTAGGAAGGATGAAGAATTTCTGAGGACTACATGTCGAGCTTCTTACGAAAGACTGCAAATGCTGAAGACGGGGCAGCAGGCACAAGTAGTTCGATGAAGAATGAGGTCATGAAGGAAATGTTAGTAATAATCACAAATACTTCTGCATATGAGGAGACCTACCTGCATGTCCTTACAACATGGAAAGAGATGTTCTGTTTCCTGAAATGTGAGTGATGCACATTGCTTCTTATCAATACAGATCGTTACTTCTATATGCCAATAAATGCTTTGTTTTTCCGCTTAACTGGGTCCAAGTAACATTCTATATGTCAGATTATATCAATGTCATTCGAAAGATTTGACCCTACTGTTTCTGCCACGACACATTGGATTGGTGAAGGTAAGTAAGCGCAATTTACAAACAGAGATCACTCAAACCCCTTGCCAGGTACGATAATAAACCTGTTTCTTGCGGCAGCAAACTACTACTTTCCTTTACATAAAACCCTCCACAATTTGCAAGACAGCAGGGGAGGGCCTGTTTATATGGAATAAAAAGAAGTAATGCGGTTTCTTGAGTTATAACGATAGAATTGTTCAAAGAGCATGTCAGGAACGCACGCAATTGCAGACCAGATTAGAATTCGACTTCAATGCTGATTCTATTTCAAAAAAACTGCTTCATTAAAAGCTTCTATGTCTAAAACATATTTGGCACCTATGATGGACATGAGCTTACAACCACGTTTTGCAGTCCAAAGACCATAACGCTGAACCAGCAGCAAAAGTAAAACATAAACCTAGCACCTGCTACTATGCTCATCCATATGTACACAGTTTCCACTTCTATATCACCATACCCTTCAGCTATAGTGATTCATTTGCAAAACATAAGAAGTTTTTTTTTAATTCCCTTGAAGCAAAGTAAAAGATTGAACATTTACTTCATGAGCAATATTATCTCTGACTGAAATCGTGGCATACGGAAGAGATCCACATATTTGTCAGTAATGAGCTAGTAAAGCACCTTAGAGCTTCTCAACCATGTATTCTTATAAAGATGCAACAAGAAATTGGAGAGAAGACAAAGAGGCAGAAGCATGAAGATATCACATATAAAAGAGGTAAATTTTTCAATGGAATGGGTGCAGATGACGGGTGGACTGGTTGGAGAGAAGATGCTATATCTTACAATGCTTGGGAAAGAAAGAGCACATATGACACAATAACATCACTCTTCGACCAATAAAGACTTGTCTTACGGCATTGATCATCTAACTAGATCCATGTACTGACGAAAATCTTTTTGGAAACAAAGAGATATCATCTTGCTTCTCAGCACTACCTTTTACGATATTTGAACAAGTATACTTTTACAAGATAGAACATATGAAAGAGAAACTTTGTAAACTTGGACGTTCAAATATTGAATAGGGCAGCTCATAAAACAATACCTGATATGACAGGCTGCTTGGAAAAACTGTCCACCTCTACTTTGAGCGGGCCCTTTTCATTTAGAAGTTTCTTTGCAGCCTTTACAGTCCAAGATGTTCGATAAAAGATACTGTCATTATGCCTTCATCGCTAATTCCAGCAATGGATCTTTGATTTTCGCAACCAATTCAAAGTTTATCTTCCCTGCTAGTATTGGTTCAGGAAGATCATTAGCGTCCAAGAGACCATCATCAACGAGCGCCTCCAATGATATCAGCAATGTGTTTCCACAGTTTGCATCCTGGCCTGAATATGGCGAGCCATCTTCCCCTGATTTACAACCCGGTGGCACCAATGGAAGAACCTGTTCTTTCCCTGGTGCATTGTTCTTCAGCCATCGTCGGCACAAGGCATACAGAGATGCTCCATCAGATTCTGGTCCAACTTTAACCGAAGAAATATGATTGTTTCTGTAGGTTCTTCATCAACGCAGTATGAATGACTTCAAATGCTTGTTGCTTCTCCCGTTCTCAACTGCTTAAGAATCCAATTTGGCTCATGTATTTCATCGCTGAATTGTTGCCTTGATCTCTTCTTCTGACCGCAATCTCAATTGGCATCGTCTGGAAAGTCTCCAAGAAGAATATAAGACTGATCACGACACCTAGTTCAGCGCTCTGCTCCTTTTTCTTCCTCCGCCCATATCAGCTCCAACAAAAGATGCTTTTTGCTCAAGTTTTTCCAGGATAATCCCCATCCTCCTTTTTACGGCAAGTAATTGGCTATCTCCTCATGCATATCTGTTTCAGCACGGAATGTAAGACCTTCTTTTTTCATCTGCTAAGATACGGAGTATATTTGGCTTCCGACCTGCCACGGAATCTCCTTCTTTCACGTCGCACATTTTTACTATATATATACATTCAAAATCAAATAGATATATAGTACACAAACTTACACATATATATACTAGTATGTATACACCAAACGTTTCACGTTGATTTACATGTGAACACATTACAATGCACACATAAACTTATACTCTCATTTACAATTTGCACATACATTAACATATACATGTTCATATGGTTCCACTAAGTTGGAATCCACACATAACTAAGTGCTCACTCCAACATTTGTTTTGTAATTATGAGGCAAAGACAAATCATATAAACTCAATCTCACATGCTTTCAATTATGATGAAAAGAAAAATAGACTTTTTAAGCATCATCACGCTGTAAAACTCTTTCAAGGATAGAAATCACCAAGGTTTGAGAGTCTTTCGCTAAAGTTGAAGGTGTTTAGATAAATTTGTATGCGAAAGTAACACATTCTCTCATTTTCATTCGATTTGCATTTGCCTCTTCCTAATATTTGAATCGATGCTTCTGGTTTGGTTTCTAATCTTTGATATCAGATCTTGACCACAACGTACTGACAAAACTCGTGAACAGCAAACGTTCAGATTGGGACAAACAGTTACACCACGCTGTTTGGGCATATCGAGTGGCCTACAAGACCGTACTCAATGCAACTCTCTTTTAGATGGTTTTTGGTCAGAATGTTGTGCTTCCTTTGGACTTCTTGATACCGACCCTTAAGGTTGCACAAGAACATCAGTGGACCGGCCATGAATTATCAGCAAGAATAATGGACTTGGAACGATTAGGAGAAACCAGGCTAAAGGCAGCAGCAGGAATATATGCAGCGAAGAAGCGACAGAAAGCATATTTTGATGCACATGTGAAAGATAAAGGCTTAAAAGAAGGAGATCTAGTTCTAGTATATATGTTGAAACAGCACGCACGGAAGTTAGAAAAGCGAGGTTATGGACCTATGATCATCAACAGACTCTCGACAAGTGGAGCAGTACAATTAGCCACTTTAGAAGGAGATATAATGCCTAATTATATTAGTGGTTGTAGAGTCAAGTTATATCAGGAACCTCTTACTGAGGATATGCTTAGACGACTCACGTTGGCAAAAAAGCGTAAGGAGGAAGAAAATAGAATACGTGCTGAAGCTCAGGCAGAAGCTATAGAACGCATTAAGCACATGAAGCTAAGAAGACAAGGACTAGGGAGAGAACATTATAACCATCTAGAAACATCACCCAGATATCCCATGGCTATGTGTGAGGTAAAGTCACGAACTCATCCTAGCATAGTGGACAGGAGACCATTCATTACAGTCAGGCTAGAGCATGTCAACCCTTGCCAAGAGCTCAGGGCTTTAATTGACTCAGGTGCTGCGACTAGTGCGATTAGATGGTCCCACTATAAGGATTCAGGAGTAGAAATGCGGCCAATTGAGGCATACCTCATAGGGCTAGGAGGCATGGAAACCCCTTGCATGGGTGAGGTGGACCTTCCTATCCTCATTGAGGATGTGACCATGACAGCAAAGCTACTAGTGTGCCATGATGACGACCTGATAGAACCCCTAATCCTTGGCCAAGATTGGCTATACGATCACTCAGTGGACCTAAATCTTAGACAAGGCTCCTTACAGATTGGAACCTTAGAGCAGAAGCGAGTGATACCGCTGGACTTCCCTAATTGCATTCTGACTGAGGTTTGTAACCCTAGACCCTATGAAATGCATACGACGGAAGACCGGAAGATCTTGGGTCAGATCAGTCACGTTACGTCTACACCAACCCACTCGGGCTTGTCTATAGACAGTTGTCAATCAGAAGGACGTCACGAGATCTTCCCTGGGGCTTCCTGCAAACTAGAAGGGGCAGCTACCCAACCGCTAGGGCAGATGGACACAATCAGCGGTCAGGTGGGTTGCATCAACGGCCAAATGAGCACAATACCCTGCGGTGCTCATCCTTCCAAACTTGCTGCGGACTGGCCTAGATTAAAGGTAAATAACGAATCACTTCCTAATGGGCAGATCACGCAAGTGTTGGATCTCCCTTCTTTTCCAAAGCAGAGCATCCAATGGACCTCTCAAACCCAACCTCGAAGGAGTCAACCACAACAGAGGAACCCAGACCGACGATACCACTAGACAAGGCAAAGAAAGCAACAGTATCAGCATCACAGAACAAGTGGCACGAGACAAATATGGGTGCCAAAAGGACAACAACCACAGGCTATTGGCAACACTGCAGACATGTGTTGCAGCCACCAAGGTTTGAGGTTCCACATTCAAAGATGTATCTGAAGTAGATCCTTTGTAAGCACCTTGGTGAGGGTACCTGTTGCATTCTTCATGGTTGCATAGTAGACTGTTTCCACCTTCATTCTCAAGTGTACTTGCTTGCCAACTCTTGAAGGACATTCAAGAGTTGGCAAGCAAGTACACTTGAGAAGGAAGGTGGAAACAGTCTACTATGCAACCATGAAGAATGCAACAGGTACCCTCACGAAGGTGCTTACAAAGGATCTACTTCAGATACATCTTTGAATGTGGAACCTCAAACCTTGGTGGCTGCAACACATGTATGGGGAGGGGATCAACCTAAATCAAGGGCTAGAAACAAAAGTAGCTTTCTTAACTTGGGGAAGGGTCTAATTGATGTGGGCCATTGGATCTATACATGATCCTAAGTGTGGATTCATCAAGATCAAGGGTTACAAACAAATGGTTGTTGATCCTACCTTTCTACCATTGGATTTACCCCATAGATCAATGGTGGACATTATTTTGGGCATGGATCAAGCTACCACGACCCTAGAACATGGGTAGGCCGACTTAGTCTTGGAGGACCATATAAGGATGGTCCCCTTCCCATGTAGGATCATCAGTTTGTGTGGTTGGAACCATTAGGGTATCCATCTTAGTACCCATTGTGTTGGCCTATAGCCCTTCACCTAGCTTCTATCTAGATCACCATCTAAGCTCCATATAGGGAGTGCATGGGTGGATAGAACCATCTATATATTGTTTAGTGTTTGAGTTCCATTGTATTAGAGTTATGAGTTTTAGTTGAATTGAGTTGAGTTCATCTTCTATATCATCTTGAGTCCACTTTTCATTATAACCAAATCTCTTGTGTTATTCCCATGAGTAGTGATATCTCTCTTTCTATCTAACCTTGATCTTATATGTGTGTTGTGGTAACCTCTACATGGCATTAGAGTTACACCATTAGCCCACCACTCAAATCATTATTCATTCATTTCCTTTTTTCTTACATGGTATCAAAGCTCAGGAAGGTATAGAAGATTGCAGAGATCGTGGAGGCCAAGGAATCAACTCTAGCATTTGTGGAAGGAATGCTTCAATAATCAAGCTTGTGAGAGGTAAATGCTTCAACTCGAAAGTTTGTGATAGGTAAAGGCTTCAACATTGGAGTTCTTGGGAGGCAAAGGCCTCAATGCCATAGCTTGTGGGAGGCAAAGGCTTCAATACTAGAGTTCTTGGGAGGCAAAGGCTTCAAGGCTTCAAGTTCATGGGACACAAAGGCTTCAACACTATGGAGGTGTTATTATCTAGAAGTGGAAGTGGAAGCGGATTTGGTGCAATGGATTTGGAAATACAAACACTATGGGTTCATCCACCAACCTTCAGTGAAGGCAAGTTAGATGGTACGAATTATTTTCTTTGGAAGTTCAAGATTACAGTTATCCTTGATTCTTATGATCTTTTGGAGATTGTGATGGGAAGTGAGCAAGAGCCACAACCTACCTTTGACGCATTGGATCCGAGTATGGTGATTCTCCTAGATGCAGAACTTCTACAAGCTTGGAAGATAAGGAATGCAAATGCACTATATTACATAGTGAACAATTGTGTGGATTCTATTCTACCTCTTATTCAACATACATCCAAGGCAACTAAGGCATGGAGTATATTGAGGAGTCACTATGAGGTAAGAAACCAAACTCACATTCAAAATTTAGAAAATCAATTGGAAGCAGAGAAGTTTGCAGAAGGAGAGAAGGTCACGACATCCATTACTCAGATCAAGAAGCCATGTGATAGAATGGCTTGTGAAGGGATAGAGAAGACTAGCAAGGGACTAGCTCAAAGGTGTCTCCAAAATTCTCCACCAAAGTATGATGGAAGGGTAACTACTCTCAACACTCAGGTGAGGCCTCAAGCTTTCACATTTGAGGAGTTCCATTCAATACCAATGGAAGAGGATTTGCATCTTAAAGCCCAAGTAAGAGGTATTCAGGGAGATGCCATATTCTCCATCAATGCATCAGGTAAAGGTGGTTCCTCAAGAAAAGGTAAGAATGCAAAGAGGAGGAGGAGTAAGAAGAAGTTTCAAGGACAATGCTTCCATTGCAAAAGAAAGGGACATACAATTGCACATTGTCATGTCAAGAGGATAGATGAAGTGAAGGAGGAGACAATACATGGAGCCAAAGCAAAGGTGGTATGCTCCTCAAAACAAGAAGAATCAATTGTGGATTCATGGGTACTAGACAATGGTGCATCTCATCAAATGACCAATGATATAGGTCAATCTAGTTCTATGCAGCCTCGCAAGAACCCATCATGGTGACAGGAACAATATGGAAGGAGATGCAAAAGCAAGGTATTGTTCTTCATCACTTACCTACAGTGAATGGAATGAAGGAACCTTATAGAGCTTGTATGATGGGCAAGCTGCACAGAGAGACATTCCCACAAGAAAGCAAGAGTAGGTCAAAGGCTCCTCTAGTGTTGGTATATGCTAACTTGTGTGGTAAGATGTCTATACAGGCCTTGGGAGGATCTTCCTACATTGTGATCGTTGACGACTATAGCAGGAAGATGTGGATGTACTTTCTTCGTGATAAGGCTCAAGCTTTTGGTAAGATTAAACGACAACCAGAACTTGTTGAAAATGAACCAGGGAAAAGTGTGAAGAAGCTTGGAATAGGATGTGGTGGTGAGCTCAACTCAGTGGAGTTGGAAGGCTTTTGCAAGTGCAAAGGGATAAAGTGTCAATCAATCACACCTCACACATCACAGCATGATGGCATTATGGAATACAAGAGTCACACCATTGTTGAGATATCAATGTGTATGAGAGAAGGCATGGGCTTTCCTCATCAAATCACAAAGAGTCATCATGAAGTTTACATTGGTAAGAATCCATCAGTCTCACACTTTAGAATTTTTGAGAGTGTGTGTTATGCTCTTGTCACAGGTCAAAGAAAGAACAAGTTGGAACCAAAAAGCAAGAGATGCATCTTCCTAGGTCATTATGAAAAGCAAAGGGCTTTCATATTGTATGACCATGAGGCAAAGAAGATCAAAGGGAGCCGTGATGTGGTGTCTATGGAGCAGCCACATGCAGTGGAGGACAAGAAAAGAGCTTCCATTTTATCATCAAGTGAAGGAGTAATTCACTATGTACCTAGCCCAAGAGCCATCCCTACCTATGAACAGGAGGAAGCATCATCATTGGATGGTGAGAAGAGAGTCTACCAACCTAAAATCACCCAAACAGATTGGTTGTCACTGCAATGGGTGAAGGAAAAGCTCTATGGTCAAAGTAATCCTATGCCAACAACTATTGAAGAGAAGGCAGAAGGACCAAACAGATCACAGAGAATAGAGGAGCATAAGTGGGCTTCCATTCACATAGTCAGTATAGCCATGATGTTTACGATTATGGACGTAATGAAGCCAATAATTGAAGATGAAGGACTTGTAGATCTGGTAGGGAAGGAGGTTGTGCAAGCCAACTATGATAGCTTAATGAAGAATGAAGCATGGGAGGTCACTAGCACCAATTGGGTCAAGCAGGTGAAGCACATGATACAAGGGATCTTGGAATGCTATCAAGACACATTGGTAGCACAAGGACTTTCATCAGTGAAGGGTTTTGATTTTCAAGACTCGTTTGCTCTAATGATCACTATTTGCATCATACTAATGGTAGTAGCTCAGACGAAGTGGGAAGTTTTCATGTTACATGTCAGATCAGAACATTTGAATGTTGACCTCAAAGAGGAGGTACATGTGTCTCAATCACTAGGGTTTGAGGCTCCACATTCAAAGGACATATTATGTAAGCTAAAGAAGGCATCATATGTGATGAAACAAGACCAAAGATCATTGTATGAGCAGGTAGACATTGGGAGCTACATGAAGGTCTTCGGTAGTCTTATCTACTTATGGAGTACCATACAAGATATCAGTTTGCTAGTCAGACTTTTGAGAAGGCTTGGGAATATACCTCGTGAAGGACATTCAAGAGTTGGCAAGCAAGTGCACTTGAGAAGGATGGTTGACATAGCATGCCGGGTATCCTCACCAAAGTTCTTACAAAGGATCTACTTCAGATACATCTTCAAAGACTTGGCATTGGGCCAAGGAGATAGTTCACCTTTGGCTGGACATTGAGGGGGGGTATTAGACATGGTCAATGCTCCACCCTCATGAAAGACTTGGCATGATGCCAAGGAGCTAGTTCACTTTCGGGTGGACATTGAGGGGGGGTGTTAGACATGGTCAATGCTCCACCCTCATGGAATACTTGGCATCATGCCAAGAAGGTAGTTCACCATTGGGTGGACATTGAGGGGGGTGTTAGATATGCTCAATGCCTCACCCTTATGTAGCACCACCATTGTTCCATAACACTCTATTTTGTAAGGCCCCCATTATGAGGAGAAGCCATGTGAGAGTGTTGGACATTGGTAGGTTCCTGACTTTGAGGTCAGATGAGGTCTAGTGTAGACCGTAGATGGATAGTTAGGAAGGTTACTTCTAAGCCCTTGGATTTGGGATTGATCCGATGTGAGGATCAACCTAAATCAAGGGCTAGAAACAAAAGTAGTTTTCTTAACTTGGGGAAGGGTCTAATTGATGTGGGCCATTGGATCTATACATGATCCTAAGTGTGGATTCATCAAGATCAAGGGTTACAAACAAATGGTTGTTGATCCTACCTTTCTACCATTGGATTTACCCCATAGATCAATGGTGGACATTATTTTGGGCATGGATCAAGCTACCACGACCCTAGAACATGGGTAGGCCGACTTAGTCTTGGAGGACCATATAAGGATGGTCCCCTTCCCATGTAGGATCATCAGTTTGTGTGGTTGGAACCATTAGGGTATCCATCTTAGTACCCATTGTGTTGGCCTATAGCCCTTCACCTAGCTTCTATCTAGATCACCATCTAAGCTCCATATAGGGAGTGCATGGGTGGATAGAACCATCTATATATTGTTTAGTGTTTGAGTTCCATTGTATTAGAGTTATGAGTTTTAGTTGAATTGAGTTGAGTTCATCTTCTATATCATCTTGAGTCCACTTTTCATTATAACCAAATCTCTTGTGTTATTCCCATGAGTAGTGATATCTCTCTTTCTATCTAACCTTGATCTTATATGTGTGTTGTGGTAACCTCTACATGGCATTAGAGTTACACCACTAGCCCACCACTCAAATCATTATTCATTCATTTCCTTTTTTCTTACAAGGGCTTACAAAGGATCTACTTCAGATACATCTTTGAATGTGGAACCTCAAACCTTGGTGGCTGCAACACATGTTAGACATGGTCAATGCTCCACCCTCATGGAAGACTTGGCATTGGGCCAAGAAGGTAGTTCACCTTTGGGTGGACATTGAGGGGGGGTGTTAGATATGCTCAATGCCTCACCCTTATGTAACACCACCATTTTTCCATAACACTCTATTTTGTAAGGCCCCCATTATGAGGAGAAGCCATGTGAGAGTGTTGGACATTGGTAGGTTCCTGACTTTGAGGTCAGATGAGGTCTAGTGTAGATCGTAGATGGATAGTTAGGAAGGTTACTTCTAAGCCATTGGATTTGGGATCGATCCGATGTGAGGATCAACCTAAATCAAGGGCTAGAAACAAAAGTAGCTTTCTTAACTTGGGGAAGGGTCTATTTGATATGAGCCATTGGATCTATACTTGATCCTAAGTGTGGATTAATCAAGATCAAGGGTTACAAACAAATGGTTGTTGATCCTACCTTTCTACCATTGGATTTACCCCATAGATCAATGGTGGACATTATTTTGGGCATGGATCAAGCTACCACGACCCTAGAACATGGGTAGGCCGACTTAGGCTTGGAGGACCTTATAAGGATGGTCCCCATCCCATGTAGGATCATCAGTTTGTGTGGTTGGAACCATTAGGGTATCCATCTTAGTACCCATTGTGTTGGCCTATAGCCCTTCACCTAGCTTCTATCTAGATCACCATCTAAGCTCCATATAGGGAGTGCATGGGTGGATAGAACCATCTATAATATTGTTTAGTGTTTGAGTTCCATTGTATTAGAGTTATGAGTTTTAGTTGAATTGAGTTGAGTTCATCTTCTATATCATCTTGAGTCCACTTTTCATTATAACCAAATCTCTTGTGTTATTCCCATGAGTAGTGATATCTCTCTTTCTATCTAACCTTGATCTTATATGTGTGTTGTGGTAACCTCTACATGGCATTAGAGTTACACCACTAGCCCACCACTCAAATCATTATTCATTTATTTTCTTTCACGTCGGGTTCACCATGGTATCAGAGCTCAGGAAGGTATAGAAGATTGCAGAGATCATGGAGCCCAAGGAATCAACTCTAGCATTTGTGGAAGGAATGCTTCAATAATCAAGCTTGTGAGAGGTAAATGCTTCAACTCGAAAGTTTGTGATAGGTAAAGGCTTCAACATTGGAGTTCTTGGGAGGCAAAGGCCTCAATGCCATAGCTTGTGGGAGGCAAAGGCTTCAATACTAGAGTTCTTGGGAGGCAAAGGCTTCAAGGCTTCAAGTTCATGGGACACAAAGGCTTCAACACTATGGAGGTGTTATTATCTAGAAGTGGAAGTGGAGTTGGTGCAATGGATTTGGAAATACAAACACTATGGGTTCATCCACCGACCTTTAGTGAAGGCAAGTTAGATGGTACAAATTATTTTCTTTGGAAGTTCAAGATTACAGTTATCCTTGATTCTTATGATCTTTTGGAGATGGTGATGGGAAGTGAGCAAGAGCCACAACCTACCTTTGACCCATTGGATCCGAGTAAGGTGATTCTCCCAAATGCAAAGCTTCTACAAGCTTGGAAGATAAGGAATGCAAATGCACTATATTATATAGTGAACAATTGTGTGGAGTCTATTCTACCTCTTATTCAACATACATCCAAGGCAAGTGACGCATGGAGTATGTTGAGGAGTCACTATGAGGTAAGAAACCAAACATGCATTCAAAATTTAGAAAATCAATTGGAAGCAAAGATGTTTGCAGAAGGAGAGAAGGGGAATGCATCCATTACTCAGATCAAGAAGCCATGTGATGGAATGGCTTGTGAAGGGATAGAGAAGACTGGCATGGACCTAGCTCAAAGGCATCTCCAAGATTCTCCACCAAACTATGATGGAAGGGTAACTACTCTCAACACTCAGGTGAGACCTCAAACTTCGATATTTGAAGAGTTCTATTCACTACCAAGGGAAGAGGATTTGGAGCTCAAAACCCAACGAAGAAGCAACAATGGAGATGCTACATTCTCCAACAATGCATCAAAAAAAGGTGGTTCCTCAACCAAAGGTGAAAGTGAAAAGAAGAGGAGGAGGAGTAGTAAGAAGAAGTTTCAAGGACAATGCTTCCATTGCAAAAGAAAGGGACATACAATTGCACATTGTCATGTCAAGAGGATAGATGAAGTGAAGGAGGAGACAATACATGGAGCCAAAGCAAAGGTGGTATGCTCCTCAACACAAGAAGAATCAATTGTGGATTCATGGGTACTAGACAATGGTGCATCTCATCAAATGACCAATGATATAGGTCAATCTAGTTCTATGCAGCCTCAGCAAGAACCCATCATGGTGACAGGAACAATATGGAAGGAGATGCAAAAGCAAGGTATTGTTCTTCATCACTTACCTACAGTGAATGGAATGAAGGAACCTTATAGAGCTTGTATGATGGGCAAGCTGCACAGAGAGACATTCCCACAAGAAAGCAAGAGTAGGTCAAAGGCTCCTCTAGTATTGGTATATGCTAACTTGTGTGGTAAGATGTCTATACAGGCCTTGGGAGGATCTTCCTACATTGTGATCGTTGACGACTATAGCAGGAAGATGTGGATGTACTTTCTTCGTGATAAGGCTCAAGCTTTTGGTAAGATTAAACGACAACCAGAACTTGTTGAAAATGAACCAGGGAAAAGTGTGAAGAAGCTTGGAATAGGAGGTGGTGGTGAGCTCAACTCAGAGGAGTTGGAAGGCTTTTGCAAGTGCAAAGGGATAAAGTGTCAATCAGTGACACCTCACACATTACAACATGATGGCATTATGGAATACAAGAGTCACACCATTGTTGAGATAACAATGTGTATGAGAGAAGGCATGGGCTTTCCTTATCAAATCACAAAGAGTCATCATGAAGTTTACATTGGTAAGAATCCATCAGTCTCACACTTTAGAATTTTTGAGAGTGTATGTTATGCTCTTGTCCCAGGTCAAAGAAAGAACAAGTTGGAACCAAAAAGCAAGAGATGCATCTTCCTAGGTCATAATGAAAAGCAAAGGGCTTTCATATTATATGACCATGAGGCAAAGAAGATACAAGGGAGTCGTGATGTGGTGTCTATGGAGCAGCCACATGCAGTGGAGGACAAGAAAAGATCTTCCATTTTATCATCAAGCGAAGGAGTAGTTCACTATGTACCTAGCCCAAGAGTCATCCCTACCTATGAACGGGAGGAAGCATCATCATCAGATGGTGAGAAGAGAGTCTACCAACCTAAAATCACCCAAACAAATTGGTTGTCACTGCAATGGGTGAAAAAGCTCTATGGTCAGAGTAATCCTATGCCAACAACTATCAAAGAGAAGGCAGAAGGACCAAGTAGATCACAGAGAATAGAGGAGCACAAGTGGGCTTCTACTCACATAGTCAATATAGCCATGATGGTTGTGATTATGAAGCAAGTAATGAAGCCATTAATTGAAGATGAAGCACTTGTAGATCCGGCATGGAAGGAGGTTGTGCAAGCCAACTATGATAGCTTAATGAACAATGAAGCATGGGAGGTCACTAGCACCAAGTGGGTCGGGCAGGTGAAGTACATGATACAAGGGATCTTGGAATGCTATCACCACACATTGATAGCACAAGGACTTTCACTGGTGAAGGGTTTTGGTTTTCAAGACTCTTTTGCTCTAATGATCACTATTTGCAGCATACTAATGTTAATAGCTCATATGAAGTGGGAAGTTTTCACGTTACATGTCAGATCAGAACATTTGAATGTTGACCTCAAAGAGGAGGTACATGTGTTGCAGCCACCAAGGTTTGAGGTTCCACATTCAAAGGACATACTATGTAAGCTGAAGAAGGCATCATATGTGATGAAACAAGCCCTAGGATCATTGTATGAGCAGATAGACATTGGGAGCTACATGAAGGTCTTTGGTAGTCTTATCTACTTATGGAGTACCATACAAGATATCAGTTTTCTAGTAAGACTTTTGAGAAGGCTTGGGAATAGAACTCATGAAGGACACTCAAGAGTTGGCAAGCAAGTACACTTGAGAAGGAAGGTGGAAACAGTCTACTATGCAACCATGAAGAATGCAACAGGTACCCTCACCAAGGTGCTTACAAAGGATCTACTTCAGATACATCTTTGAAGACTTGGCATTGGGCCAAGAAGGTAGTTCACCTTTGGGTGGACATTGAGGGGGGGTGTTAGACATGGTCAATGCTCCACCCTCATGGAAGACTTGGCATTGGGCCAAGAAGGTAGTTCACCTTTGGGTGGACATTGAGGGGGGGTGTTAGATATGCTCAATGCCTCACCCTTATGTAACACCACCATTTTTCCATAACACTCTATTTTGTAAGGCCCCCATTATGAGGAGAAGCCATGTGAGAGTGTTGGACATTGGTAGGTTCCTGACTTTGAGGTCAGATGAGGTCTAGTGTAGATCGTAGATGGATAGTTAGGAAGGTTACTTCTAAGCCATTGGATTTGGGATCGATCCGATGTGAGGATCAACCTAAATCAAGGGCTAGAAACAAAAGTAGCTTTCTTAACTTGGGGAAGGGTCTATTTGATATGAGCCATTGGATCTATACTTGATCCTAAGTGTGGATTAATCAAGATCAAGGGTTACAAACAAATGGTTGTTGATCCTACCTTTCTACCATTGGATTTACCCCATAGATCAATGGTGGACATTATTTTGGGCATGGATCAAGCTACCACGACCCTAGAACATGGGTAGGCCGACTTAGGCTTGGAGGACCTTATAAGGATGGTCCCCATCCCATGTAGGATCATCAGTTTGTGTGGTTGGAACCATTAGGGTATCCATCTTAGTACCCATTGTGTTGGCCTATAGCCCTTCACCTAGCTTCTATCTAGATCACCATCTAAGCTCCATATAGGGAGTGCATGGGTGGATAGAACCATCTATAATATTGTTTAGTGTTTGAGTTCCATTGTATTAGAGTTATGAGTTTTAGTTGAATTGAGTTGAGTTCATCTTCTATATCATCTTGAGTCCACTTTTCATTATAACCAAATCTCTTGTGTTATTCCCATGAGTAGTGATATCTCTCTTTCTATCTAACCTTGATCTTATATGTGTGTTGTGGTAACCTCTACATGGCATTAGAGTTACACCACTAGCCCACCACTCAAATCATTATTCATTTATTTTCTTTCTCTTACAGTTGCATCAACGGCCAAATGAGCACAATACCTTGCGGTGCTCATCCTTCCAAACTTGCTGCGGACTGGCCTAGATTAAAGGTAAATAACGAATCACTTCCTAATGGGCAGATCACGCAAGTGTTGGATCTCCCTTCTTTTCCAAAGCAGAGCATCCAATGGACCTCTCAAACCCAACCACGAAGGAGTCAACCACAACAGAGGAACCCAGACCGACGATACCACTAGACAAGGCAAAGAAAGCAGTAGTATCAGCATCACAGAACAAGTGGCACGAGACAAATATGGGTGCCAAAAGGACAACAACCACAGGCTATTGGCAACACTGCAGACGAGAACAGGACAAAGTTTCAAAAAAAGCAGAGCCAGCATCCAAACTCCCCTCGATCTTCTTCTACAAGTACAAATACTCAACATATTTGGATCGCCAAGAAGTACCTTATCAATAGACCCACACCCACGCAGATTTGGGTACCCAAACAATGTATTATAGCCCAACCCTCTAGCCATGTAATATATACCCCTCAGAAATCTTTCCATCCTTCAAGACCACCAAACCCGATACCACTTTTTGTCCCTCAGCAGAAACATACCACCCACTCAAAGACCCTTAGGAAATGGATACCCTTATCTAATAATTCTCCCACCCCGTTTAAACTCCACCCTTGTAATAATTCACTCTCAACCAAACCTTGTATGAATTCATACACCAAAACCCCACATCATGCCTAATAAAAGCTCATCAAGAAATGTATGCATAATTTGACCATGTAGGCGTCTAGAGACCTGCATTAGTTTTGCAAATAATCATTCCATTAACCACCTCACAACACCTGGCTACACGGGTTACACATCGGTTATGGAAAGGGATTGCGGTCTCACCTTATTGGGATCATAATTAATTTCCATACTAATGTGCTAATCTTTTGTAGCAGATCTTTTCCATTAGCTCGTCAGTCATCATGCAAACCGAAGAAGGACCATCAGAAGCTGGCCCAAGCACACCAATGGCCAATATTGGAGAATTACTCGCGGAATCTCATCCGACGATGCAACCACCAGAGTTTCAAGGTTTTCCAGGACCCATGCCAATCGATGATCCTCCTAGAGGATATACTGAGAAGATTCATCATAACTCTCACTGGTTTCAAGGCCTAGCAGGACCATTAGCAGATGCTGATTTCATATTTGAGGCCAATTTGGCATTTGATTATCGCACATGGGCCAAATACCAGTTCTTTTCAAGAGAATTTGAAGGACTACAGAATACACAAGATTTAACGCACGTTTGGGCACGAGCGAGATTTACAGAATATTTTAGTGACCCTCTGCCTAAACCCGATTTTTACAGATGTTTTTACTTAGTAACCACCTTGACAGCCTCAGAGAACAAGGATCTACTCGGAACATTCATGTTACCATCCTTGGTAAATGACCCTCCATTCAGAAGGTTTTATTTGTCTAAAGATTTAATTCGCGCAGCTCTCAAAATACATGGAACGCATACTCCGACGGAGCGAGAACGGCTAGTCCCAGAGCCGATGAAACGTGGTGACGTTACTAAGTGGGAGGATATTTCAGCTATAACCCCTGACTCCAAGCCATTACGGATATGCATGCAGCATTTTGCTTTCCCAGCTCAGGATTGTTTTACCATGCCCCACAAAAGAATCTGGTTTGGATTATACTTAGCATGTACTGGACCTCAAACGGTTGATCTAGCTAGCTGGATAATTGGTCAGCTCTATTTGGCCCAACATAGATAGGAACGAAAGAAAGTCATCAATGGATGTTGTGTGCTTACGAGAATTATATATATGTGCTTGGCGTATGACTTACCGATTGAGCGTGCTATGACCAGTGAGGAGCTGAAGGCATTTAAAGGAACCACAAAGAAAGCTAGGAAGGCTAGCAAAGGCAGAGCCGGAAAGCGCATGAGAGGAACCATACCCTGCCTTTAGGTGCCAGAATCACCCTCACCACAACCATCTCCAGAGCAGTCACCGACAGCAGCCACTCCCACAGTACAACCTATTCGTATCAGATTATCAAGACCAGTTGTAACGGAGGGCACCACCAGTACTGTTGCACCGCAAGCAGCCACAACCCTAGAACCTATCACCACGGCAGCAGAAATTCCCACCACTATTGGTGCGGAAGCGTTCTCTTTTCCAATACCCCATTTAGAAGCAGAACAAGCATGCCGTATGACTACTGTTCGGAGCATTTGTGCACTTGCAGCCCATCATGGTTGGAATGTACATCAGTTGGACATTAAAACAGCATTTCTGAATGGTGACTTGCATGAAGAAGTGTATGTTTTTCAGCCCCGAGGCTTTGTGCAGAAAGGGCATGAAAACTAGGTGTGCAGGTTAAAGAAGGCATTATATGGTTTAAAGCAAGCACCACGTGCTTGGTATGAGAAGATACATGCCTATCTAGTTGCACATGGTTTTGTGAACAGTCCAACTGAAAGCACCTTATATGTTAAGCGTGCTCATGATGTGCTTCTGATCATTGTTGTCTATGTTGATGACATGCTGCTCACTGGTCCTATTGAGAAGCATATTGCTGATTTCAAGGCTGATTTGCATGCCTCATTTGAGATGTCTGATTTGGGGCATTTGCATCACTATTTGGGCATTCAGTTTATGCAAGTTGATGGTGGAATGGCTTTGTGTCAAACGAAATATATTGACACATTATTGCAGCATTTTGGCATTGAAGACTGTAAGCCTATTGCCACTCCTATGGAGACAGGTTTACGATTGAGTCTTCATGATGCTGGAGATGCATTTGATGTTGTTCTCTATGAGCAGGCTGTTGGATGCTTGATTTACTTATGCATTACTCGGCCAGATATTCAGTTTGCTATCTCACAGATGAGCAGGTTTATGCATTGCCCAGGAGTCACGCATTGGAAGGCGGTTAAGCACATCTTTCGCTACTTGAGTGGTACTCGGCTACTTGGGTTGTTTTATCCCAAGGGGGGATCACTACCGCCAGATTTGCATGCTTTTTCTGACTCAGATTGGGCTGGTTGCTATGACACTCGTGTGTCCACCACTGGTTTTTGCTTCATGCTTGGTAGCTCATGTATATCTTGGTTGAGCAAGAAGCAGCCTACTGTGGCCACTTCTAGTTGTGAGGCTGAGTATAGGGCAGCTTTCACAACGACTGTTGAGTGTGTGTGGCTCAGACGCCTTATGGCTGATTTGGGTGTTGGCCAGTCTTCTACCACCACCATCTTCACTGACAGTCAGAGCGCATTGGCAGTTGCGAGGAACCCTGTGTTCCATGCTCGCACTAAGCACATTGAGGTGCATTATCACTATGTCAAGGAGAGGTTCTCTGCTGGGGAGATCAGCTTGGCATATGTGCCCACGCAGGAGAACATTGCAGACCTTTTCACGAAGGCTCTGCCTAGGGAGAAGTTTGAAGCTTTCCGCAAAGCTTTGGGCTTACTTCCTTTTGTGGAGTGATTTCCACATAGCTTGGCACTTCCTTATACATGAGTGCCAGCTCCTTGTTCACCGCATCACTCCCAGGGGGGATTTGTTGATATATTTAGGTAGTGATGTGTGTGAACACACTAGGACCGCCGGGGCACTTTTCTCCCTCTTTAGGAGGTTTTTTTCCCCCGGCTTGTATATACGCCTATTGCCCTAATGGGCTACTTATCTTTGTACATTCTCTAGTAATACAGTTAGTATTGTGTGTTGTGCTCCAAGCTTCTTCTTCTTCCTTGTGTTGTTCGCGTGCTTCCGCAGACGTCTAACTCCAACATTTGTTTCTTGCCCCTTTGCTCAAAATCTTTGGACCAGGCTTCAATTTTTATCTCGTGCCTTCCAACTCCTTCCCTTCTCATGGAAAGAAATAAATTTTGAGGAATGTATCAGTGAGCCTTATTTCTTTTGGTTTCCTAATAGATCCTGCATCATATATCTCTCTTGGAAAGTTTACAACTAGCTTCTATAAAGGATCATCCTTCCCTCATATGTTTACTAACATTTTTTGTTTGCAAGCCCCCTCATTGGAAGGCCCATTGAAACTTGTTGGAAGTCCTTGCACAAGTCTTTCAAGATATTCCCATGGAAGAAGAGGATGAATTGGGCACTCGAGAACTGCTTGATGGCCAAGTTGGATGTTTTTTTCTCATCACAATCAGGAAATTGTTCAAGTTCTCATACTACTCGTTGTATCATGTAGGATTTGAATTCATGTGTACCTACTCAAAAAAGGACATATATAAACTTGTTCTATTATTTTTTGTTCGAAGGCAGTTGGATGGCATGTTTGTCGGATATGAAAACACTTTTTGAATCTATTGTCTCGATTAATAGTGAGCTCTCAATATTCGCCCCTTTCCATGAAGCCTAGGAAGCTTTTAGCCTCGAAATTTGTTCCGAATTTTAAGAAAATCACGTTTTCTCATGTGCTAGATATTTCTTATTTTCCCTTGTTTTACTAGACCTATGCTTGTTGCTACCTTTTTGACATCTTGGTGGTCCCTTGTGCCCTAATCAATGGTTCTTGTAACTTCTTTTTTGTATCTTATTCATTAAATTATTTTTTTTCGAAAAAAAACTACTTTAGTTTGTGCATAAATCTACTCATATGAGAGACAAAAAACTAAATATCATGTCAAGTTGATGCATACATAAATAAGACATTCAATAGCTTCTTGATAGAGAAAAACACCAAATGCATATCCAACTTCATGAGAACTCAATTGTAAACCTATTTCCATGATAGTGGCAATAGATTTACAATCATGGCAATGTTAGGAATGGAATGATTTGTGCTTTCATTCAAAACTTGCGTAGGTTGAAAAGTTTCCTCACAAGGAAACATATTTGGTTGTCCTCCAATGAAAAGAGACAATAATGTATTGTACAATGTCATAGAGATTGATATCTCTACACTACTTTGGAGCTAAACCCATTTAAGGGTACAACTTTGGAAATTTGGTCATGAAGATGATATTCTTAACTAAACCATTCTTTTGTTACCTTTCCAAAGAGTACTTGGTTGAGAAAGTAGGGAACATGTGAGTTCTTTTCATGATTCGTGTGATACGGTAATCATATGAATTGGCACACTTGTGTGAATCATTCTTGTATATGAAAGCCATCTATATGTTCTGTTCATGTGTGTATGCACACATTTGATATGTGTGAATCACTCTTGTATATGAAAGCCATCTACATGTTCTTTTCACGTGTGTATGCACACATATGTAAAACCATATATTTAATTGTTCACAACCATGTGAACCCTAAAATTTCTAGTGTGAAACCAAAACTCTCTATATGAGACCAAAATTAAGAAATCAAATAAATAATAAAACTATATATACTCAAAACATAAAACGAATTCAAAATACGAAAGACGTGAAAAACATAAAAACCCAAAAAACATATAAAACAAAAGCAACGCAAAAATAAAGCAAAATGGTTATATAAACGCAATGGTTATATAAACGCGAAAACAAAAGCAATGCAAAAATAAAGCAAAATGGTCCAAGTCTGCATAGTGTAATGGTTGATGTTTTGAATTTCAAGAAAGAAATCTTGAGTTCAAATCCTGGCTAGACATATCCATGAGTTCCCAAAATTCAATGTCCATGAAATTCCCTAAGATGAGTGCCTCTACCTTACGAAGTTAAGTGTGTGCGTCTTTCCAATTAGTTGTACTCTTGAAAAAAAAAAGAAAAAATTCGTTGTACTCTCGAAAAAAAAAAAGCAAAACGCAATAGTTACATAAACGAAGTAGTTATATAAACGTGAAATACACATAAAACAATAAAACAAAAGCAACACAAAAATAAAGCAAAAGGCACGCGAAAACAAAAGCAACGCAAAAATAAAGCAAAACCCAATAGTTATATAAACGCGAAATACACATAAAACAAAAGCAACGCAAAAATAAAGCAAAACGCAATAGTTATATAAACAGTAGAGAGAGAGCAAAGAAAAGTCCGACAGATTATCTTTGGAAGCGGACAACTTGATGAAGGCCATGTAGAAGACGCTGAAGCATATCAGAAAGCATCTTCATCCTCACAACTGAGTCTGAGTCATCTTCATCTTCATAACTGAGTCTGACTCATCTTCATAATTGAGTCATCTGGCAGAATTAGTTCAAAGAAAACAAGAGCGGCAAAACATATTGTAAGTGAATCCATTACTTTTTGTAAGTCTGTTGAATATTCATTCAGCAGAACATATTGTAAGTGAATCCATTGCTTTTTGTAAGTCTGTTTAATATTCATTCAGCAGTTTTGTCTTCTTAAATTCCTTGCGCAGCCATCGCTCACCACCTTCCTCTTTTCATATAGCGTTGAAATATGGATGTCCGGGTTCACAATATATAAGCAAAAACTGCGCATTCACGTAAATCTTTAAGAAGTGTATTGCTCCATCATAATCATAGAAGTAAACAGCACCGCGAGAGTGTTGAAGTTATACAGCGCAAGAACTGAAAATAAGTTATTTACTCAAAGTTACATTGTGATACCTTTGAACTGAAAATGCATATATCCATAACGATCTGTTGGTAATTTGAAAGGTACATTGAGATATTAATTGAAACAGAGAAAACAAGTTATGAAGTTATCAGGGACAATTTATTTAATTAATTGTATTGCGCATAAATCTCTCCAGCTATTTTTGGAGGTGTAGTGGGACAATCAAGCAAAAAGAAAAGAAGAAGAAAATCAAAGCCCAGAACGACTCATTAAAGATAAAAAGAAAAAGAATATGTCTCTGCAGGAAGCCCCGCAGGGGCGCAACACCCATCTCTGGACAAAGCCCTGCAGGGGCACGCATCAGGCAACAACGCGAATCAGCCAGGTCCTACGCGGCGAAAGAAAGCAAACAGGCTTAAAGCAATACAACAGGGTCAGATGTGTGCAACCAGGACAAATCAAAGGACCAAAAGCTAGAAAGGGGAGAGGCTGAAAAGTTTAAGAGGGTGACTAAGAACATCACATTCCTAGTCACCGGTGGCGTGCGTGGTAACCCAAATCAACAGGCAAGACGAACGCAGCAGGCTCTAGTGTAGTAGAGCTTGAATCAAGAACAGGCCATCAGATCTGCATGTCTGTTTAAATACAGGCAATACTGACCAAGGGGTGCGCGTGGTGAAACGAAGCAAACAGCCGATGAAAAGCTAAAGCCTGTCAAGGGACGACAGAGACAAAGAGGGGGAGAGTGTTGCAGAGCAAAGAAGAGCACAAGGCGAAGAAAATGAAGGGCCCCAAAATTTTTCCGATTTGGACACACAACTTTTGTATCATAACCACTCTTGTATATATTTTCCATTGTAAATGCACTAGAGGAGTCCTCTAGATGCATCCCCACAGAAGATTAGTGATTTACCCATGTACAATAGTAGGAAATTAGTCTTTTAGTGAATAAAGTGCCGGTCTCTTGTGTGAAAGGACCAAACTTAGGGCACTAGTATATAAGTCAAAAGTGACTCTTTGTAAAGAACTTTTTGTCATTGTGAAGAAGGAGCACTTCTGAATTTTCGAGTTTGCCTCTTTCCTGCTGATTTTGATCTTCATTTCGCTCTTGTATGTGTGTGCTATGTTTGTAGTGTGTGTGTAGGACTGTTGTCTACCCCTTCCCATTGATTTTGAACCACTGTAGTGTGTGTGTGAGCCTTGAGGAGCTGTGGCGCGGTCATTGGTGTTTCCCGCCGATTACTATTTTGGCCATAACTTGCGGGAGAGTGATCAGAATTGAGTGAAACCACCACCGTTAGGTGCGTCTCGTCGAGAGCTTCGAAACGAGTACCCTATTGACCATATTCGGAGTTAGGGACTGGGAGAAATCCTCAAAATACTGAAAACTGCTGTAAGAGGTATCGCGGCATCCACTTTCAGAATTTCAGTGAAGTTTAGTGGTAGATTGGTCTTTTCTCATGCATGCAAACTTAACCACTTCATTTTCCATCATGTGTGCACATGTCCTCATACACTTGGTTAGGTCTTTTCTTCGGATTGATAATTAAATGTGTGTTGAGTTCCCACTATACGCACTTGTGTTGCAATCGAGGTACAGTCTCATTGGCACAAGTCCTTGAGTCTTCGTGACTTAAGTACACACGTTTTTGGCGCCGTTGCCGGGGAGTCACTCAACCGAGGTGCCTTCGTGATGGTTATAGACCAAGTGTGATCGAATCGTACTTGTAGACGCAAATTCATCCTTTGGCAAGTAGTCCATCAGTTCAGCACTTGTCACTTCTCATCTTCGAGGTGTGTGTGATAAGTTTTAGGTTTAGGTTTAGGAGGAGGGAAGAGAAGGAGGAGTTAGGGTTAGGTTAGAAGGAGAGGAGAAGTGAGGAGAAGAGGAGTAGGAGTAGACCAAAATCCCCAAAAAATTCACCGAAATTTAGCAAAATTTCAAGTTCAGTCCAAAAACTATAAAAACCAAAAAATTGTTAGTTCAAACGACACTTCTCTGTGTTTCAGTATCGTGGCGAGCAGCGACTGGTATCGTCGTGTTGGTATCGTGCAAAATAGAGCCTCAAAGCTTGTGCAGAAGTTCAAGAAGCAAACTAGATAGACCCAAGGTGAGTCCCCATTAAGATTTAATAGCTAAAACTCATCGAACATGCACAAACAAATGATTAAAAGGTATGCGCAGTATCGCAAGGGGGAAAATTTTTGAATGTTTGCATTTTTTGTGAGAGACAGAGGCCTAGGAGTGAGGAGAAGGGTGAGAGGTGCAAGGGGTTATAAAAATTTTCAAGTTTGGAGACCTTTTGGCTTGAGTATCGCGATCGGTTGAGTTTTGGTATCGCGATACCAAAATTCCCTTGTATCGCGACACTCGCCAGAGGTGTCGTATCGTTGGATACCAGCCTTGGTATCGCGACACTATTTCGGTATCGCGACACTGAGTTGGTATCGCGATCGTATCCGGTCCCTGGTATCGTATCGTCTGGTACTAAAACTTGGTATCGCGACACCATTGTGGTGTCGTATCGCCTAAGTTTTTAGTATCGCGACCTCACTTTACCGGGTGGTATCGTATCGCTTGATACATTGGTATCGCGACACTACTTTGGTATCGCGATCGTACCCTCCCCAAGTATCGTATCGTTGGTTACTTATCTTGGTATCGCGACACCGTAGTGGTATCGTGTCGCCAAGGTTGGTATCGCGATCGCGCTTATCGCGGTGAGATCGTATCGCCTGTGGTCTCTGGTATCGTATCGTCGGTCTTTTTGAGATCGTATCGTGTCCCTTGTGAGATCGTATCGTGTCTTGAGAATTCTGATATCGCGACACCACTGTGGTATCGTATCGTCTGTTCATCAGGACAGTATCGCGACACTGTCATTAGTATCGTATCGCCGAGATTTTCAGGTATCGTATCGTGCATAGCTGAGGTGTCGTATCGTTTGTTTTCCGGGATAGTATCGCGACACCAGATTGATATCGTATCGTCTGGGTGTCTGGTATCGTATCGCATAGACCTCTGGTATCGTATCGTGGTCAGTGCAGTATCGCCGAGAGCAGTATCGTCAGGAAGTGGTATCGCCCAGATTAACCCCTTCTTTTGGCAGACAAATTGAGTCATTGGGAGAGCTACCCAAGGGGAATCTAAGAAGCATAAAGAGAGGCTTAGGAGAGTGAATGAACTTGAGGTCAAGAAGAGTTCTAAGTAGTCGAAGGAGTGTCATATCTTCAGTGGGAAGTGCAGCCCAAGCTAGCCATCACTCTACCTACGCTGAGACCTCTAGTGAGTCTGAGGAAGAAGTACCCATGGCTTCGGAAGACATGCAAGGTCCCACACCAACGAGAAGCTTCATGACTACTGTGGAGGGGGACTACCGTACTTCCTTGCAGTATGTGTCCACCAATGCCCAGGAGATTCCAATCTACCTGGATGGCTTAAATAGGTTTGTGGCCAGGATGGTAACTTCCCAGAATGCCACAATTGTACCCCGACCAGCTGTCAAATACGAAGGAGGTGCATATGTTGACAAAGTTGGCCAAATCTACATTGTAACCGAATTCCCGGAAAGGATCAATGAAAGAGGGGAACTCTTAGACCCTGAAAACCTAGGAAGGACACAACCAGAAGAGTTTGTGACCACCCCTAGAGGCAGATCCCGAGTGTCACGTGTCTTGAGAGGTGACTTGATACCTCAAGACGACTATTTGTTAGAAGTCTATATGATTCACGGATCAAACTTATTGTTGCAAACCGATTCACCTGTTCCAGGGAGAGAAGAAAACCCCATGACATTCTATGAGCTGAAAGACCCGGATGACGAGACTAGACTCACATACATGGATAAAGATCAAAGGAGGTATTGGCCTGTGAGTGTCTTAGACAGGTCTCGATTAAGATATATGGGTACACCTGTGTTTCCTCAGAGAGAGCAGGCAACAACCTCACAAAATCCATTTGGAAATCAAGAAGAAACAGAAAATACTACATCAGGACAGACCAGCCATAGGAGCGTACCTAATCATGCTCACGTACAATTTGCCACGCCAGGAATACAAGCACATTATCAGACCCAACCAGGGATAGGAAATCAGTACAGACCACCGGTAAGACCACGACCACACGTAGGGGGGCAGCCTGGAATGCCACCAATACGACCAGCTGTCCCTATTCTTCCTGTGATGCCCAGACCACCTGAACCGATTAGAAGGCTGAGGCCTATTCAAGTGGCAAAGTGTGTACGAAACCCTTATGATGGATCAGGAGAACCCTATGATCACATTGCAGAATTCAAACAAGTCCTAAGAGCGGAACAAGTGGACGACTTCTTTGTACAGTATGAGGCGTTTGGACTCACCCTCATAGGAACAGCTCTGACCTGGTTCCAACCCTTAGATCCCAATCAATTTGGAAACATGGAACAATTTTTTCAAGAATTTATAGGAGAATTCACTAAGAGAGGAATCAAACACAATTCAGCTTCGTTAATTCACAGCTTCAAACAAAATCCTAATGAAACGGTGAAGACTGCTACCAGAAGGTTCAACCAGTACGTGGATAGATGCCCAGTGACAGAGAGACCGACTCAACAAAAAATGATTTCATTATTTTTGGATGGGCTCACTAACGGAACCTTAAGAACACTAGTGTACGTGAAAAGACTACAAACTTTGAGTGAGTGTCTTCAGGAGTGTATTGATTTGGAAGATAACTTGGCCGAGGACCTCAATAGCAGGTCCAACCACACTAAATCGGACGATTCAAGGAGTACCATCTCTTCCAACTCCAGTCATGTGGAAGAATTAGCAGAGCTATTAGCCAAGAAATTAGGGGCTCAGGGGCAAAGAGCTTATCAACACCCAGCTCAAAGATTGCCAATGCTACGGAGATGTAGCTTATGTGGAGGAGATCACCTCACTCACCTGTGTGTTCGAGGAGGGGGCAGTGCACAACCAGCTTATCCATACAACAGGCAGCAACAACAAGGGACTTCTTGGTACTGTCACATAGAATAGAAATACACTAATCACACTACTGAGAACTGTCCATTTAATAGGCAAACACGCCCTTTCCAACCACCTCAGTATCGACCGTATGGATATCCACCTAGAGACCCGAACAGAGAGATCCCAAGATACAACCCTTATCCAATACAGACTGGAGTACCTAGACCAATTGAACAGATACCATACCCACCACCACAACCAGTGCTAGGACCCCAACCGTCGCAACCTCAACAAGTAGTATCAGTAAAGTATGCGCAACCAGAAGAAAATCTAGAAAGAGCTATAGTACCAGCCACGACAATGACCCAGATAGAATCAACAAACCTTGGATACGAAACCCTACCAAGTGAGTACTATCCGTATGAAGCCTACATGATGGAATACGAACCGGCATATGAGACTACATACTATGGGTATGAAGGCTATGATCAGACTTATGGAGCAGAGACTTCCACTCTAATGTATACAGCTCCTAAGGCACAACAACCCATGAGACCACCCAGTAGACCACCAGTACAGAGAGGACCATGCTATAGATGTGGAGGAGACCATTTCATTAGAGAGTGCCCTCGACCATACAACCCTCCACCACCTAGAATCTGGGAAGGATATTGCAGTGATTGCGGAAAGGAACATCTTTTTAGGGATTGCCCTAAGAACCCTGTAAAAAACCAAGATTCTGCACCAATCAATGTAATAGAGGTCATAGAAGGATCTGGAAGTGATAAGGAGTACACAGTGCCACTAAAAGCTATCACTAGAGCCCAAGCAAAACTACAAAAGGGAAAACCATCAGAAGAGGAAGAGAAGAACAATAAAATGCTAGACTCTGAGACTCAGGTAGTCGAGGATTCTGAGATCCCACGGGAAAACTCACAACATCTCAGAGTACAAAAATGGAAAGAAAGACGAGAAAAACTCAAAGAAAAATGGGCAAAAAATAAGAGTCAGGACAGAAGGAAGCAAACAAAGGAACGGGAGGAACACAAAGAACAAAGAAAACCTAAAGAGACCCCCGAATCACAACGAATCCATACTGAACGAGAAAAGCCAGGATCGATCTTAGCGGACCCAAAACCGGACGACTTGGATATGTGGTTAAAAGCGTACCAAGCTAGAATCAAAATGGGACCGAACATAGAGCAACATGAAAAAATCTATCCTCAAGGGGAATTGGAAAAAGAAAGATTGACCATATGCAGAAAACTCATAGAAGTAGCACAAGCAACCCTAGAAAAGACTATCCCAACCCTACCAGAGACAAGGATTGCACAGGAACCTTATGAAGAATGCATCAAACCAAAGGATAAAGAACTTAGAAAAGAAGATTCCCAAGGTGAACAAGAGACAGCACAAGATGACCCTGTATCAGCCATACCAGACTTAGAAGCAGATTGGCCCAAGGACTTGTGGGATAGAATCAGAGAAGAGCAATGGAAGAAGAATGGTGTCGATCCACCACCATTTGATGAAATAGATGTGGAAGACTGTCAACCCCATCCTAACCTCGAGGAAGTCTACGAGGAGGTCTCAAGACTCGATAGAGGTAGAGAGGAGACCATAAGCATTTCAACATTGCCTAATTATATGGGAGAGTACGAAAGAGAGTCAGTAATAATACGAGCACCCACGGTGCATGGAAAAGGAAAAGGAAAGGGAAAAGAGAGTTCGCATAACCTAACGGAACTAAAGAAAACCAAAGTGCAATGCCAATTGACGGTGGAAGAATTGCTTCGACTTAAACCCCAGTTATGGAAGCAAATGGCAGACCAATTAAAAACACGACCAAAGAATGGAGGATCAAAAGAAAAGGAAATGGAAAATAAGTCCACAATACAAGTTCCAGTCGATAAAGTAGGAGAGTTCAGTGAAGGGGATGAAGGGAATACCTGTTTACCTGTCATCTACAATGGGTACATGACCAAAGCTATCTTAGACACAGGAGCAGGGGTAGGAATTGCAACAAAGGAGATTTGGGAAAAGTGGGGAAAACCAGCCTTACGACCCACTCGCATGAAACTCCAATTAGCAGACGGTCATGTGGAGAGACCCCTAGGAATATTGGAAGGAATTAAGTTAACAACATGTGGAGTGGAATTTGAACACACACTAGCCATATGTAAATTCGAGAAAGCAAACAACTACGAGATGATATTAGGACGACCCTTCATGAGACAAATGCGGGTAGTACAGGATTGGGGCAGAGATTCATTATATCTACAACATCAAGGAAACACCACCAAGATAAATTTGCACACATTCGCTTATCGGGATGTCCCTCCATTACAATGGAATCCAGTCCACAAAGAAGAAGATGACCTATCCATTCACAGTGCTGGATCAAGTGATCAATCTTGGATGCACGAGGATGCCCAGTTGTGGATGTGCAAAGAAGCAAAGAAGGAGGAGTGTAAAAAACAAATGTGGCCAATAGGACACCCTAACTATCGATCGATAGAAGACCCCGATTACATGTCTCAAATTTTTTCAGGTGAACTCTTCGAACCACATGGTTGGATGGAAATTCTAGCCACATTAGATGTGTGTGTGAATGAGGAAGTATTGACGATGAACGATTGTATAGACGAGGAAGGATATGACGTGAACCTCTACATGGTTGTCCTCCAAGAAGTAGAAGAAGGGGAAATTGTAGAGAAAGAGTGGAAAGAAGAGTACGAAAGCATAGAAATGGAACCAGAGTTTGATTCTGAGGAACAATATTTAAAAACTATGCAAAAAGAATCAAAAGAAAGACCAACAAAAGTCTTAGCAATCGAAACCATCCCAATAATACATGAGCATAGAGAGGACACGAGTAAAGTGGAACCGGAACCAGACCGTTTCGAAGTTCCAGAACATTTTAAAAGATACGAAGTGGAAGAAAGAAAAATAGCCACTCAAATGCCTAAACAAGAGGCCGGGATGGAGAAGCCTATGACAACAAGGAACAAACCAAGAAAATTGTTGTAACGATAGAAGACGGAGAAGAGAGGTGCACATATATTGGGAAAGATGTATCGGAAGAGGAAGAAGAGGATCTCATACGACTCATCCAAGAATATCGAGACGTGTTTGCCTGGACGTACAAAGACCTCAAGGGTGTAGAACCCAGCATATGCGCTCATCGAATCCCTATGACAGCAGATGCAAAACCTTCTAAACAACGCCCTTATACGTATAATGAAGTTTACGCAGCAAAAATAAAGGAAGAAATTGACAAACTACTAGCGGCAGGATTCATTTATGAGATTGAACACACAGAATGGGTATCGCCACTAGTAGTAGTGCCTAAGAAAAACGGAAAACTAAGGGTGTGTATCAACTTGAAAAAGGTAAATGCAGCAACTATACGTGATAGTTTCCCATTACCCATCACAGACCATCTTTTGGAAAGAGTTGCCGGCAAGGAGGTCTATAGCTTCTTGGATGGATTCTCTGGTTACAACCAAGTAGCTATTGTGAGGACCAGCATAAAACCGCATTCGCGACTGAATGGGGAGTCTATGCATTTAGAGTAATGCCTTTTGGGCTCACTAATGCGCCAGCCACCTTCCAACGACTGATGTGTCATGTATTCAAAGAATTTCTGAGAAAAAGTATGGAAGTATACGTAGATGACCTTTGTACATACTCAAATCAACGACCAGACCATATACCGGAACTGAGAAAAATATTCAATAAATGTAGACAGTACAGAGTTTGCCTGAACCCTGAGAAATGTGTCTTCATGGTGCGACAAGGAAAAATCCTAGGACACATCGTTTCAAGGAATGGAATATCCACGGACGAAGAAAAGATTAAAGTTATCTTAGAGCTACCAAGACCCAAGAATGCAAAGGAAGTACAAGCCTTTATGGGACACTGTGGATATTACCGTAGGTTTATTCACATGTATGCCATAATAGCTAAGCCTTTATATGGTCTATTGACTCAGTTCACTTGGACAGACGAGTGTGAGAAGGCCTTCAACGAGCTTAAGAAGCGGCTGAGTACAGCCCCAATTCTGAAATCACCCAACTGGAGCAAGCCTTTTCATATTCATGTTGATGCTTCGAACTATGCCATTGGATGTATCCTAGCTCAACCGGCTGACGAAGGGAAGCTTGACCATCCAATCGCTTATGCGAGTAGACAATTAAACCAAGCAGAAAGAAATTATACGACTACTGAAAGAGAAGGCTTAGGAATGGTTTATGCAGTGAAGAAGTTTAGACACTACCTCTTAGCCAACAAATTCAAGTTCTTCATAGACCATCAGGCTTTGTTGTATTTAGTCAATAAGCCTTGCAACACGGGAAGGTTGGTACGATGGTTCTTACTATTAATGGAGTTCGACTTTGAGGTAATAGTCAAAAAAGGAAACACACATGTAAGAGCAGATCACCTTTCAAGGCTAACGCATGGAGAACCACCTAGCGGAGTACCGGATGATTTACCAGATATGTATTTGTTTAATCTTGAAGTATGTCCAAAGTGGGCGGAACGACTAATTCCTATACTCACCCATGGCCCTCAACACTCAATAAATAAGGATAGCAAAAAAGAGATTCTTCAAACAAGAAATTTACACATTGTTGCTGGAAGCATGTATTATAAGGAACCCAACGGTGTCTTATTAAGATGTGTCGAGGAGGACGAACAGAAGCAACTAATTCAGCAAGCACACGTAAACAAGTGGAGAACCCATCAAGGGATGCATGGAACAATTCGAGAATTAAAAAGGTTAGGTGTATATTGGCCTGACATGCCAAAAGACGTTCACGATTATGTAATTAATTGTGCAGAATGCAAAGAGACTATCCCGGAGGATCACATGTCCTTACCTTTTTCGACCATAGCGCCTAATTGGAGTAAAACATTAGTACAATTCCTCAAAACGAAAGAGCACGAAATAGGAGCTAGTTTAGCAAGAAAGCGATCCCTAGAAGAAATGAGCAAGGATTATGTGATAATGGGAAAACAATTGTTTAGAAGAGGAAAAGACAATCAACTCAGATTGTGCGTGCATGAAGGAGAATATCTTCCCATATTAGAGATGGCACACGCAGGAGCTGCTGGAGGACATTTTTCAACAGACAGAACTGTCAAGATGATTCTCTTTGCAGGCTTGTGGTGGCCAACTCTACATATGGATGCGGAGACATATGTGAGAAGCTGCGAAACATGCCAGAGAGCGAAATATCCCATTCGAAGAGACGACATGCCTTTAAGACCCATGGTTTGTGCAAGAGCATTTACCAAGTGGGGTATTGATTTCATAGGACCTATCAATCCACCGGCAAAAGGATCACATGCGGAGTACATCATAGTAGCCACCGACTACTTAACCAAGTGGGTAGAAGCAAAAGCCACTAGAAAGAATGATGCTCAAACTACAGCAAAATTTCTCTTTGAGCATGTTTTCACACGCTTTGGACTACCGATCGAGATTGTGAGTGATCGAGGAACGCATTTCCTAAACGAAGTCATTGAGTCGCTAATGAATGACTTTTTAGTGATTCATAAAAAATCAGCCCCATACCATCCTCAAGCTAATGGACAAGCTGAAAGTTCCAACAAGGTACTATGTACTGTATTGACAAAGATTGTCAATAATGGAAGGTCAGATTGGGACAAACAATTGCATCATGCAATTTGGGCATTCCGAGTTGCATATAAAACGGCCATTGGAACCACACCTTTCAATTTAGTGTATGGGCAAAATGCAATTTTGCCAATTGACTTCTTAGTACCTACATTGAAAGTGGCCCAGCAATATGAGTGGAACGGTCATGAATTATCCCAACAACTAGATCAAATTGAGAAGTTACATGAGACTAGATTGCAAGCTGTATATGCTGCTAAACGGAGACAGAAGGCATATTATGATGCACATATAAAAGACAAGGGACTTAAAGAAGGCGACTTAGTCCTAGTATACACCCTAAAACAACATGCAAAGAAGCTACAAAAACGCGGATATGGACCCTTGATTATAAATCGAATCTCTACTAGTGGTGCAGTCAATCTCGCCACACTAGACGGAGACATTCTCCCCAACTACATCAGTGGATGCAGAGTAAGACGATTCATGGAGCCCTTGACTGATCAAATGCTAGCACGACTGGTAGGTGCTCAAAATAGGAAAAAGGAAGAAGAGCGAATTAGAGAGGAAGCTCGACAGGAAGCACTAGAACGCATTAGGAAACGGAAAGAGTGGATCAGGCAAAGAGATGAACGTTATCTCCAAGGAGAAGAGCCCATCCCTATGGCAAACTATCAGGTCAAAAATCATGATACAACGGGTATGTGTAAAACGCAACCTTACCTAAACCTAGGGATTGGCAAGGCAGAGTACAAATTGATAGATGCATTGATAGACTCAGGAGCAGGCCTTAGCTGCATGCGAAAGAGAATAGCAGACGAGCTGCAATTAGAATTGAATCCCACAAAAGCCCAATTAATAGGAATTGGAGGTCACACCATAGAATGTATTGGAACCACGAATGTATCCCTCCACCTAGGAAATTCCTCCATGGAACAAAGAGTCCTAGTGTGTGAGGATGAAGATTTGATAGAAGACTTCATTCTAGGACACGACTGGATCATTGAGACAGAGGCGTGTATCCATCTAGCTCAAGGTTATATTTCGGCAATCATAGGACATAAGGAAGTTTTCAGTTTATTAGGGGAGAAGCCTTTGCTCATACCACACGTAGTTAAAAATTCGGATAACAGTCAACAGACTACGAGAGAGGGAAAGCCCAACATTCACAGCCCAGAAACCAAGCTAGAAGAGGAAAATCCTTCAAGTTCAACGATGCCAGTATCATCACCGTCAGTCGTGGAGAAGGCCGTCCTTCTAAATTTGGACTCTCAAGGACGTACTCAGCAAGCCAAAAGATTGCCATATTGGAAAACAACAAACCAGCATACATATCCGGGACAAACTAAATACAAATGGGTACGTAAAGATCGAATGAAGAATCAACAAATGACAGCAACCATTCTTACGAAGGAGACGGGAAGCACCAAGCCAGCTTCACAGAAGTACATACCACAAGGATCATTGCAAGTATGGATTCCCAAGCCCTTGCTTGAAGCTCAAAGATCGTGACATCATATATGGATTCCCAAAAAGGTCATACAAGCAGCTAAACAGGCTGTAAGGACAAAGGAGGAAATACCACATCAGACAAGGCAAAAGTCAACAACACATAAGAGTCATCAGAGAAAATCGAAGAGCAATGCCAAATTCACTTGGGCAATGGATAAAGCAAATGGAACACGAGCAGCTGTACGAATCGAGAAAACCAAGCAACCTCTCTCAGTGTTCTCAAAATGGATATGGAAACCAAAGCTACCACGAGGAGCGGATGATCGAGGAGATAAAGCATCCGATTGCACTCATGTAGTATCTGATGCACCTCAAGTAAGCATGATAGGGCCGCAATACAGGGCCAAGCATTCGGCACAGGATGTACATTATCAAAATAGTGGTGCACGATCTCCAAGTGAGACTAGATCTTAGCGTTAACCTGATAGGAATGGACATACTATGTACATAAATTGTGCTTCGGCTATACTAATGATTGTCTTCTTTCAGGAAAAAATATAAAAAGAGGCGGTAAGAGATCTCACTCATGCAATAATGGGGAACGGAGTGACGAGCGACCATAATCACAACAATACACTGCATGGTCTCATAAAGGCCTTTCGAGCTAATGCACTTTTCCTTGTAAGTGCAGATGGCTTCTGAAGACTCTGAAGCTACAATCCAAGAAGAGGTCCAGGAATTTCCTCCCCAATGTCTTACGAAAGCAAAAGGGCATTGGTTCATAGATGAGCAGCCAGTTGAGGAATATCTCTTCTTGGCCAACATAAAAATCATGGACACTGAGCATCACTTTCCGATCATGTCCCAGGACTTCAAAGTTTTACATGAACTGCCATCCACAATCGACATCATGAAGAAAGCAGGAATTCATAAGTATTTTGAACTACCTATCTATAAACCGGATTTCCAACGCTGTACACAAGTCATGAACACCCTACGACCAGCACTACATGATCCATTGGCACCAGAAGCCAATGTGATGGATAAGAATGGAGAATGGGTGGTCATTCAATTTTCCCACGACTTAATCAAAGAAGCATTTGGATGGGAAAAGGATGGTGTCAACACGGTCAAGGAAGAGAGTCGTGGAGCAAAAACAAGAACTTTCGTTGACATCAATAGGGTGGACATCGAAGAAGAAGTCAGATTGATTCACCAACACTTCTGCTTCCCGAGCATGAATAGATACACGGCCCCTCAAAAAATCATTGTGCAATTATTGTCTCATGCCATAAAACAGATAGGCAATCAGGTTAACCTCACACCTTATGTGCAAGAAAGATTATTTGAGGCAAAGAAGAAATGGGATAATAAGAAGTTCCTCAACGGAACTACTGCCCTAACAATTATGATTTACCACGCATTGGGCATGCGCGAGTACTTACAGGAGATGCCATCTTCACTGGAGTTGGCTCAATTTGTCAAAGCAGCTACTGTACCGAAACAGAAGAAAGGAAGCAAACAAGTAGAAGAAGCAGAAACAAGCTCTCAACCCTGAATGAGAGGCACAATGAGAGGCACAAAACGACCTCAAGAAGTCCAACAAGTAGAAGGGGAAGTATCAAAAACAAAGAGAGTACATGTACTTCCTACAATCACCACTCAAGGGACTAAAAAGATCACGGAAGAAGAATTAACTCAAGCACTGGAGGAGACTCACAAATATACAGAAGGACAAATTAGTCTGCCAGTGCAGGGTCATCACTATCAACAGTCACGACAAGCTACAGACCCGAGAAGCAAGCTCACAAAAGTCCACAGATATCGGGAAATCGGTTTGGATAATACTAGTTCATCCTCAGACGCCAAAGAAGAACTAGACACTTCGTTATTAAATATAGATATTCGTAGTGAATCGAAGGATGATGGCCAGTGGGCCGAATTAAATGAAGTAGACTATGGCGAAGACCAAGAAGGCCACAAGGAAAAAGCTCAATCACCACTGGTAGACCAAAATACAACCAACAAGAAGGCACGAGAAGAAAAACAGCACCCCATTCAACCAAAAGATGCCTCCACTACCCACACCAAGGAGGGCAAATCTGATGATGAGGAACATTTAATGATATCAGAGGATAAGCCTCAGGAAGAAGGACAATAAGACGAAGAACCCTTCACTCCACTAAGGGTTGTGGCAGAACCATCCCCCATGGATGTAACTTTTCAGGGAAGTGCCACTAAAACTACCGTCTTAAATGAAAAAGCAGATGAACCACAAGTACAACTACAGGTCCGACAACCACATAATGAAACGATCCACGTCGAAAAGGGACAAGATGTACATACAGGAGAAACCCCAAATGTACCAAAGACATGGCTGAATGTTGATATAGCTCAGCTCAAGCCTGTGGTGCAGGATATGATTCGAACTGCACTAGACACTCAACAATTGATGCTTGATGCTGATGAAGATTACGACCAAGCCATGCTCGAAAAGCAGGAGCTTCAAAAAGAAGGTATGAATCTGGCTAAAAAATTATCAAAAGCAGAAGCTCAAGTTTTAAAGAAACACGAGGAAATAAAAACGACCAAAACACAATACAGAATATTAGAAACGGAAAATGCCCAACTAAAAGAGCAAGTTTTGGAGCTCACGAAGAAACTAGACATGACCGAAAAAGAGAAAACAAGGATCCATGCTCGTAGTAAGGTACTCGAATCACAGCTCAAGGTGAGTATGGAGGAAGCAGACCACTTAAGGGACAGGAACAAGGAGCTCATGACAGCTCTCCTCAGTGATCAACCACCGGCAGATACTGATAAATCAAACGAGGATATAAAAGAAATGGAAGAAAAGATAACCAAGATGGCAGATCAGCTCAAACAGGCGCAAGAAATCATTGCTGATTGGGAACAAAGGTATATGAATGACACTGCAGCTCTACGCAAGAAATGGAAAAAAGCAGAGAATGATTATTTCCAACAGTGCAAAGAAGACACAGATCACATGAACATAGTTGCACAGGAATTAATCAAACATCAGGAAAAGATTACAAAGGCTGAAGAAGAACTTAAGAATAAGGATGAAATCATCAAACGGCTTCAGGAGCAGATAGAGCTAAAAGGAAAGCAGGGGACACCAGTAGTTCCACATGCTGCGGAGGCTGCTGTGGAGACTGAGGTACGTCCTCTCTCTCCCCCCTCATACCATTCACCGATAAGGCAGGCTCAGGAGGTCCACATTGATTATAATAATCGGGACATTGCAGAATTAAGCCGACCAGAAAGGGCACTACTGGTGTCCCAGCTCACCGCTGATTTTGAAGATCAAATTATCCAGATAATGAAAGAAGCTCAGATAGAAAACAAACAATTAGATCAAATTTTGAAGCCATTCAATGTACCATACGGTCTACTTAAAGAGCAGACGCGGATGTATATAAAGTCTGCAACGAACAAAGATCCGGACCACAACCTTCAATTCCAGCATGACACTCTCAATTATACTCAAGAGGAATTTGAGAAGGCGGATCCAATATGGAGGCGAAAAATTTTGGAGAAGAATCCGACATTGCGGGTACAGTGGGAAGCATCACCATATGCACTTCAAGTAAATCCATCTTTTTGTCCTGTACCCCGCAGACGCTCTTGGACGCAATTTTGGGAAGGACAGCGTCAAGGCAATATCAATAATCAGTGGCTTAACTATCCGTTACTACCTAGTCCGCCACATAATTACCTACCTACAGAAGAATATATGGTAAAAACAATGGAATTTTGGATTGCAAGATATGCTACAGTTCCGGACTTAGCCGTCAAGATGACCAACAAAATATTCAGCATGCTCATTACAGTGTTGAAGGTGTTCCAGCATGCTAAATATACATTCTTGAATTTCATCGGCATTACGCAAGGGTCTGAGGCTCTTATTTTTTATTTATCGACCATTCCGAGCCGCCTCACCCTCATGGCCTATTACTCTCGTCTCATGTTTTTGCCATCGACATATATGCAAACTTTCGAAGAAGCATTCTTTACAGGCTTCTTTGAGATTGATTCAGAAATTTTTGTTAAAATGACTTCCAACTTGAATGCAAGACTGGTGGCCTACGAAACAAGTTTCTTTGTTGATCATAGACAGGCACCAAAAGACGGAGTAAAGTCAAAGCAATGGAAGGAATTCATGTTATGTCAAGCAAATCTGCTGAACCAACGAGAGCAAACCGCCATTCAAACATACACACGTCGCCACAGAAAGCCTGTCGAGGACGACAGAGTTCAGGAGGAGGGACGTGTAGTGGGACAATCAAGCAAAAAGAAAAGAAGAAGAAAATCAAAGCCCAGAACGACTCATTAAAGATAAAAAGAAAAAGAATATGTCTCTGCAGGAAGCCCCGCAGGGGCGCAACACCCATCTCTGGACAAAGCCCCGTAGGGGCACGCATCAGGCAACAACGCGAATCAGCCAGGTCCTACGCGGCAAAAGAAAGCAAACAGGCTTAAAGCAATACAACAGGGTCAGATGTGTGCAACCAGGACAAATCAGAGGACCAAAAGCTAGAAAGGGGAGAGGCTGAAAAGTTTAAGAGGGTGACTAAGAACGTCACATTCCTAGTCACTGGTGGCGTGCGTGGTAACCCAAATCAACAGGCAAGACGAACGCAGTAGGCTCTAGTGTAGTAGAGCTTGAATCAAGAACGGGCCATCAAATCTGCATGTCTGTTTAAATACAGGCAATACTGACCAAGGGGTGCGCGTGGTGAAACGAAGCAAACAGCCGATGAAAAGCTAAAGCCTGTCAAGGGACGACAGAGACGAAGAGGGGGAGAGTGTTGCAGAGCAAAGAAGAGCACAAGGCGAAGAAAATGAAGGGCCCCAAAATTTTTCCGATTTGGATACACAACTTTTGTATCATAACCACTCTTGTATATATTTTCCGTTGTAAATGCAATAGAGGAGTCCTCTAGATGCATCCCCACAGAAGATTAGTGATTTACCCATGTACAATAGTAGGAAATTAGTCTTTTAGTGAATAAAGTGCCGGTCTCTTGTGTGAAAGGACCAAACTTAGGGCACTAGTATATAAGTCAAAAGTGACTCTTTGTAAAGAACTTTTTGTCATTGTGAAGAAGGAGCACTTCTGAATTTTCGAGTTTGCCTCTTTCCTGCTGATTTTGATCTTCATTTCGCTCTTGTATGTGTGTGCTATGTTTGTAGTGTGTGTGTAGGACTGTTGTCTACCCCTTCCCATTGATTTTGAACCACTGTAGTGTGTGTGTGAGCCTTGAGGAGCTGTGGCGCGGTCATTGGTGTTTCCTGCCGATTACTATTTTGGCCATAACTTGCAGGAGAGTGATCAGAATTGAGTGAAACCACCACCGTTAGGTGCGTCTCGTCGAGAGCTTCGAAACGAGTACCCTATTGACCATATTCGGAGTTAGGGACTGGGAGAAATCCTCAAAATACTGAAAACTGCTGTAAGAGGTATCGCGGCATCCACTTTCAGAATTTCAGTGAAGTTTAGTGGTAGATTGGTCTTTTCTCATGCATGCAAACTTAACCACTTCATTTTCCATCATGTGTGCACATGTCCTCATACACTTGGTTAGGTCTTTTCTTCGGATTGATAATTAAATGTGTGTTGAGTTCCCACTATACGCACTTGTGTTGCAATCGAGGTACAGTCTCATTGGCACAAGTCCTTGAGTCTTCGTGACTTAAGTACACAGGAGGTAAGCAACACGAGCCTCATTCTTTGTTTGGTATAAAGTGGTAAGTGTATCTCAAGCATCCTTTGCTGTTCTGCAAGAGCGAATGTGAAGAATAATGGCATGTCTGGCAAACAAGGCTATCAATGCATGTGGTTGAGCATCTCTCCCATCTCAACAAATTTGTTCTACAATAGGTGCAATAGGAACCGCAACACGAACAGGAACATGAAAAACATTAGGGACAAGTGCTATCTCATTTGCATAGTGATCGAATAAAGTAGAATCTCATATTTATACAGGTACATTGTGATAATCGAAACACAAAAAACAAGTTATGAAACTATTAGGGACAATTTATTTAATCAATTGTACTGCGCATAGATTTCAAAGGTACATTGTGATAATCAAATAGAGAAAACAAGTTATGAAGTTATTATGTGAGAAAACTATCTCAGAAATATTAAGACTTGTGAATGATATGTGTGCAACTCTCCTCACATCCATTTATACCCTCTTGTATTCTAAAAATAGTAATGATCTAGAATGATCTAGTGCGGCCATGTGACCATCATGCAACACTCATCCCCATTACTATTGAATACCTTAGGATATCCTCCAAGCTTGGGACCTTGGCTATGGCTAGCCCTTGTCCCACATGCACATGGAATGATCCCTGTAAATCAATATGATCCCTGTGGACCAATATGATCCATGTGACCAATGTCTGACATATTAAGGACAAGTTATTTAATCAATTGTATCACACATAAAATAAGGAAAGGGATAGCGAACAAAACTAGAACTAAGTGCGATCTCATATGCAGAGTGATGGAATAAAGTAGAATCTCATATTTATAATGATTTGACATTCAACAGTTACATATTTCGGATGATTGTTTTTTATAAACATGCTACATTCAACTCTTACATATTTCGGATGATTGTTTTCTATAAACATGCAGAGAACATTTTGAAAAGAATTCACATGGATTTCTACTTGAAACGTTTTAATTTGACACTATATATATATATATATATATATATATATATATATATATATATATATATATATATATATATATATATATATATGAAAATTATTGAGAACATGCATAGAAAATTAAGCATTCAGAGAAAGGTGCTCATAGTCTTTCAAGTCATACCCACTATTGGTTTGATGAATGCTTTTTTTTTTAATATAAAAGAAGTTCAGCATTAGCCTACTCTCCCGGACTTGAATTAAATAAAGAAAAGTACAAAAGAACGTGGTTAAGCGAGGTTTGATGAATGCTTGATCTTTATTCAACGTCAAAGCATTGATTGAAGATTCATGTTGGAATAGAACTAATTTCTTATCTCTTCTATTATAAATGCGTTTGTTTCATGTTGACTATTGATTTGTATTAAAAATTCTCCATATCTTTTCAAAGAATTAGGAGTATATGTTTTTCAAACAGAAAGAAGATGTTTGAACAAGTGCACGAACAATTATTTTCCCAAAGCTTTTAACATTATGACAAGCTTGTGATCTAATCAATTAATCTTTGAGTTTCCATCTTTTTGGAACATCATGGCTGACCAAAATGTGTTAGTTTGTGGGTGATATATGCAGTAACCTTTGCTCTCATGATTGTAACAAACCAAAATAGATTTCACAGCCTCATCATCTAGTTCTTGATATTTTTTTTAGACATTGATGCATATGGCAAACAATAAAAACATTCATATGAGCAATAGATGGCCTACAACCATGACAATTTCCATAAGGAGTTATAGACTATAATGCTTTTTTAGGGCACCTATTAAGTACATATGCAACACACATTATGGCTTGAAGCCAAAAACTATGAGGTAAAACCTGACTTTTGACTATACACCTTTCCATTTCCATGAGAGAACTATTTTTTCTCTCTACAACACCATCTTGTTGTGGTGTATGCAATAGTGTACAATAGTGTTTTATGCTAGCTTTATACACACTCAGCCATAAATGCATTGATTTCAAAGGATGTACTCTACTCCCCTTCTCGATCAAAATGGAGGGTGCCCATATACTTCGGATGTTGACTTTAATGGGTAGACCCATGCATGCCTAGGTTCATCAACAAATGTCATGGAGTACATGTGATTACCAAAAGATGTTGTCTACATAGGGCCAGGAACATCATTGTGAACAAGCTTCAATTTTGTTTTACCTTGTAATTCACCATCTTTGGAAAATAAAGAATCATCTTACCCAAAATGTAGCCCTTACAAACAATTTTAGGCAAAGAGACACCATAATAGACTTTTTTAGGCATAAAAAACTAGCAAAGTTTAGATGACTTGCAAAATGTGTATGCCATGACATAATCTACTATTGCAATAATTTTATCGCCATCAAAAAGATCATGAATTGTACATTTTCCATCGACAAACTTTGTGGCCAAGCTAGTCTTGGCTACTCTTGACATTGATAACAATTTCTTCTTTATCCCTGGCACATATAAAGCATTTGGCAATTTGAGATTAGGAGCGATAGGGAGAATTCTTCCAACCCCCATGATAGGATATGAGGAGTTTTTTGCACGTGTTAAATTATTCCCATGGGGGAACGCTCAAGTGAGGTGAAAAAACTTCATTAAGCGATAATATGTTTGTTCGCACCATTATTAGAGTACCAAACATTTGAGTCTAGAATGGACATACAATGATCATGCATCGATTATTCATAACTTCATTGTGTAGTAATGCCCATTGTTCATTTTGTACTAAGTTTGTGGCAAACATGTTTTCAAGAACCATTCCTTCCTCTTTCTTCTTTTGCTCGTTAGCTCTAAGCTTAATATATTTTTTGATTATATGATCGTTTATCTTACATTATTTGCAAAACTATTTCTGTTATCTATTTTCGTCTCGTCTTTATCTTCCTTCTTGGAGTGTGCAACACTTACGTATTTTTTTCTTACTAGAAAAAGAGCTCCCTTACCCTTGCCCTTTTGGCTAGCAACAAAAGCTTGATCTACAACATGCATAATAGACTTGTTCTACTTGGACTAGTCTTTTTGTAGCCAAACAGATATTAAATCTTCAAAAGTCAAGGCATTTGGATTGACATTCAAAAAGAGTACAATTAAAGCTCTTATAAGGATAAGGTACATCATTAAGAATAGTGAATAGTCTAGAAAAAAGTCATATGCAAAAATAAAATTCTTTGTCAAATCATTTATCATTGTTAGAATCACCTTCATTCATATGCTCATTCTCCAATTATTTTGGAGGTAAGCAACATGGGACTTATTTCTTGGCTAATATAGTGTGGAAAGAGTATCCCAAACATCCGTTGTTGTTTTGCATGAGCAAATATGAGGAATAGATAAAGCAACCAAGGCATGTGCATCTCTCCTATCCCATTGAAATTGCTATGCAATGGCTGGGGGTGATGGTGAAGTAGTTGACATTCTCAAAATTAGAGTTGCTAGAAGAGGACTTGAAATAAGAATTGCAACAAAAATTGAACTTGCAACATCCTCAACATCACTTGCATCACCTACATTTTGAATGTTTGTAAATGTGTCATGACATGTTTCAAACCATTCACAATATTCCGCAATCCCTTTGGAGCCAATAAATGTTGCATCATGTATGTCCATAATGGGTAGGATGAACCATTTAGCTTATCCTCAACAACCAATATGTGAAACAAATCATTGTTCGCATCCATGCCTAATGATTGTACCTTGATGCAAAAAATTGATTGTTTCTCAAAAAAGTTAATAGAAACAAAATGGAGATCCACTATATTTGTAGTTTTGAGGGGCTTAAACAAGAAAGAGAAAACTATTTATATATTTGAAACAAAATGATGAAATTACTTGCATAATCACTATGTTAGTGCATTTGGAGGTTGAAATGAGCTCAAGTCGATGTTTGATCTACACTCAAATCTCCTAAAGGGATTTTTTTTTAAGCAAACATCACCAAAGGTATGCTCAACAATTTTTGTAGCAACATGAGACAATGAGTGATGGTGTGCTAGCTACACACCTCAGGAAGAGATGACTTGCTCTAAATACAATTATTGGAGTTTGGGGATCAAGAAAGCACAAAAATAACATGAGGAGGAGGAGGAAGAAGAAGAAGCTTAGAAGCACTTCACAAAGTTTATTACTAAGTGTAGAATGTGCAAAGATAAGTACTCCTTTAGGGGTTATGGGTATATATACAAGCTACGGAAAAAAAAACTCCTAAACATGGAAAAAGTGCCCATAGTCCTAAGCGTGCTCACACATCAATAAAAAAATATACTAGCACAAGGTGGCCTGGTCTACCATAGTTGCAATATCGTTTTCTATCCTTTTCATAATTTTTCTTTGAACATTACTATGGGCCCTTTGGATCTTGTAATTTGAGACGATCCCAAACTCTTATATTTGTTTGTTTGTTGTTGTCCTTGGTTCTCATTATTATGTCCATGCTCACTACCAAAACCTCAACCTTTGCATCTTCCTCTATCAAAATGAAAGACTAGTTTAGAATCACTAATTCTTTTTGAAATTTAAACTTCAACAAAGTTCTTTTATTTAATCTTAGCATGGAAACTAGCCTTAAGAATTTTGAAATAGTTTCTTTGCTCAACATATTTATTCTTAATTTCTTATGCACATTCCTAAAACATGTACATAAACTTTCAAGTTGTCATCACCATTCACAATAAAACTAATAGATGCAATAGACTTGTAATATTCCGAGTGTACTCATGTATAAAAAAATGTTCCTTTTCTCCACTACATGAAATTGATTCTTTAGTAATTACAAGCTCCTTGTTTTTATATTTATCTCATGTAATGTGGCCACATTATTCAAGGTTTCCTTTGCTATTTTTATTTATTTTCCTAAACATGTTGTTCTGAATCCTAACAAATAAATAGTACATTACCTTTTGTGCTCCTATATTCTAATATTCATATACTTTAGCTACTCGAATGATATTTTTCCATCAAGAAATTGATTTAAATAAACAGTACATTACCTTTGGTGCTCCTATAATTTAATATTCATATACTTTAGTTACTCTAGTGATATTTTTCCATCAAGAAATTGATCAGTGTTAGTCTCTGTTGGAGTTTGAGGTCTCCAAAAGCACGCGAACATCACAAGGAAGAAGAAGAAGCTTGGAGCACAACACACAATACTGAATGTATTACCACTAGAATGTACAAAGATAAGTAAATGTTAAGGAAATATGTGTATATACAAGCCGGAGGAAAAAACCTCCTAAAGAGGGAAAAAAGTGCTCCGACAGTCCTAGTGTGTTCACACACATCACTACCTAAATATATCAACAAATCCCCTCTTGGGGTGATGCAATGAACAAGGAGCTGACACTCATGTATAAGGAAGTGCCAAGCTATGTGGAATCAATCCACAAAAGGAAGTAAGCCCAAAGATTTGCGGAAAGCTTCAAACTTCTCCCTAGGAAGAACCTTCATAAAAAGGTATGCAATGTTCTCCTGCATGGGTACATATGCCAAGCTGATCTCTCTAGCAGAGAACATCTCCCTGACATAATGATAATGCACCTCAGTGTGCTTAATGTGCAAGCATGGAACACAGGGTTCCTCTCAATTGCCAATGCACTTTGACTGTCAGTGAAGATGGTGGTGGCAAAAGGCTGACCAACACCCCAATCAACCATAAGGTGCCTGAGCCACACACACTCAATAGTTGTTGTGAAAGTCGCCCTATACTCAGCCTCACAACTGGAAGTGGCCACAATAGGCTGCTTCTTGCTCAACCAAGATATACATGAGCTACCAAGCATGAAGCAAAAGCCACTAGTGGACACACGAGTGTCATAGCAACCGCCTAGTCAGAGTTAGAAAAAGCATGTCAATATGGCAGTAGTGATCCCCCCCTTGGGATAAGGCAATCCAAGTAGTCGGGTACCACTCAAGTAGAGAAAGATGTGCTTAACCGCCTGCTAACGCTTGACACTTGGGCAATGCATAAACCTACCCATTTGTGAGACATCAAACTGAATATCTAACTGAGTAATGCATAAGTAAATCAAGCATCCAGTTGCTTGCTGATAGAGAACAACATCAAATGCATCTCCAACATCATGGAGACTCAATCGTAAACCTGTCTCCATAGGAGTGGCTATCGTCCAACTTATCGTCAAGAGCCAACATATGAAATACATCACTGCTTTCAACCATGGTCATTGACTAAAATACCCTGATGTAGAAAATTAACTGTATCTCAAAAAGTTGAGAAGGAGTACCTTGTCGAGTTCTACTAAACCTGTCGCATACTTCAAGATGTTTATACTGACGAACCGAAACCTGTATATATCTTTGGTACAAAAAGACAAAATTGCCTACACAGGTGCTACGATAGTGCATTCGAAGGCCGAAACTAGCTCATGTCATAATTTTGGCACCACACAACAAAGCTGTTTTGATCTTCTAATCACCTTGAGTAGGCACACTAAATTTTATGTGATTCTAAGACTGTGACTAGGGAGGTGTTGACGATGCCCTAGATGAAGCGGCAACCTGCTTTGATACCAATTGTTGGAGTTTGAGGTCTGCAGAAGCACGTGAACAACACAGGGAAGAAGAAGAAGCTTGGAGCAAAACACACAATACTGAATGTATTACCACTAGAATGTACAAAGATAAGTAACCCATTAGGGCAATAGGCGTATATACAAGGGAGGGAAAAACCTCTTAAAGAGGGAAAAAAGTGCCCCGATGGTCCTAGTGTGTTCACACACATCACTACCTAAATATATCAACAAATCTATACATATGAATTTTTTAGTTTAACTTATCATTGGCTAATTGGACCACTCTATTAGCATTTAACATATTTGTAGAAGTCTAAAATTATTCAAAAACACATTATTAATCTTGAATTTGTCGCATTGTGTGACCAAAATGTATACATTCACACTCAATATGTTGTATCACTTCTATGTAACAAACAAAAGTAGATTTGCACTAGATTTTATGATACTAAAATGAAGTTTTAGAAACTTGAAAATTGCATGCACGAAAAATTTTCTAAATAAAATTTGGAACTTGAAATACACGCAAATCACCACTTGAACCAAAAAATTCTATTTTCTTCCCAAATCCATGCACTTTTTCTTCTCAACCACGTCCCTTGCTTGCCTCTACTCTCTTAAGCCATAACCATGCTCTAATATGCTTTCAAGGAAGAGACACGAGCTAAGCGATAGAGCTCTTGCAAGAATACGAACCTTCATATAAAAAGTATAATACAAAGATGGAGAGAATAATTGTTGCACATTGGAGATTTGGTAACATACTAGAGGTGACTAAAGGGACACTAGAGGCAAGGACAAGTAGGAGGAGGCACAATGCATGCCCAAAATTTTTGGAAACTAACATCATTTCATGTAAATTACCTCATTAGGATAGACCTCTATTTTTTTTCGGATATAATCAATTTTGGAATTCCAAAGAGCATAGGCAGATCATCACATGTATACACTCTGCTTATCGTATTCTGAATAAGCCAATATTGGTTAGAATAGCTTTGTAATTTGTGCAATATTTTTTTAAACTAGGCCAGCCATTTTGGTATGATAAATTTTTGTGCAAAGCTCAATGAGAGCTCAAATTTGTAGATTTTTTGCATTTGTAAGAAGTGAGCTCTTGAAAATCATGTGACTCTCTCTCTTCTTCTTGATTTTTCTCCTTCATTCTTGCTCATTTGGAGTGGCTATGGTGAGAAAAGAGTGTCCCAATGGGGTATATAGGTATTGGAGTATCTTTCCATGTTTTGGTGGATCCATGTGTGCATAAGGAGCTATGTAAGACAAGTTTTACGAGTTAATCAAAGCTTATTTTCGCCTCTATAGGTTCCAATTTTCACAAGTCTTAATATAGAAATGTGTAGAACTTTCAATTTCACACATTTTGATATGCGAGATGGGTGAGGTAGATATTACTTCCAGAAAGTCCGCCTCCACTGATTTTTGAAATTCACACTTTCTCTCTTCCATCTCTCTCCAAACCTAGGATTCTCTTCTTAGTTTCCATGCCCTCCATCCGATAGATGCTCAATTAATAATTTAGTACTTGTCAACCACCCACTAATTGCCAATTGAGACTTTTTGAAGCCCTAAGGATCTATGACAAACAATTATTTTATTGTTTTTCTTCTTCTATAAAGAAAAGCAAAAATAATACATTACAATATAACAAAATAGTCAATGTATAAATAAAATTACTGATCAAGTAAGTATGTCATCACTCTTGCTACGTAAGATATGTCACTTAAGGCCAATGTCAATGTTTCGAACATATAGACATATTCATAACACATACCAAATTTTAGACTAAATAAATATGAAATATCATATGTTAGCATCATGTGCTTGAGCTTGATACCTCAAGAGTTAGATGCATTCTATGTGCATACACAATACATACATTCTGGATTGTCTTTGCTTTGATTCACGAACTGAAGCGTTGCGCACCGCGATTCGTTTCTTTCCGCTTAGTGTACGTAATTTCAAAGTGGAAGTCTTTTATATTTTTCATATTACGCGTAGGAGAAAGAAGCAAGGGCCGCACATGCAAGCAGGTGGTTGGGATGGAGGTTCCAGGTAAGGATTCTTTCCTCGAATTGATAGGCATATTGTATGTTTTTTTTCCATGGAAGATTACCATGCCATCATCATCCACCTACCTGGGGAGGTAAGAGGTGATGGAAGGGGAGAAAAAGGAGCCTTGTCTATATCCCTTCCGCCAAGTAGAACTCTATTTTCACCATGGACCACCCCATCATAGGCAGCTTCCCTTAAGCAGTTTGGTGGTGTGGTTCTAAGATGGGAGGGGAAATTAACCATGTCAGTGGCATTTTTTCTAAGTGGGCTGGTTTTTTCCATAAAGGCATTCAAGGCTTCTTGGAGGTGCGACTGTATTGCCTCATGTGGGCAGGTGCTGTCCCTCATAGAGTGCAGTGCTGCCCCATGTGGGGGTGCTCTTCTTTATGGAGGGCAGTACCGCAAGGGGCCCCTATAGTAGCTATGCAAGACCTTCCTCATATGGAAAGTTTTCTCAGGTACCCCTGGCTGGGGATGGAAAGGAGGAAACAAGTGGGCTTTGCCCCTCCTTGAAGGGTGGTGGTCAGCCCCTACAGTTGGCGGCCCCCACTTTTTTACATTCGGAGGATCACCCTCAACGTTTTCTTTTATCCTCCATAACTAAGCAGGTAATCAGCCAGGGATTTCCTTAGTTTCCAGGGGTGCTTTGTTCCATATATGTCTTCCTCTGTCCAGATGAAAGCATGAAGACCATCACTCAGCTGAATATAGAGGATAGAGGGACGTCAGATTTTTTCCAGATACTTTCCTCGGGGGCGCCTTCAGGAGTTACACCCATGCATGCATGATGGGAGAAGGAGGGCTGCATGGAGAGGGGGGTTGGCAAGGAATTGCTTGGAAATGCATGGAAGCCCATGTAATTTTGGGGGTTCTAGGTTGAGAGTTGAAGCGGTGGACACTAAAGTCCAAGCCAATACAAAGAACCTTTCATTTTGGAAAGAGATTTAAGGATTTGTGGAGGTGGCCTGAAATTAGAAGGCAAAAACATTTAATTTATGGGCTGGAAACTTCTTAGAAGATTCCCCGAGCCTCTTTTATTCAACCTCCCATCTCCTATACCTTCACCATGGAAAGTTTTTCTCAGGCTATCACTTTTCAGCCAGTTATGGAGCAAAAGTCAGCCACAATTGGAGGGGATAACCTCTTTGATGCCTATCCATTCACATGGGTTACATTCGGAGGGAGTACTTTTTCCATTTATGAGCACAAGGGCATCCCCATCACCAGCCTTTGCTTGTTGCCATGGGATTTTGCGACCCAATTCCTTCCTAGAATCCCTAGAGATGGTGTGCGAGAATGAGAGGAGGACCTAATCGATACCTGGCTGTTGTAGTGGATGGGTTTAAACGACATGTATGGATGATTCATGTTGGAGGGGATAATTTAGGCCTGGGAGTAGGAAAATTGAGCTCGTTAGGATGCACTCGATGTAAGATGATGTGGTCAAGACATTTGAGAGACTTCTCAGGGTGCCGAATTGCGAAGTATTCTCTTGATGCATATTCATGGGATTGTGAGAATTGTGGGCATGGACCCAGGTCCTTGAGGATCTATTAGATCATGTTGATGATATGTTCTTGGATCTATTAGAGAGGGCATTTTTGGGATGCTTTGCACTACGATAGGATGACACTTCAGACATGTTAGATTGTTTAGGGTGTTTCTTGAGAGATTTAGGAGACCTTTGGGGGGAGTTATGCCTGCCATGATATGACTGAAACTAGATAGATGAGAGGATCTTCGGTGAGGACTACGCCTGCCAAGATCCGAAGCCTTCATGGAAGACATTAGCACTTGATGACTAGTCGTGGATAGAGGACTAGGGATAACCTGGTGCCCCTATGGAAGTATACTAGCCGCTTCCATGATGTTAGGCTTGCTATGAGATGGAGAGGTCAACTGGATGATGTGTATCTCTTGGAATGAGGGTTATTCAAGGACGATCTTTTTGCAGATCCGAGATAGGTGGATTGATCCATGATGGATCGTTATGCCCTCATGGACATGAGGCCTCCTATAGGATCATCATGTGATCCTTGCTGTCACTTGTAGTGTCTTTAATCCTACGTGGCTACATTGGTTCTTTTTTCATTGATCACTAGAGGTGATTTGGATTACGAGTTGAGGAATTGGTGGATGACGGTTGAGGTGGTATGTGGTATGAGCCTCCACACCCATAGGCTCTTGATTTTGGAGAAGACTTCCATAGGGTGGATCATAGGCACGAAGGATGATTGCTAGCATGCCATGAGACTACCTAGTGAGTAGAACTTATGCTCACGTTTTTGTCTTGCATGCATGCGTGCATGTGTTTGTTAGTGCTAACCACATGACAAAAGAGTAGAGGTCCGTCGTGATCGTAGATGGAGATTGCATGGTGAAAAATATTTTGTTTTTCGTTCGTGATCGTTAGTGGGTTCTTCTATGTGATAGAAAACTTATTCTCTAAGTTGAGTCACTGATGAAACCTATCTTATGATGGGGATTATGATCCTCAATAGTTGCGTGAAAGTATTTTTCATGTGATTGAGGAATTAAGTTCTGCAATAGGGTCTAAGAAGTGATGCATCCATGTCGTGTGTTTGCGTTTTAGCATTATTTACACGTTACTTTGATTTGATATTGGAGCATCCATGCATTTCACTGTATTCTTTTTATCTTTCTTTTATTGTTTGATTCAAATACCATAGTTTGGTCTTTGTTCTTGCATAGTATGCATACACTTTACTAGAGGTTGATTGGGTAACTACCGATGGGTGGATTCAGAATTTATGGGAAACGAAACATGTGTTGTTCAATTGGGATCTTTGATTGGTACCTTCATTCTGATAATGAAGAAGAATAGGACAATAAGCATGGTTCGAATCTATATTTGGTGGATGGTGGAGTATCTTTTGATGTTGGAATGACACATGATCTATGTGCTTTATAGTGAGTCGTGAGCTTTTTGATGGACTGATGTGGGAGGCCACATATATAGATTGCATTGGAGGTTTTGAGTCTCTAGGATGGTGTAGAGTGCGTATGTTGACCTGATCTCCTTTAGAGTACATATATGTGGGCCATTTCATATACATTTCTCCAGGGATCTATTATTATGGTGATTGACCCTTGGGTTCTAGGAGGAATACTCTCTTTGGTTTCGTAGAGGTCATTAGTCAAGGAGGTGGTTAGTAGCCCGATAGTCATGGGACTCCGGATACTATATGATTGATTAGTGGGAGAGAAAGATGGTTTGGGGAAGCTTTCATGTATGGCAATAGGCTCCCAAGCTTAGGTTTGGGTCGTTGTGAACCCTATGGCTGGAGGTGAATCTCATGTTTAATTCTGGATGATTGTGAATTTCTATCTATTACATGGAGGTGCCTTGCATATCTAGTGAACTCTACAATGGCTCTATTCAGGTCTATGTGTAACCATCTTAATTAGATGTAGCAATCATGGAAAGCATATGTTTGTCGAATGCAATCTTGTCTTTGTCTCCTTTCTCTCTCTCTCTCTCTCTCTCTCTCTCTCTCTCTCTCTCTCTCTCTCTCTCTCTCTCTCTCCCCCCCCCCCCCCCCCCCCAAAAAAAAAAAAAAAAAAAAGAAAGTGTATCTGTAGCATTCTTGCAAGCTCTTCTCTTCTTCCCTACATGGGGAAGAAAGATTCTATTTTCCTTCTCTCTTACTTTGTCGCAAATGTTATTTAAATACCTTATAGATTGCACATTGCTTTGTGGTTTGTAGTAGTCAAACTCGCACTCTCCCTCTCCCTCTCGCTCTTTCTCCTTTGCTTTGTAACTTTCTTCCCCTCGCGGCTGACGAACTAAGCATGCCCATCATAGTGGAACTCACCATTGTTGTGGCTACAAAATGCAAGGACAACAATTTGCTTATAATTTCAAGATAAGCAACTGACTTGTTGAATTAGCAGTGACAAAGGTGCTTCATAGCAGAAATCTCATAGGCTGGGATGTACAGCAACCATCTATTACTTCTCTTCTAGGCATGCATGATTCTCAATCTAGCATTGAAGCAGTGAAGAAGCCAACATAAGAAATTGTTAAGAGTGAATTCTTAATTTTATATCAATTTTTTTTCCAAAAGTTGCATCTCCAAATCTGGTACTCCCCGAAATTTTCCCCAAAACTTTTGATTCCAAAATTTGAGGGCCTGAAATTTCTCCTATCCAAAAGAAAACTCCAAAAAATTGTGCCCGAAATCTGATGAGTCATAAATAACATGAAGTTTCTATCATAATGTTGCTTTTTCCTTTAAGCAAAATTAGGGCACATTATTCTTTTTCTAGAGACAGGATTTAGGCCTATAAAGACAGCCATGCAGGCTGAATTGAGTGACATCACAACAGTCTGCCCTGTATATCCTGATGCAGCTTGTACCTGTAGCTCAATGAAGTTACTTCCATAGTATTGCTATACTTTTTTCTAATACAGTTCAGAATTTTGTCGCCATGGTTTTGTTTGTCGACATCTTCTGATCAACTATCTTCATCTGTTATCTCTGTGTTGCTCTTTGCTCTTTCATGTTTCTCCAACCTGGTATGAGAGCAGGCTTTCTCAAGTAAGCTGATGTTCATGAGCTCGCACATGCTGCTGAAGTATTTGATTTACTAACCATGAGCTGCTTTTAAGGCTATTGGAACCTCATTGTTTGTACCTGCTGAAGTTTGATAGTGCTTTTGAGTTGAGCTGAACATGTTAGATTTTTCAAGATTTGGAACTGCTATTATGGTTGATTGGATCATCTTGCTTTGGGATGCTGCTGTTTCCTCCTTGATTCTGTAGGTCATCAGTTTTTGAAGCTTGGATATCATTTTTTGATACATCATGGCTGCTGTTCATTGTCACTTACTGATGGTTGCCATTAAGGGATATAGGAGAGAGATGGAATCCTCCATGGTAGTCGGATTCCATGGTAGTAGTAGACTGCTGCAATGGAAGAAACTTCCACACATGGAAGACGATTTTTGGTACTATCTCATGATCAATGATCCATGGGATGAAGTTGAAGAAGAGGTGAAGCAACTAGAACAACAAGGAGTTGGATTATACGCAATAGATGCACAATAATTTTACAGCAATCAAGCTCAACAAACTCAAAGCGTGTCCTCATCTTCATCAAGTGGTGGAGCAGGGAGTACTCAAGCAGGAGGGCCACTCAAGGAGGGGCTACAACTTCAATTGTAGTTCAAGGATCGAATGGAGCCCCGTTATCTAGAAATAGAAAAGCATTGTCCACTATAGGTATGACTTTAAGCAATGAATATATTTCCTTGTAGGTGTCAAGAGTGCAGATGTATGGATAAAGTTTGAGGGAATACTTAAAACAAGGACTCAGGAGTGTCTTATTCCTTGACTTATTTCCTTCTTTCAATTAGAGATAAGCAACTCTACATGAGTGGTAGAGCATATAAACAAATCTAAGAGCATATAAACAAATCTAAAAGCCATTTAGCTCAATTAGGAGGGATGAACAATCCTATCTCATAAGAAATTGCTGTAGCAATTCTTTTGAAAGTTTACCTTCTTCATACAATATGATTGTCACTATTTTGCTAAACAATACCAATCCTAATCTTGAGAGAGTATTGACAGCCATATAAAAGGAGGAGAAAAGATAAAAGGAAGATGAAAGTAAAGATATATCATTTTGAACAAAGACAAAGAAGGTCAAGAAGTGTAAACATTGGGGTAGGACAAACCACAAAGAGGCACGTTGTTATATTATCAATCGACCTTTGTAAAATTTGTGGTGGAAAGACACATGGAGCAGAATTTAGTTTCAAGAAGAAAAAAGATGTAGTAGTAGTAGTAGTAGCAAAGCCACCGGGGGACGGGGACGGGTCCCGAGAACGGTGGTGTCCCTGGGACGGGGACAGAGCCTTGGGTGTCCTGGGGACGCGTCCTCGGGACGACACTATAAAAATGTGGCTTTTTCCAAAATGATAAAATAAAAGTAATGTACAATGAACCTGTTACCATATGAAATGACCATAAGAAGAACACCTTGGAGAAAAGATGTCTTTTTAAGTATAAACACTGAACATGTACGAAGCACGTTGACGGGTTTTGAACATTCAGAGTTACTCAAAGACAAGTCATATGTACTGTATGATGTACCATGCCAAATAGTGTGGATAAATCATCTTCATCACGTAAAGGAGATGTTAAATTATGAGAACAAAAAGATGTTTGCGGCACCGATTCTTTTGTAGCCACATAGCTTGCAACTCCATGGCCTTACACGACCTCCTTCTCCGACAGATATGAAAGAGTCCACCTCTTCCGAGCATGCCCATTTGCTTGTAGCATGCCTCCTCTTGTTGTTGGATCCACTTGCTCATAGTGGAAAGGCCTAATGGGAAGATAATACTATGAGGAGAGGAGAAAAGACAAGAGTGAACAAAGGGTTGAGAGGATGCTTGCAATGCCCTCATGGCACATGCACATAGGATGCTTGTAATGAAAGCTCCAAGTGGACTTGTGAGCTTCATAGGCTGAAATGGCTCTATTTATGCTTGTGTGTGGGGCTAAAAGGAGGCTCTAGAAGCCCTTAAGGAATCACCAAAATTAGCCTAAAAGAATTAGAAAAAAAAATTGATTTTCAAAGTCCAAAATGTCTCCCTTCCGTCCCGTCCTGTCCCGGATTTCGACTGTCACATAAAAACGTCCCGGGGACGGATGGCTGTTACAGAGTGGCTTGGGGGGACGGTTGCCGTCCTGGCTGCCCGTCCCGGCTGCCCGTCCTGGCTGCCCGTCCCTTGTCCATCCATCTTGGGGACGGCGTCCCCGCATCCCTAGGACCCGGGGACGCGTCCCCATGTGACTAGTAGTAGTAGTAGTAGTAGTAGTAGTAGTAGTAGTAGTAGTAGTAGTAGTAGTAGTAGTAGTAGTAGTAGTAGTAGTAGTAGTAGTAGTAGTAGTAGTAGTAGTAGTAGTAGTAGTAGTAGTAGTAGTAGTAGTAGTAGTAGTAGTAGTAGTAGTAGTAGTAGTAGTAGTAGTAGTAGTAGTAGTAGTAGTAGTAGTAGTAGTAGTAGTAGTAGTAGTAGTAGTAGTAGTAGTAGTAGTAGTAGTAGTAGTAGTAGAGCAACAACATGAAGATGACACAGGTGGAATGGTTGAAGAAACCACATCAATTGATTTTGCATGTTAAACCATATCATCCTTGTGTGTGTGTATGTCTCTTTGATAGATGTAGATGAGAGCATATAATCTTGACTTATCGGATTGTTGAGAGAGTATATTTGAGTTTACATTTAGTCTCCTTTAGCATCCATTTGTTGTCTTTATCCTTGCAAATAGTACTTGGTTGAGAAGAGTATGGGATGTGTGGAGGACTGAGAATATGTAAAAACCTCTTTTTACCAAAAATTAGGGTTAGGGGTTTCTCCCATTTCTGAACCTTTGATGACTGAATATTGTATACCAAATGAAAGCTCTCTTGAAGTATTAATTGATGGGTTCATAATAATTTCTGACCTTTTGTGACCGAAACTTGGCTGAGTCCTAAAAATTAGGGTTATTGGAAATGAGGGTTTTATGCTATTCTGACATTGTTTCCAACAATCCCCCCTTTAATGTCATGATGACATGAAGTACTCATCAACTTTGAGCTTCAAAATGTGTGACTGAATTGAATCACCAACTTTCATCTTGTGTTGGCTAAGTAACTTCTTATATGTGTTTTCTTGATAGGTTTTTTGCTTTGATCGAAATGCTCTAACTTCAACCAAGCCTGAAGAAAGGTTTTGAATGACTTGAATGATGACAAAATTTTCCCTTCTTTACAAACCTCCTGTTGAACTGAAATTGGAAGAGTAGGTCTTCGGAAGCTAAAGCAATTCTCAAGTCTATAGTCACTCATCTTGTTAAGGGTGTATGTCAACTATGCTCTAATACCAAATGTTGGAAGTGAGGTGGGCTTAATAACAAAAATCACAGGTTTATAGGATCTTTCAACAAATGAACCTTAGCATACATACCTTAAGACTCAAAATTTCATGAATGAGAAGTAGAGAGAGAATACACAACTTGTCAACGTGTATAGTCAGCCAAAATGCTTACCTACACTAACTGATATTCAAATGTCAAATTGCTAAGTGTGTATATAACTACAAAACTAAATGTGTGCTAAATGTAGATACAAAACTAAATGTGTGCTGAATGTAGATACAAAATCTGAACTAGATACAAGAGTCTGTTCATAAAGTGTTTAAGGAAGGTTTTGAATGACCTGAATGATGACAAAATTTTCCCTTCTTCTTTACAAACCTCCTGTTGAGCTGAAATTGGAAGAGTAGGTCTTCGGAAGCTAAAGCAATTCTCAAGTCTATAGTCACTCGTCTTGTTAAGGGTGTATGTCAACTATGCTCTAATACCAAATGTTGGAAGTGAGGTGGGCTTAATAACAAAAATCACAGGTTTATAGGATCTTCCAACAAATGAACCTTAGCATACATACCTTAAGACTCAAAATTTCATGAATGAGAAGTAGAGAGAGAATACACAACTTGTCAACGTGTATAGTAAGCCAAAATGCTTACCTACACTAACTAATATTCAAATGTCAAATTGCTAAGTGTGTATATAACTACAAAACTAAATGTGTGCTAAATGTAGATACAAAACTAAATGTGTGCTGAATGTAGATACAAAATTTGAACTAGATACAAGAGTATGCTCATAAAGTGCTTAAGAGTTATGAAGAGTGTGTGTATGAATTTGGAGTGAATAGAAACAATTGAGAACTGTTTGTACAACAACCCTAAACTGAGTAACAAGAACGAGTCATCCTTGTGTAGAAAGAAACGAAGAATGAGTGAATTTAGACTTGCTATGCACAAAATTCAGCAAGAGCTGAATGGTTGGCTCCAAACTCTCCTCCAAAGCTGCACCAGAAGTTAGGGCACACCTCCTCCAAGAGTTAGAACACCTCCAAGCTAGGTGGGTGATCCTTGAGCTGATCAAGATATCATCCTGGTATGACCAAGAGATGCATGAAGTGACCCCCTTGGGTCTTTTCATAGCAATAAGTTGGTGAATCACGATAATTGTCAACGTAAAAGCAAAAAGCTGATCCAAATTTGGCGCAAAATCTAATTTTAACGAAAATTTTTATCATTGTAATTTCTTGCTTTTTGTGAGCAAAAATTAACGATCTCATAAAATGGGTTTCAAACAAATGAATGAACTTGCTTTTCTAAATGTGTGGAACCCGAGGACTCAGAATATGTAAAAACCCCTTTTTTACCAAAAATTAGGGTTAGGATTTTCTACCATTTTTTGAACCTCTGATGGTTGAATGTTGTATACCAAATGAAAGATCTCCTAAGGTATTAAGTGCCGAGCTCATAATAATTTTTGACCTTCTGTGACCGAAATTTGGCTAAGTCCGAAAAATTCGAGTAACTAGAAATTAGGGTTTTATGCTATTCTTACATTGTTCCAACAGTCCCCCTTCAATGTCATCATGGCATTAGGTACAAAAATATGCAAAACTTCGGATGTTTGCAAATATATCTCTTAACTGATTGCCACTAAATCTTGAGCTGAAAGTGCATAAACCTAGACTGAATTGAAAACTGAATACACAAGTCCTTGAACTTCGAAATGTGAGACAGAATTGACTCATCAACTGTGAGCTTCAAAACATATGACAGAATTGAATCACCAACTTTCATCCTTGCGTTGGTTAACTAGCTTCTTAGATGTGTTTTCCTGACAGGATTTTCTCTTTGATAGAAATTCTCTAACTTCAACCAAGCTTGGCGAAAGGTTCTAAATGACCTTAATGATGACATAATTTCTCCTTCTTCTTTACTAACCTCTTGTTGAACAGAAATTTATGTCTTTGAAAGCTAAAGCAATTCTCAAGTCCATAGTCACTCATCTTGTTAAGGGTGTATGTCAACTATGCTCTGATACCAAATGTTGGAAGTGAGGTGGGCCTTAATAACAAAAATCACATGTTTACAAGATCTTTCAACAAATGAACCTTAACATACAGACCTTAAAACTCAAAATTAGATGAGTGACAAGTAGAGAGAGATACACAACTTATCAATGTGTACAGGAAGCCAAAATGCTTACCTACATCAATTGATATTTGAATGTCAAATTACAAAGTGTGTATATAACTACAAAACTGAATGTGTGCTGAATGTAGATACAAAACTAAATGTGTGCTGAATGTAGATACAAAATCTGAATCTAGGTAGAATTTCGGGAACTAGAAACAAGAGTTTGTTCATAAAGTGCTTAAGAGGTATGAAGAGTGTGTGTTTGTGAGTTTGGAGTGAATAGAAATAGTTGAGAATTTTTTGTACAACAAAACCTAAACTGAATAACAAGAATGATTCCTCCTTGTGTAGCAACAAAGGAAGAATATCTGAATATAGACTTGCTACTCACAAAATTCAGCAAGAGTTGAATGGTTAGTTCCGAAATTTCCTCCAAATTTGCACAAGAAGTTAGGGCACGCCTCCTTCAAGAGTTAGAATACTTCCAAGCTAGGTGGTTGATCCTTGAGCTGATCAAGGGATGATCTTTGGATGACTAAGAGATGCATGAAGTGATCCCCTTGGGTCTTTTTATAGCTATAAGTTGAACCACGATAATTTTTAACATAAAAGAAAAAATTTGATCCAAATTTGGCGCGAAATCTAATTTTAGGGAAAGTGTTTTATCATCATAATCTCTTGCTTTTCGTGAAGAAAATACCAATGATCTCATAAAATGGGCTTGAGACAGATGAATGAACTTGCTTTTTTAAATGTATGAAACTTGAGAATTAAGAATATGTAAAAACCCTTTTTTACCAGAAATTAGGGTTAGGGTTTTCTACCATTTTTGAACCTCTGATGCTGAATGTTGTATACCAAATAAAAGCTCTCCTATAAGGATTAATTGATGAGCTCATAATAATTTTTGACCTTTTGTGATCGAAATTCGAAGTCCTAAAAATTAGGGTTTTATGCTATTTTGATATTGTTTTCAACACCTTCAATGGCATAATGGCAAAAATTTGCAAACTCGGATATCTGCAAATATATCTCTTAATTGATTTCCATTGAATCTTGAGCTGAATGTGCATAAACCTAGACTAAAATAAAAATTGAATACATAAGTCTTTGAACTTCGAAGTGTGCAACTGAATTTTGAACTTCGAAATGTGGGACTGAATTGACTCATCAACTCTGAACTTCAAAATATGTGACTGAACTCAATCACTAACTGATCCTTGCGTTGGCTAACTAACTTCTTAGATGTGTTTTCCTAATAGGATATCTTCTTTGATAGAAATTCTCTAACTTCAACCAAGTCTAACAAAAGGGTTTAAATGAACTGAATGATGATAGAATTTCTCTTTCTTCTTTACTAACCTCTTGTTGAATAGAAATTGGAAGAGCAGGTCTTCCGAAGCTAAAGCAATTCTCAAGTTTATAGTCATTCATCTTGTTAAGCTTGTATGTTAACTATGCTCCGATACTAAATGCTGGAAGTGAGGTGGGCCTTAATAACAAAAATTACAGGTTTACAAGATCTTTCAACAAATGAACCTTAGCATACACACCTTAAGACTTAAAATTAGATGAATGAGAAGTAGAGAGAGAATATGTATGTGTGCTAATACAAACTGAATGTGCTGAATGTAGAGACAAAATCTGAATGGGTGCTAAATGTAGTTACAAAATCTGAATCTAGGAAGAATTTCAAGAACTACATACAAGAATTTGCACATAAAATGCCTAAGGCATATGAAGAGTGTGCATATGTGCACTTTGGAGTGAATAGGAACAATTTACAATTGTTTGTATAGAAACCCTAATTGAATAACAAGGGAAACTCCTCCTTATGCTGAGGTAGAAGGCATGAAGCTTAGGAACAACACCACCAAAAGAAGAGGACAGAATATAGAACTTGCTACTCACAAAATTCAGCAAGATGTTGATGGTGGTTGGCTGCCAAAATCTCCTCCATTGTTGCAGCCAGAAGTTAGAGCACAACTCCTCTTGAAGTTAGTTGTCTCCAAAGCTGATGATCAATGAGTTTGAGCACCTCAATGATGCTTACAATGACCCCAAGGGTCCTCTTATATAGCAATCCTAGCTGCCCATGCGATCAGCCACGAAAAGCTTCTAATAAAGTGAACAATTTACGAAAACCTCACAAAAAGCATGCACAAGCTTAAAAATAACGATGGTTGATTTTTATCGCAATAATTAGCTTTTTTTGACTATTAAGTGCAACGATCTACTTGATTTATGCATCAAATAGTGATGGGACAAATCTTTCCTTGATCCGCATGATTTGATGACTATGAATATGTAAAAACCCTATTTTAGCAAAAATTAGGGTTAGGGTTTTGTCACCACTTCTGGACTTTTGATGACTGAAAGCTCTCCTGAAGTACTATTTGACGAGCTGATAATAATTTTTCACCTTCTGTGATCAAAATTTGGCTAAGTCCTAAAAAATTTGGTTTTTTGAAAATTAGGGTTCTATGTTATTATGACATTGTTTCCAACAATCCCCCCTTCAATGTCGTAATGGCATGAAGTACAAACATTTGTGAAACTTCCAATTTTTGCAAAACTTTGGATGTTTGCAAAGCTTCGTATCTCTGCAAAACTTTGGATCTTTGGAAAACTTTGGATCTGTGAAAATATATCTCTTAAGTGCTTCAAATAATCTAACTGAACTGGCTCACTTTTCATCCTTGTGTTGGTTAACTGACTCTTTAGATGAGCATTCCTAATAGAATTTCTGTCTTGATAGAGATACTTTAACCAAGCTTGATGAGAGGTTCTGCATGACCTGATTTGGGGTATAATATGCCTCTTCACTCTCAAAACAATGTATGAAAGTGCTAGAGCATCTTTTGAATCACTTTTGAACTGCTTTTCTGTAAGAAATAATATGGTAGTACACAAACTTGGATAATTTTTTTTCTTTTGGTTCTTCATTAACTTCTTGTTGAGCAGAAATTGGAACATAAGGTCTTCTACTTGTCTAGGCCTTGGACAAGTGCCATTGACAATATTCCACAAATCTTTAGATCTAACAAACTCATCATCATAAAACTCCATATTGGATAGGTAGACATTCCTTCAAGCTTATCTTCATTCTCAAGTCTATAGTCATTCATCTTGTTAAGGGTGTATCTCAACTATGCTCTGATGCCAAATGTTGGAATTGCGATGGGCTTTGATAACAATAATCACAGGTTTTTAAGATCTTCCAACAAATGAACCTTAGCATACACACACTTAAGACTCAAATTTAGATGAATGAGAAATAGAGAGAGAATACACAGCTTGTCAAAGTGTACAGTAAGCCAAAATGCTTACCTACACTAACTGATATTCATTGACAAATTACAAAGTGAATGTGTGTTAATCATAGCGGTCAGGTGCGTTAGGTGCGTTCAATTCGGTGCGCGTAAGGTGCGTGAACCGAATGGTACGGGGAGGTAAGGTGCGTAAGGTGCGTTGTACCAAAAAAATTATATATATATATATATATATATATATATATATATATATATATATATATATATATATATATATATATATATATATATATATATATATATATATATATATATATATATTATTTACTTAATATGTGTTTTTACATATACATTTATGATTCATCATTTGACATTGATTCATTAAACAATGAACATTTGTAAATTGTGACTTTGAAATTGAAATACTAAACTTTAAACTTCAAGGATCAAGTTCAATATACCATTATTCATATAAAAAGACGAGACAAGATTCGAGAATAACAATTTGAGTCTCGACATAGGCATAATGCACATTACACATCGAATATATTGATATATGATAATGTCATACAAAATGTGGCAAAACAAAATGGACAAAAGCCGTGCCACCTTCCAACAGTCAACCTGAAATGATGGAATCTAGATACAAAAGCCTTGAAATGATGTATGCCTATCATGTGAATCATAATCACTGTTCTTCATCCATGTCGATGGAATGGTCAGATGAAAACGAATCTGCAGAGGAAAAGAATCTGCAGAGGAGAGTAGAATGTCTCTTGGTGTAATGACATTCCCATCATCGTCGAACTCTGGTTCCCTAATAGGAACCGTCTCCGTAGAAGGCTCCTCATGATCACTTGATGGTGCAGGAGCACCTCTCCGTCGGGGGCGCATTTTGCGCCTCCTACCTCTCACTGGAGCTGCACTAGTAGAAGGACGGTTAGTCCGCCTCTGCTGTAAAGCACGTGAGCGTGCTCTAGTAACCCTACGATCGATCACCTCGAGCTCTGTATGGAGGATGCGATAGATCTCCTCCTCCTCGTCCTGTGCAGATCCTCCCACATCCTCCGTAGACGCAAAACTCTGCTCAAATGTAATAGGAGAAACCTACAAAATGAAAATAATAATTTTTAGCTTCAGCTTTCAAGCTTCAATGTCTACTATCTAGACTCCACACAATACCAGGTACCTGTCTTGGACCCTTGAGATCCCGCAATGATCGCAAAAGCCGAAGATTGGCTTTGCAATATACCACACACTGAAGTTGTGCCACACTGAGACAATTGTGTAATTTGGTGTGCACCAATGAGAATGCACTCCACGTACGCTCACATGGGCTCACCTAACAATCCTGAAATTAATTTCAAGGGTAAGGGCTTATAATGTGAATCAAATCAATTATCAAAATAATAAAGTTGTAAACACATTGCATAAATAGCTCAAAACATAGAAAATACCTAAGATAACACTCATAATGCATATGGAGCGATCGTGGGGTGTCCATAGCCATAATGATTCCACCACTCAAGCGGCTGAGACGTAACATCAGTCCGCATAGATGTGGGGCGTGCATATGCTATGCCGATGTTTCCCATATAAGCTGAGAATTCGCTATCAAAAGCGATCTGCTCATTCTCAGCCATGACACGCGCCATATACAAATCTTTCATATATTGCAGTGATCCCTGACTCCATAACGTCGTGCTTTTGAAGTAGGGATGGAGTAATACCGCAAACCCATGAATAGGTCCTGACATGAACTCCCATCGAGACTCCACAAACTGAAGTATCTCCTCACGTCTACATTATAAATTAAAAAAATAAAAAGATTTAAATTTTAAACATGAACTTTAAATTTGAGAATTCAAATTATAATATACCTGATGGTGACAATGTCGTAGATGCTTGAATCGCCTCTCATTCTTGTGTACATGTGGTACACAAGTCCGAGGGTTGAACCCTCCATGTCAACATAGCGTAATACTACATGAATCTGACTCAAGATAGGCAAAATGTTGCCTATCTCTACCCAAAAATCCATGTCCAAAATCTTTCTTTGCACATGATGTGCAATCTCTGTGTTTCCTCTTGCCATACTTATCCATTTTCTATCTATTACAGTCATCCTCATCATATATATATATATATATATATATATATATATATATATATATATATATATATATATATATATATATATATATATATATATATATATATATATATATCCAAATCGTGTTTCTAATGTGCGAACTAACTCCTTGTCACTATAACTGCGAAAGACACTCAAAGCTTGGTGACTCTTTCTTATAAAAGAGATAATGCGTTTGGTATCTGAAAGCACGGGAGCCAACCATGATAGTTTGGCTATGTCCTCAAACAAAAGGTCAAGATAATGTGCCCTGCAAGGGGTCTAGACAATGCTTGGGAACTCGGCTTCTATCATCTCCTTCATCCTCTTATAATTAGAGGCATTGTCTGTCACTATTTATACCACATTGGAAACTCCTACTTCTTCTATAGCGGATTTTATATGCTCATAAATGTATTCCCTTGTGATACGGGTACCCGTGATACGGGTACCCGCAGCACTACAATCCACTGCCTTCAGAAAATAAGTGCCTAAGCAAGAGGAAACCATTATATTGAGAATGTGGCGTCGTCTAAAGTCTCTCCATCCATTAGATAGAATGGAGCAGCCATAGGTCTGCCACCCGCTTTCAATGGGTCCTAATTGTAGGTCGATCCTCTCTTGCTCTTCAATGAGCATGGATGTGCGTAGGCGATTATATGGAATCCAATGCCAAACATCATTGGTAGGTCCCACTTGGGCTATTGCCCTCACCATCCTCTTCCAAGCATCAATGCGAACAACATTGAAAGAGAGATTGCATTCAAGTATGCAATGCTCAATTTCAATTTTTGCAACTTTTTGACGTTGCTTCTGTAAGCTCGTACTTAGATGAGCAGAATGGCCCCCTTGTCTAGGTCTCTAGCTTGGCGGCTCACATGACTCAAGAGGGGCAGAGCTTTCACTCTCTTCTCGTTGGGTGGATGTACGGCTTCTAAATGAGCTAGCACTAGGTCCAACACTAAATCCACCTTCCAAGTCTTCTAATATATCAATAGAAGCTGTAGCAGACTCACGCCTGTGAGAAGCCACCACCTCTTGGTTGAGATTGTGCTCATGTCGCACAACCTCGGCTATGTCATCGAGAACTTTTGGACAAGCTTAAATGCCAGACCCTCCTAGTGTTGAAGCCTGACACATGTCGAATGAGAATGAGACGCGTGGTTGCTGTGCTAAATGCTTTTGCACAATACTTGCACACCCACCTCCATGTCCCCGATCCAGAAACATTAGCATTTACCAATTCATGGCTTGAAGTGTGAAGGGCCCAAAGGTGGGAAATAGTACGAGGCATAATGGATGAAGAAGCAAGGAGCAGTGAGCACAAGCCTCAAGGTGTGTGGATAGCTGAAGCAAGAGGGTATGTGGAGCAAGTGCCAAGGCTCAAGAGTCAAGCTACAAGTGCTTAGTTACTAGTGTGTGTCCACTCTCAATCGATGGAGAAAGGGAGCAAGGAGGCTGGAGCAAAACACTCACGCTCGGATGCGTAATGAAATCGCCCACTATAGGGTTTCTTAAACCCTCGATTTTTTCGGCGAAAATTCGCCAACGCACCGATAAATGCTGTTCGCACCGAATGATAAGCACCTAAAAAACTTTCCGAATGATACGGTACGCGCACCAGTGCAGGTATGGTGATAATACAAACTAAATGTGCTGAATGTAGATACAAAATCTGAATGTGTGCTGAATGTAGTTACAAAATCTGAATCTAAGCAAAATTTTGAGAATTAGATACAAGAATCTGCACATAAAGTGCCTAAGAGGTATGAAGAGTGTGTGTATGTGCACTTGAAATTGTTTGTATTGGAAACCCTAACTGAATAACAAGGGAAACTCCTCCTTATGTTGACGTAGAAGGCATGAAGCTTAGGAACAACACCACCAAAAGAAGAGGACAAAATATAGAACTTGCTACTCACAAAATTCAGCAAGATGCTGATGGTGGTTGGCTTCCAAAATCTCTCCAATGTTGGAGCATAAGTTAGAGCACAACTCCCCTAGAAATTAGTCACCTCCAAAGCTGATGATCAACGAGTTTGAGCATCTCAATGATGCTTATAATGACCCTAAGGATCCTCTTATATAGCAATCGTAGCTGCCCATGTGATCAGCCACGAAAAGCTTCTAATAAAGCAAAAAACTTATAAAAATCTCACAAAAAGCATGCACACGCTTAAAAATAATGATGGCTGATTTTTATTGCAATAATTAGCTTTTCTAACTAATAAGTGGAGATGTCTACTTGATTTATGCATCACATAGTGATGGAACAAAGCTTTCCTTGATCCACATGATCTGATGATTGTGAATATGTAATAACCTATTTTAGCAAAAATTAGGGTCAGGGGTTTTCACTGCTTTTGGACCTTTGATGACTGAATGTTATATACCAAATGAAAGCTCTCTTAAAGTACTATCTCATGAGATCATAATAATTTTTCAAGTTCTATGATCAAAATTTGGTTGTGCGCCAAAAAAAGGCTTTTTGAAAATTAGAATTTTATGTTATTATGACATTGTTTTCGACAACTTCATAAGGATGTCTTAGACTCCGTGCTTAAATGCAATATATTCTAGGTGAATAAACATAAAATATTAAAGAAAGGAGATATTTTCCACTTTTTAGAGAGTTCTGATGAGAAATGGGAAAGAATTTTCATGGATTCTATAGCAGGATTACCCAAAACCCAAACAAGGCATGACTCAAGTTGGGTAATTGTCTTGAGGCTAATGAGAATGGAAAGATACATTCAGACATGCTTTTGAGGAAAGACACAAAGGTTGGCTAGGCATTTATTAGAAAACTTGTTTTGAGTATATGAAGTACTGCTGAACATTGTGTGATGGGGATATGAGATTGAGTAGTCACTTTTAGAGAGTGATTTTCAAAAGATTATGATTGGACATCATAAGATGGATGGGCAATTAGAACAAGTTCGTCAAATCCTAGAGCATTTGCTTCATGCATGTGTATGAATGACAAAATGATTGGGAAGAGTACTTACCTGTAGTAGTGTTTACATATAATATAGTGCCAAGAACTCTTCCACATAATATAGTCCATTTATGCTTATGTAGAGGTTTTAGTTAAGAGCTCATTATGTAACAGGATTGGAGCATGAGAGAGTCCAAGTCACAAAGGACTTCTTGAAAAAGATGAATGATATGGTTAAATTTGCGAAAAAAAAGAAGACCATTAGGAAAGCTCATTATAGAGCTAGAGCTTATGCGGACTCTCAAAGGAGAGAAATAAAGTTTGAGGTAGGAGAGCTTGTCTATCTTTGTGTTCCATCTAGATTTGACACTATGAAGATGGGACCTTGTCCAAATATGGTCTTTCATGTTTGGATGAATCTGATAATCTCATTCTTGATAGTGAGGTTATGCAACCTATTTTGGTTCAATCTATTCTGCATGAGCCACAAAGGAAACTATGCATTCGAGAGAAATGGACCAGACATCACATATATAAGGAGTGTTTGGTAAAGATTAAAGTGGAGGGATAGTTCAAAGGATAGTGCTACATGGGAGTAGGTAACTACTATTTGGAGACAATTTCCCAACTTCGAGAGTTCCCTTCTCACTAGGCTTCTTACACTATAGGGGAATACATCCCATGTATATGTACATGACGTACATGGGATTCATTGCCAGCAACTAATATGACCTCTTTCCCATAAACCTTCTGATATGGAAATGTCATGTATTATCACTAAAGGCCAAAAGAGGAAGGTCTCCCATGAAAGAGGCCATGGAGAGTTACGTGGTGGTATGCTCGGTTGCTCCAAATGCGAAGGGAGTGGGTTACAGCGTGAAGAGAGAGAAACCTACGCATAAATTTGGAGAAGGAGATGGAGAAGCTGAAGTTGGAGAAGTCCCAATCCAGTTATGAGATATTTGAGACCAAGTCTTATTGATAAGTGACTTTTAGGTCATTTGGGCATGTGCACACATGGCCAATGACCAAAATTCATAAAAATAATGTAAATGCCTATAACTCCTCAATTTGGGGTCCAAAAAATATAACAAAAATATGTTTGGAAAGCTCTTGGAGAGAGCTTTCACATGGAATGGTCAAAATATACAAAAGGAGAGTCGTTGGGGCATTTATCCCTAACAACCTCTCACTTAAAGGACCAAATATGGGACCTTTTCCAAATATGGTCTTTCATGTTTGGATGAATCTGATAATCTCATTCTTGATAGTGAGGTTATGCATGAGCCACGAAGGAAAGTACGCATTCAAGAGAAATGGACCAGACATCACATATAAGGAGTGACCAGACATCACATATAAGGAGTGCTCGGTAAAGCCAACTTCGAGTTCCCTTCTCACTAGGCTTCTTAAAGGATAGGGCAATGCATCCCATGGATATGTACATGATGTACATGGGATTCATTGTCGAAAGCTAATATGACCTCTTTCTCCTAAACTTTCTGATATGGAAATGTCATGTATATCACTAAGGGCCAAAAGAGAAAGGTCTCCCATGAAAGAGGCCACAGAGAGCTACTTGGAAGTGCTTGGTTTCTCCAAATGCCCAGGGAGCCGCATGAGGAGAGAGAAACCTACACATAAATTTGGAGAAGAAGATGGAGAAGCTGAAGTTGAAGAGTCCCAATCTAGTTATGATAGATTTGGGACCAAGTCTTATTGATAAGTGACTTTTAGGTCATTTGGGCATGTTCACACATGGCCAATGACCAAAATTCATAAAAATAATGTAAATGCCTATAACTCCCCAATTTGGGGTCCAAAAAATATAACAAAAATATGTTTGGAAAGCTCTCGGAGAGAGCTCTCACATGGAAGGGTCAAAATATACAAAAAAAGAGTCCTTGGGGCATTTATCCCCAACAACCTCCCATTTAAAGGACCAAAGAGGCTCCTTTAAACTAAGTAGCTCTCACCAGCTCTACACATAGCTCATGTTGTGCCTTGGCTAGACGCTTCGTGAGAGCATCTGCAGGATTTTGTGAAGGATTGACCTTGATCAAAGTGATTAGGCCATCCTCTAACACCTCTCTGATGAAGTGGTATTCACATCAATATGCTTTGTGTGAGCATGGAACATGGCATTCTTTGTCAAACATATGGCACTCTAGCTATTACATCCAAGAATAGGTGCCTTTTCAAGCATCCCAAACTCATTGCACAAGCTGGCTAACCAAATGGCTTCTTTGGAAGCCTCTGTGGCTGAAATATATTCAGCCTCTGTAGTAGATAGTGCAACTATCCTCTGAAGTCTAGAGCACCATGAAATAGCTCCACCTGCAAGGGTGTATACATAGCCACTTTTGGACTTACGAGTGTTCACATCGCTTGCCATGTGTGAATCACAGAATCTTTTAAACTCCAGTGGACCCTTTCCATAACATAGACATTTACCTTTGGTCCCTTTCAAATATCTCAAGGTAGATTTGACTGCCTCCCAATGAGCTTTGTGAGGATTAGCCATGAACCTGCTAACAACTCCCATTGCATGAACAATGTTTGGCTGAGTGGCAACCATAGCATACATAAGTGAACCACAAGCTGATGCATATGGAACACTCTTCATGTAGTTGGCTGCATCATCATCTTTGGGACAATCATACTTGGAAAGCTTAACATGTGGCTGCAATGGCTCTTCAAGAGGCTTACCATCAGCCACATTCAATTTATCCAGCACTTTTTCAATGCACTTTTCTTGGGATAAATGCAAAGTATGCTGTTGCTTATCCCTTTTTATTCGCATACCAAGAATATGTTCAGCTTCCCCAAGGTCTTTCATTGAGAATGCAGAGTCCAGCTGCTGTTTTAGAGCATTAGAGTGCTCTTTTTCTTCCCAGCCAGCGGCATATCATCTACATACAACACAAGAATGATTGGGCTGCCATCTCCATCCTTTTTAGTGTACAAACAGTGGTCTGCATGGCTCCTTTTGAACCCATGATTGAGCACAAATGCATCAAACTTCTTATACCATTGTCTAGGGGCTTGTTTCAGCCCATATAAGCTCCTTCTCAGCTTGCATACCAGAATGGCATATCCTTTTGGCTGTTTCATGTACAGCTCTTCATCTAAATCACTGTGCAAAAAGGCTGTTGTAACATCCATTTGGAATAACTCCAAATCCAAGGCAGCTGTGAGAGCAAATAACACATGTAATGTGGTCATTTTAACCACCGGAGAGAACCCTCTTGGAAATCAATGCCCTCTTTTTGAGCATATCCCTTAGCAACTAGCCTTGCCTTATCAGTTTTGATTTTGTATACCCACTTATTGGAAATGGCCTTCCTATATTTGGGCAACTCAACCAAATCCCACGTATCATTTGCATGCAAGGCCTTTATCTCTTCATGCATGGCTAACTCCCACTTCTTCTTGTGTTCACATAGCTTTGCCTCTTTATAAGTGAGAGGCTCACCCTCATCTGATAACATAATGTAATGTTGAGAGGGGTCATATCTACTCACAAGCCTCCTAGGACATGCCACATGTAGATCTTCTTACTCAATGATCCACATTCTTTGGCAAGGGATCTACATTAGGAGGTACATCAACTTCCTCATTGTCAATGGGCTGTTGTAGAACCTTGTTTTCAGCATAAGTAGGTGGCTGCATATATCCATAAGGAGCCTCATTTTGCTGTCCAACATCAACTGGTTCAATAACCGCTTGCTCATTTTCATTTCCAACCAAATGTGGTGCATCCCAGGGGTTCATATCAGAATTAATACGTGGCTGTACATGTTGAAATTTTTATGGTCACTGTTGGAGGCACAATCATTTTTTGAGTAGCCTTGCCTCATTAAGTACAACATCCCGACTGGGTATTACCTTCTTGAGTTGAAGTAATCAATTCCTGTAGCCCATTTCACCTTCATCTCCATAACACATGAAGATTCTCTTCATGGACTTTGCATCTAACTTGCTTCTCAACTCAGGCCTTATATTCACAAAAGCATCACAACCAAAGGTGATCATATGAAGCAGGTTTGCTATACCAAACCTCTTTCGAAATGCCACCTTTTAAGGACATATGAGGGGATCGATTGCAAACATGAACTGCAGTTTTGAAAGCCTCTCTTCAAAATCCGTGAGGGAGATTAGCTCTGGATAGCATGCATCTCACCCTCTCACGTAAATTCCTGTTAAACCTTTCAATCACACCGTTGGAAGAGGGGCTCTATGGAACTGTTAGCTCCCTCTTAATACCAAGATTTTCACAAAATCTATTGAATTCAGTACTCGTAAACTCACCCGCATTATCTGTATGTAAGCATTTCAGCTTTCTAATTGTTTGGGTGGTCACAAATGCATGAAATTTCTTAAATGCAGAAAAGGTTTCATCTTTAGATTTTAATAAATATACCCAAAGCTTCATAGAGTAGTCATCAACGAAAGAAACAAAGTAAAGAGGACCCCCCATAGATTTGGTGGGCATGCTACAAACATCAAAATGATCAAGATCAAGCACATTAGACTTACGAGAGATACCAGAGTAGTAGGAATTCTTTACTTGCTTACCATATTGGCATTCATTACAAAAATGAAGTTTTGAGCCTTTAGCATCAAACTTGTCCAAATTACATAGTTTATCAAGGCCTTTTTGGCTCATGTGGCCAAGCCTTTTATGCCATATGGCATAATTCCATATGTGAGTAGATTTCAGCCAAAGCAATAAATTTGCCCAAGGCTTTACCATGCAAGCAATAAAGAGTCCATTTCTTTGTGTCTTTAACAATCAGCCTAGAGCCTTTGATAAGCTTCCATCACCCCTTCTTAAAGAGGGCACTATATCCATGCATATTCATTTGCCCAACAGACAATATGCTTTTCTTGATGCTTGATACATACCTTACATCATGCAAAACCAACTCATTAGGGCAATCTACAGTGAGATGCAGTGTACCAATACCTTCAATAGAACAAGCATGGTTATTTCCAAGATATACATATCCATGGTTGTCTGTAGGAAAGGTAGTAAAACACTCCATGTTTGTGACAAAGCATCATTCATAGTAAGCAAGGCATCAATCAGATCCCTTTTTGTGATTTGCATATCTTTCACCTGTGTTCTTCTTTCTTTTTAGTTAAGCGTTGTAATATCTGCAACTAGCCTTCTTGCAAGCTTTCCTACCACATTGGTAACAAGTCACTTCAGCCTTGCCTTTGTTTTTGCTCTTGTATCTTTGTACATTTCCACTTCTATTTTCCGTTCTTTCTCTAATCACATTGGATAAACCATTGCCCTCTCGATTAGGTTTCCTTTTGATTTCCTCATTTAGAATAGAACCCCCTATATCATCAAAGGTAAGATTGGGGTTATTCGAAAGTGACAACCAATGTTTCTTAAGAATCAGGTAAGGTCAACAAGATGTTGGCCTCAAGCTTATCATCAAATGCAGGTAATCTGGAATCTTACAATTGCGAGAGAGTACCTCACACTTGTAAAAGAAGATAAGTGCTTAGTTTCACTTTTTGACTCATCAAGTTGCATACATACTAGCTTACGGATAAGATGCACTTGATTTACAGGTGTGATATTTTTGTAGGTGGCTTTTAGCTTCTCCCATACCTCAAAAGAAGTTGTAAGGCCCTTCAAATCCATTAAGATTTCATCAGATACAACCATCTTGATATAAGTGATGGCCTTCTTGTTTGGGTTTGTCCATGCTGCAATTGTCATATCTTCATGCTTAACTTCCTCAAGAGCCCCTTTATAATCTTTAAGAAAGACTCAAGAGGATTCCCAACATTCTCTCTTTTCACAAATCAAAACCATTATCCTTAAATCTCTTGATCCCAAACAAGTTTTTGACATCAAAGGTAGAAGTCGTGTTTGCATATTAATAGCTTCAAAAAATTCACCAAAAAAGGCAAAATCACCTCTTGTCATGTGCACAATCACCTAATGAGACTATAGCTAAAAAATTAAGCCCAAAAACTGTTCAAAACTTACAAAAATCAATTTCTGAAATTTTTACCAAAAATTTTCAAAAAATTCCAGCAAGCTATAATTGCATAAAAAACAACAAATTTGTTGTTTTCCAACCTCAAATGCATACGTAAATGCAAAACAAAGTCAAAGGGTGCTTGTTTTCACAAAAGCCCCAATTTATGACTTGCAAAATCAAAGAAATGACATGCTGTAATAAGTTTCTTATACATGTAATAAGTTTCCAGCAAGTATGTCTTCTTCGATTCTTATACATGTATTCCTACTTGAAATGACGAGAATTTTTGCAACAAGAGACCTGTAAATGAAAGACCAGGAGTGTGGATGCTGAAAATGACTTGTGGGAATACAAGAAACACAATGGAAGAGGTTCTTCACGAGGAAACTCTTTGAAAAACTCAAAATTTGCTTCAGTTTTGTAATGGATTGAAGTAATCCTCCAGAAATAGCACTTTTATGATGAAAAACGAAGGTTTTTCGCGATGAAATTTTCCCAAATGCAAGAAAAAACTTTCAACTTAGCATAGGCTGAACTTAGAATAGCATTTGGAACAACTTTGTTACGTTGGAATAGCTCAAAGCTTTGACATTGGTTGAAAGAGGTCGCAAAGAGCTACATGCTGGTGTGCTCGGTTGCTCCAAACGCCAAGGGAGTGGGTTGTTGCATGAAGAGAGAGAAATAGAGAGAGAAATTTGCTCAAAAATTTGGAGAAGAAGATGGAGAAGCTGAAGTTGAAGAAGTTCCAATCTAGTTATGAAAGATTTTGGACCAAGTCTTATTGATAAGTGACTTTTAGGTCATTTGGGCATGTTCACACATGACCAATGACCAAGTCATAAAAATAGTTTAAATGCATATAACTCCCCAATTTGGGGTCCAAAAAATATAACAAAAAGATGTCTGAAAAGCTCCCAGAGAGAGCTTTCAGATGGAAGAGTCAAAATATACAAAAAGAGAGTCCTTGGGCCCTTTATCCCCAACATCCCACTGCGTAGATGCATGTGGTCGAGGGCCACTTGAGGGCAATATAGTGGGGAAGAATGGACAGTGTGTGTCATCTTTGTATCCATACGCGTACGAGGAGTCAGAGTATGTCTTTATAGCAATATGATTGTTTTGAGATCCCCTTATTTCACTCCTATAGCAAAGTGAACGAAGGGTAGAGAGATCTTCTGAAGTCTGTACCTGCCTGGGTGCTGATATGTAATGCTATAATCCCTCATATGAGCTCTATGGGTTCCCCCATAGCGTGCAACCTCTACATGAGTCTGGCTCAAAGTACTCTGTCAAAAGCTTTGTGGAAGTCCATAAAGCAACAGTATATTCGTGTCCAATGTGACTGTCCCTCCTCAATCATGGCTTGCAGGGTCAAAATGTGATGAAGGGGTGGAGATCCCCTCCTGAAACTCGCTTATACATATGCTCATGGACCTCTTTTCTCTGCTCAGGTGATGCTCAAGGATGAATGCCTACACACACACACACACACACACACACACACACACACACACACAGAGAGAGAGAGAGAGAGAGAGAGAGAGAGAGAGAGAGAGAGAGAGAGAGAGAGAGAGAGAGAGAGAGAGTCTCCGTGAGTAATGACTCCACTCACAAATTTAGCACGCCCTCATCCAGATGCAATGGAAGCTAAGAACGATTTTCCAAGCAAGAGGCTCAGTCGGACAAAAACTCGCACAAGCAAGGAGTTACTACAATTAGAGCACTCAGATCCTTCACTTCTAACTGCGCCCAAGTGGAAGCTGATTTGCAAAGGCAAGAAAAAACAAAGTCTTCAGACTTCGCTAAAAAATCTTCCTTTGGAAGGTCTCGTGGGTGAAAACAGTGTGCTTCGAAGAGTGCAAGCTTTTCTTCCGAAGCTAGACGAAGCCAATCGCAAGTTAGAAGAAGATATCAAGAAGAAAGGTCGTGAGGATTATGATATTGAAGTTTTGAAAAGTCATGGAGAGAACACATACGTGGAAATGGACTTGGCCCTAGGGGTAGCTGATTTATATTCTGAAGATGCTGTTTCTGCAGCAGAAAAATTAGCAGGTGGACAAATCATAGATAAAGATTTTTCAAGCAACGAAGGCGATTTAGAATCTGGTAGTAAAGCTGATGATGTAGAAGTGGCCAGAGAAAAGAGAAGGCGATCTATCATTGAATTGCTTCCATGATTACTGCCATCTGCGTAAAATTTCCAGAACCCTATAGATCTACAGAATCATAAGGGTTTTCAGCAGCTGCAATATTTCAAAGTTTCTGGTGGTTTAATCATGCTTTACATGGTGATATTTCTTTCAAAGTTCCAGAGGGTGGAGTCTCTTTGGTATTATGTGTTGCACTACGGCACAGATAAGTTGTGCAAACTATGAGCGAGAACCTGATGACAATTCTTCTGCTAATTTAATGTGGCATTCGATTAGTTGGTTCGTTGAGTGTAGATTTTCGGAAGTACTTGTTCTCGCTAATGTCATTGAGACATTGAAGCAACTGCAGTCCAATGCTGTAGCTTGTATGTAGCAGTCATGTCTGTTTTGTCTGGTAAGAGTTTTGTCGGGCTTGTTGAGCCTGTTAATCAAGATACAAGTTTTTAATTGAAAAACCTGCATGCATGGCAAGGCGTAATGTGCTTTGAGTTGTGACCAACAGTCCATTGGTATAAGGTACATAAGCGGGCATAGGAGCTTTTGAAATGGTGATGGGTCTCCTCATTTTTCTTATCGTGGCAGCATTTATGCCTACGGGGCATCAGGATCTTAAACCTATTGCGGAAGTTGCTGATCTCTCTCAATGAGCAACAAGTGCTTGTTGAGGAAGCTGCCGATCTCTCACTTGCTTCGTCTGGGGGAAATTATGGAGGCGGCCAAGTGCCGACTTTTGGTGCATATGTTCCCTTTTATAACAAGTGGTATAGTGGAAACGACAAAAGTGCTAATTATTGGATGATTGTTTGAGGTTTTGCGTGCCATGGGTTAGCTCGACATTCTGTCAATGCGTCTATAAACTGCTGAAGTGAATGTATGAGGTGGAGTTTGCCATTGTGTCTATCCATCCTTTTTCACTGCACTACCCATTCCTATATGAAGTGTATACTCACCCTAAGTAAAAATATTACTTAATGTGATTCTTGAATAGTGGTTTCATTCCCCCCCAAAAAAGTATGTATGTATGTATAGCAGTTGTGTGTGTGTGTCACAGAGAGAGAGAGAGAGAGAGAGAGAGAGAGAGAGAGAGAGAGAGAGAGAGAGAGAGAGAGAGAGAGAGAGAGTCCAAAGAAATTAGAACTAGTTACGTTGTCACAAATATCATCTCATAGACTGTGTGTGTGTCTGTGTGTGTGAGAGAGAGAGAGAAAGAGAGAGAGAGAGAGACTTAAAAGAAATTAATGATTATCTTCTCATACAATGTGAGAGACGCTCTATGATGACATAGAAAGATGTTAGATAAGGAATATTGTTTGCGGCAAAGTAGCATCTTGGTAATTAGGATGTGATGGGAATATGCCAACTTATCATAGGTTCTAGTAGGCCATCCCCATCTTACATGAAATTATAATCTTAAAAGGAATATTTTGAGAATACTAGTTCTACCATTAGTTTGAGACCTCATTGCCTCCAATCCTTGACGGGCAAGGCTAGCCCTTTGCATATTGAGTTGAGGCATTCTCGTGGATCCCACATTTGGCATGAACTCGCCACGCTACATAAAGTAGCTATGAGATCGTCACCTAACATTCCATCATGTTGTCCAATAGTGCTAGCCCGAGGGGCTGAGCCATATTTCTCTCTTTGGGGGGGGGGGGTGGGTGGGTGGGTGGGTGGGTGGGTGGGTTGCGGTTCCAAGTCCCATGAGCTACGTTGATAGGGCACCTTTCATCCACTTGATGTGGTGAGATGAAAACCAGTCCCTTCGGAAATTGTGGACAAAGGCCATGCATGTTGCAATAGGTTGAAATCAATCTCCTTGTTTGCTCATAGGGCTGTCCTTGACCAATTTTTGCCTTTAGTAGACCTTCGGGCTCTGTTCATTCCTAGTAGGTGCTATGCATTCAACCTTTGTTTAAGTGGGATTTGGGGGGTCCATTGGGTGCGATGCTCTCGATTGTACTTTCCATTCATTCAAGCTATCAAGAAGAGTAGATCTCATGACTGAAATTCCTTAAAAAAAAAAGAGAGAAAAAAAGTCCAATGTGTTGTAACCATACACAATCGTATCTAGTGTCTAAACAAGGGTCCTTGTTTCGGTGTCCACATTGCTTTCCTCATTTTGAGGGTCTTAAGATATGGGCAGTCAATATATGCATTTGAGAGGGGATATTTACTTTCAACACCCCTTCAATGTCGAGTTGAATTTGAGCTAAAAAGATGGTGGGCCAACATTTAGTCATCTATAATAGTTGAACGTGTATGCACAATTATCTCCAATGTATATGTACTGCCATTTCAGCCTTCAAACCAGCACACATATGAGAGGTGAATATTCACTTCTAAACAGCCCCCCTTCCCTCGAATAAAGTATAAAAGGTTATCGATCCAAAGGTAGCTAAAAGGATGGTGAATCAATAGAAAAATCAAGACCCTCATAGAAGAGAACTTCAGTTTGGCTTGGTGCTGCATAGAACCTATAACTTTTTGTAGTTCCTTTCATCCGTAACTGTTGATGTATCTTACTAATGAGTGTCTTGCAGTCATGTCCATTGGTGTGACCACAAGCTTGTAATCCATGAAAAATGCCTTGAGAATCTTTTGAGCTTCCACTAGCATGATGGAGTCTTCCAAATTTAGACTATTAAGCATATAATGATGATCATGGGCATAAAAAAGGCAATGAAGAAGGCATGTGCAGAGTGTAAAAAGTAGAGGGTCAAACTACACTGTTGCCAAATCCCTTGGTGCACCTTAATTCAAATAAGTAAAATACTATGCATGAAAATATTTGTGATTGCCTCTTGGAAAGACCTACCAATTTCTTATCAAACCCAATATGACACATAACATAATAGATGAGTGCCCTATGAGTATTGAATTCCTTTGCCAAATCAATTTTGAGAAAAACCATAGTCAAATGATGGCATATAGAAAGTCTAATGCAATCATATATGTGATAATATCATCATAGATAGAATATCCATGCATAAATTCATAGTTAACAAGGTGAATGTAGGTTGCAAGAGGTTGCTAGATGCAGTTAGAGTTGTATTGATAACATTACATAGGTGTTGAAGCAAGGTTATAGGGTGCCAATCCAAAAAGGTAGAGGGATCATTTGTCTTTTACAAGAAGGCATGTAAAAGTGTGATAAAAGCTCATTGATAGTGGAAGTAACTAGAGCTTTTAAAGATCTCAATAATAGAACTTGAATTCCTTATTTACGATAGTTGAATGTAATCAAAGGCTTTCTAAGCATTATGTAGTTAGCAAGAAGGTTGAATATGGGAGAGCATGTGATCCATAACATGCTATGTCAAAAAAAAAAAGATGAAAAGGACCTAAAATAGCATAGTAATATGGCACATATTCACAAAAATGGTAGTATCAATAGTCCAAGTGTCATCACCACAAAGAGCAACGAGAGTAGTTTTAGAACGTCATTAGATTTGAGTAGAAAGTTGTCTCAAAGAGTAGCTAATAGGAGTGATTTCAAATTGATGAGCAAACATTTCTTTCTATTGAAGGCCATAAAATCTATTCAAAGATAAGATACAAAGTTAGAACAATACTCCTTATCCTCCTAAAATATACTCTTGATGCTCTTGATGATCTTCTCCAATATACAGAAGAGATATGCTATTGAGCAAGTGCATCCATGTAGTGTTATGCAGAACTTTCCATATTCATGTATTGCATGTTGCATTTGAGAACTAACATATTGTCAACACACAAAGGAAGAGTAAGGTATTACACTTCTAAACTTTTAAGAATTATTTATAATAAATTTGTGACATTTTTAGGACCTTCCATTAGGAAAAATTTGGGGTCTTCAAGGGCTACTTCATTAGTCAAAGGGTAAAAATAGAGGAGATATCCTATATTAAATGCATGATAAGTCCCCATCAAGTCAATTTTTATGTCATTTTTTAGATGTTGATACTTTTGAAAGTTACATGCATTAACAAAAAATTAAATACTTTTAAAAGTCACTTTTCATCATTTTTTGTATCAAATCCTCCAGAGAGCCTTCAAGCCTTCAAATCTCTGCCTCCTTAAGAAGCCCTCTTAGATCACTTTTGACTTGGGAAACACACCTACAAAATTTCTCATTCTTCTCTTTAGAAAACTTAGATTTTGGTCTTCTCCACTTTTGGGAGCTCACCTCTACCATGTCTAGTATGTAAGCTTTCCAATTTCTTGTTTATCACCTAAATCCTTGAGATTTGTTGTAGATCAATGGTTATGAGGAGGTATATATCTGTAGATATACTTTATAAATTTTTTGTCTCAAGCATTTTCTTCTTTGTATTTGGTACTTGGCGATTTTTTAAGAAGCATTCTACTTTGTAGTGTAGACTTACAAGTATAAGGAGGTATAGATCTGGAGATCTACTTTAAAATTTAGAGCTCTATAGTTTAAGATCTCTTTTAATAAGAGTTTCCTATTTTTTAGTGATGATATGAAGAGTCGAAGGTGCACTACAACTTTGAGAATCAAGAAGAAAGTTCTATATCAAAAAAGTAGTCTTAATGAGTTAAATATCTACATATATACTTTAGATTTCTCTATTTCAAGCATTTCTCTTTTATATTTGGTACACTTTTTTCTCAAAATTGTCTTTTTTGTAGTGATTATCTAATGAGTTGAAGGTTTTTAATACAAACATGAGTCCACATCAAACATGACCCCATCACCAAAATCGAATATTTCATGGGTGGATACTATTTTGTAGATGTTTTTCCATCAAACTTCTATGAATGGGAACCCCTAGAATCATTAATAGGGACTTTTAGTGCAATGCATGAAGATATAGGGAGTTTGGCATATGTAGGTGTGAATCCCTCTAAATTGTTGAGAGGGATATTTTTTCTACAAATGTATTTATGTACTTCCTTCATCATCAAGGGGGTACAATAGATTGGAGATATTACCTTCACTAGATTTGGATAGCCCTGACTAGAGAATTCTTATAATGATACAATCTCACTCACTAGTTAAAAGATTGAGATGTATATACAAGGTGTAATGAAGTGCAGATACAACTCACATAGGACCACAATGTCTTCTTTTTTGCATGTGCATGTGTTTGTGTTCATATATCGTACATGAAAAATCTATCGAACACCATTGATGTGGATTGGAAATGGGAGTTCAACATTGGATAAGTTACTTCCTTCATCATGGAGAGAGAAAATAGTGGAGCATAAAGGAGACACAACCAAATGTTTGGTTACTAATGACACAAGAATTCGATATATCCTCAACAAGAAATAAATATCAATTGTCTTTCCTTACAAAAGATGGAGATTAGCAAGTCAAGGATGGGAAGCACTAGATTGTGATATATCCACTTCATACCAGACATCTATTCACATTTATGATGAAGAATATAAAATCTATGATATGATTGTGAACGAAGATTGGTCAGTTACAAATTTATGAGAATATTTAGTCAGTATATTTGAATGGGGAAATAAATTTGTATTCTTTGTTGATGATAAAGCTATATGAAAGCAACATGAGACATAAATTTTATGTAAGTAAATTAGTTTGCCCCAATATATTAAGATAAAATTATTTTGAGTACAATGGCATTTTTCAAAATTTGAGTTAAAAAGAAAAGGTTAAGTATAAAAGTCACTTTCTTCTAACTTTAGTCCATTTTTACAAACTTCTTGAGAGAGCTCTTGTACAATACCCTACATGTGTTTTTTATCTAAAGACTATGGATCCTACAAGATCCGCATTGGTCAAGATGTTGGCCACCCATAACCTAAATCCTGATGAGTACCTGTCCATTTTCATTGGACACATATATTGATAGGACTAATGCTCATCCCAAAGCATTCCATGAAATAAAACAATACAAACAAGAACATATATTGAAGTATGCAGTGAGTATTCTTGGTATAGGAAGCTCTTGGATACTAGAAGATTATCTTAAGTTCATATAGGAAAGGGAAAACTCCTTCTGGAAAAGATACATGAGGTTTATCAAACCTCTTTCCCCATCTCATTTTTGTGATATCAGAGAAGGTATGATGATGGAGATCTTTGATAGCCCCATAGAAATGTATTTTGGTTGCCTTCTTCTTGAAGCGAATGCAAAAGGTAAAGCAACCAAAGATGAGGAGGAAATCAATCAATTCAACATTCATAGAGGCTAGTGACAATGTGAATGAGAAAGAAGATATTCTTATAGAGGAAAGAGAGATATGAATGGCATTAGTACTAATGAAAATTGAGAAAAATCTTGAAGAAGATGGCTATATGGAAGAGAAAGATATCATAGAGTAGATGTGGGATTGCTCTATTTTTTCGTCATCAATATGCTTGAAATTCTTATTTTTGGATGATATTTATGAAACCCTTGATCTTAGAGAAGACAAGGCACTTTTAGTTATAGTTGAGATGAATTTTAAATGTGAAAAACTTTGAGAAGCAGGATGAAGTGGTTTTGGTTTAGGAATTCAAAGATAATTATATCTTGCATATTATTGGGATTTTTGATATGTTTCTATATGCATGTTGGCCTATATGACTTGTAGATAAGGTTAAAAGAAAATAATTTTCATAAGGGAACAACTTTTGGTAGTTTGACTTGGTCAAACTACCAAAAGTTGCACCATGATGAACAACCTTTTTTTTTCACCCCCCCCCCCCCCCCATATTTGTTATGTAATCTATTTAGCACCTAATGGAATAAACATAATGTGCGTAAGCCTCATAAATTGGAAGAAAAACCACTTTGAAATATCCGTTTCTCAAACCAAGAGGTATTTTGCATTGATTTTTTTTGGATATGACATTTTTGATTGATCTACATATGAATGATGAAAAAAAAAGGGGGGTGCTCACCATGGCACAAATTTCGGTAGTTTGACCAAATTAATTTTCCAGAAGGCCATGATCAACATCCTTTTCTTTTTTATTTTCGTTTTTTTATAGGTCTTATGCATACTTAAGCATCCATGAAACATGCTAAAATTGGAGACATCAACCGATTTCTCAAGAAAATATAGGCAAGGCAAAAGAAAACGTTTTTTTATTAATCATAATTAGAATACATAAAAAAGAGACACGTTTCAGCTTATCTATCTCATGAGTACATCATCATTTCTAAATCTAAGCTCTAGAAAACATGTCTTTTCATTGTAGAGTTACTATTTTTTCATGTATTTGACAAAGAACACTATCATAAAAAATGAAGTATATCCTCCAATGCATCTTGTAATGCAAGGAGAGCACTAGACTAGACTCATATGGTAGAATCCGTGTATTTCTCTATTACTTCTTTCATTAATGAAAAAAGGAGCTTTGGACATGATTGGATATGTGCTCTCTTGATGCTTGCATATCTCTTGGCACCACAATCCTTAGTCTTGTTGATATATTTAGGTAGTGATGTGTGTGAACACACTAGGACCGGGGGGCACTTTTTCTCTCTTTAGTATATATGCCTATAACCCTAATGGGTCACTTATATTTGAACATTGTCTTGATAATACATTCAATATTATCTATTGTGCTGCAAGCTTCTTGTTCTTCCTTGTGCTATTTGCGTGCTTCCATAGACCTCAAAATCCAACAATTGGTATCAGAGTAGGTCGCTGCTTCATCGAGGGCATCATTGACACCTCTCTGATCACAATCTTAGAATCACACAAAATTTGGTGAGCATACTCAGGGCGATTAGGAGTTCAAAACCGCTTTGCTTTTGTGCCAAAATAATGATCTGAGCTTGTTTCAGCCTCCGAACGCACTATTGTAGTTCTTGTGCAGACAATTTTTTCTTTTTGTGCCAAAGATATATACAGGTTTCAGTTCACCAGTATAGGCGCCTCAAAGTCTTCTATAGGTTTAGCAAAACTTGATAGGGTAGTTCTGTTCAAGTTTTTGAGATACAATCATCTTTTTTGCATTAGGGTATTTTAGCCAGTGGCCATCGCTCAAGGCAGTGATGTATTTCATATGTTGGCTGTTGAGGATAAGTTGGATTGTACCAATTACCCATTATGGGCTTATATGGCATGTCATGTATTGGTTGCAAAAGGACTATGTAATATTGTGCACGATGTTGAAAAACATCCTATTAAACTTGCAAACACAGCTACTGAAGGTGATGTAAACGACATTGAAGATGGTGATATTCTTCAGGCTCTTGTTCGTGCTGTGGTTCCTGCTGCACCTACTATAGAGCAACTTCAGTGGGATGGCAGAGATGCTCAAGCACATGCATTGATAGCCTTGTCTGTCAAACATGCCATTATTCCTCACATTCGCTCTTGCAAAACAACAAAGGATTCTTGGGATACACTTACCACTTTATACCAGGAAAGGAATGAGGCTCGTGTTGCTTACCTCCAAAAATAGTTGGAGAGTGAGCACATAAATGAAGGAGATTCCATGGACATTTTGTTTGACAAAGATCAAAGACTTTAAAGAGCAGTTGATTTCTGTCGATGAAGTCTTGCTTGACAGTTCACTTATGTGATTGTTCTTAATGGTCTTCTAGATTCATATTAGAGTTTTGATTCTTGATTAATGATGAAAGGAAATCCAAATGCCTTGACATTTGCGGAGTTAGTCTCTGTTCTATTGCAGGAAGACCAATCTAAGCAGAATTGGTCTATTATGTGTGTTGCCGATCAAGCTTTCTTGGCTAGTCAAAAGGGCAAAGGTAAATGGCTCTCATCTAGTAGTAAGTAGAAATCCACTAATTCTACACAATCAAAGAAAGATGACAGAGGCGAGAAGAAAACAAAAAAGCAAAAATTGTTTTGCAAATACTATAAAGGAAATGATCCTCATAAATTTTTGTCCAAAACTCGCTGCAAAAGAGGTAAAGAAGAAAGAGCATGGAATGGTTGTTGTAGAGGACTCTACACCCAAAACAGAGTTTTCTAATCTTGTGGAAAATGAAGAATGGGCATTTACCATTATTTGTAGTTATGACCCATCTTCTCATGAATAGTGTATGTCTGCAGTAGACTGAGATGTTTGGTACTTTGATAGTGGGGCAACCAAACATATTACCTCAGAGTGTAGTTTCTTCACTTCACTTGAGCCTACCCTATAGGGAATACTATCACATGTGCCAACAACTCCTCTTATCTTGTCATGGGAGTTGGTAAGATCATTCTGACTACTGTAGATGGTAATTATTTTACATTTTTGGATGCTTTATTTGTGCCAAGGGTCAAGAGAAATCTGTTATTAGTTTCCGCATTAGCCAAGATCAGCTTGGTTGTGAAATTTGTTGATGACAGATGTACAGTTCATGATCTGTCAAATGGCAATGTCATTATTGCTTTTGGCCTTTTATGTCATGGGTTGTATACGCTCATAGACCATGAAAAATCTATGAATGGTTCAGCATGTGTAGTACATGATTCTTAGGCTATGTGAGTTGTAAAGCTTTGGCATGCACACTTTGTTCATCTGAATTTTGCTAGTTTGCTATGCATATAGAAATTTGAAATGGTGTCCTCTCTGCCCAAACTTGAGGCACCTCGTAAACATGTTTGTGAAGGTTGTATTTTGGGAAAAATATAGCATTCCTCATTCCCAAAAGATGGTTTAGTTCGAGCTACTAAAAAATTGTAGCTTGTTCATAGCGATGTCTATGGTCCTATCCAGACACCCTCCTTTGGGAACTATCTTTACTTCATGACTTCCATTGATAAATTTTTCCCGGCATGCATGGGTATGTCCATTGAAAAAAAAGTTGGAAGTGTTTATGTGCTTCAAACAATTTCTCATTTTGGTTGAAAATCTATCAGCATGTAAAATGGGCGCCCTCTGTTTTGATCGAGGGGGGGAATATATATCTTTTGATTTTAATGCATTTCTGGCTGAACATGGGATAAAACATCAGTGTACAACTCCATATACACCTCAACAAAATGGATTTGTTGAAAGGAAGAACATGTCACTCATGGAGATGGCAAGGTGTATGGTCAAGAGTCAAGCTTTACCATAGTTTCTCGCTTGAGGTTGTTATGCGTGCAACATATATACTTAACAAGTGTCGCACTAAAGCACTGCAGTCCATCAGTCCATATGAGGCTCGACATGGTTTCAAACCATTTGTTGCTCATCTGCGTGTTTTTGGTTGTCTGGCATATGCACTAGTGCTTAAACAAGAATGTAAGAAATTGGATGATAAAGCAGTGAAATGTATTTTTGTTGGATATAGTTCTGAAAGCAAAGGCTATCGTTTGTATCATCCATAGGCTTAACGCATTTTGGTTAGCCATGATGTTGTTTTTGTGAAAGATGCTAATTAGCCATTACTTTCATGTACTAAGGAGACATCAATTAGCTCCAAAGATATGTATTATACTTTGTTGCCTCTTGTTATAGGTGGACAGTCTAGTGCTGGTCCAAATGAGGCAATTTCTCAACCTTTATAGGTTTCATATGATGATGCAAATCATTCTAATTCTGAGGGCATATTTACATGATGCACTTATTAATGAGAGAATTGATATAGAGGAGGCAAAAACTATACCTAAATGGCAGGTGCAAACTTTGGGAGATAGCAAATTAGATGCAGCTCTATCATATCATACTTGTTCATGCTCACATAGTGCTTCTTTTACATTAGATTGCTATGCTATGGTTGCATCTAGCCTTTGTGATGAGAATGAGCCTCTTTCGTTTGATGAAGCACAAAATTCTGAAAATTGGATGGTTGCTATGCAATCAGAATATGATGTTATTATAAAAAATGGTACCCAATCTTTATGTGACTTGCCTCCTAGCAAGAAGGCCATTTGAGTTTGATACAGGGAGATATCTTGCATATGAACAATAGGTACCAATGATCATATAGCCTTGCATAGGCACAATACGTATCTTCCCATGCACTTGACAGATGATTTCAAGATTCAATGCTCCCATGAAATGTTAGCTTCTTTTTGAAGAGTTGATTATAGGATTGGTCTGGCACTAAGTGGGTATACAAGCCAAAGCATAAGCCAGATAGAATAGTTGACATGTATAAGACTAGGCTTGTTGCAAAAGGTTATGCTCAAGAAAAAGGCATTGATTTTGATGAGACCTTTGCTCCCACATGCAGAATGACTACTGTTCGTAGCATCTGTGAACTTGTAGCTCATCATGATTGAAACACACATCAGTTAGACATTAAAACTGCATTTATGAATGATGAATTTCATGAAGAAGTGTATGCTTTTCAGCCCTGTGGTTTTGTGCAGAAAAGGCATGAAAACAAAGTGTGAAGGTCAAAAAAGGCATTATATGGTTTGAAGCAAGCACCACATGCTTTGTATAAAAAGTCACATGCCTATCTGATTGCACATGGTTTTGAGAACACTCCAATTGAGAGAACGTTATATGTTAAGCGTGCAAATGATGTGCTTTTGATCATTGTTGTCTATGTTGATGACATACTGCTCACTCTTCCTCATGAGAAGCATATTGCTGATTTTAAGGCTTATTTGCATGTCCCATTTGATATGTCACATTTGGGGCATTTGCATCATTATTTGGGTATTCAATTTATGCAAGTTGATGGCGGAATAGCTTTGTGTCAAACAAAATATATTGACACATTATTGCAGCATTTTGGCCTTGAAGATTGCAAAAATATTGCCAGTCCTATGGAGACAAATTTACGATTGAGTCTTCATGATGCTGGAGATGCATTTGATGCTATTCTCTATCAGCAAGCTGTTGGATGCTTGATTTACTTATGTATTACTCAATCCGATATTCAGTTTTTTATCCCACAAATGAGAAGGTTCATGTTTTGCCCAGGTGTCAAGCATTAGTAGATGATTAAGTGCATTTTTTTGCTACTTGAGTAGAAGCCGACTACTTGTATTCCTTTATCTTAAGGAGGGATCACTAGTGCTAGATTTACATGCTTTTTTTGACTTTGACTTGGTTGGTTGCTATGGCACTCATATGCTTCCACCACTGGTTTTTGCTTCATGCTTGGTAGCTCATGCATATATTGGTTGAGCAAGAAGCATCCTACTATGGTCACTTCTAGTTATGAAGCTGAGTATAGGGCAGCTTTCACAGCGACTATTGAGTGTGTGTGGCTCAGATGGCTTATGGCTCATTTGGGTGTCGGTCACTCTTGTGCCACCAACATCTTCACTGACAATCAGAGAGCATTGGCAATTGTGAGGAATCCTGTGTTCCATACTTGCACTAAGCACATTGAGGTGCACTATCATTATATCAGGGAGAGGTTCTCTGATGGAGACATTAGTTTGGCATACATGCCCACATAGGAGAACATTGCAGAACTTTTCACAAAGGCTCTGCCTAGGGAGAAGTTTGAAGCTTTCTACAAAGCTTTGGGCTTACTTCCTGTTGTGGATTGATTCCACATACTTTGGCAGCTCCTTGTTCACAACATCACTCCTAGGGGGGATTTTTTGATATATCTAGGTACTGATGTGTGTGAACACATTAGGAACACCGGGGCACTTTTTTCCTTCCTTAAGAGGTTTTTTCCCCCAACTTTTGTATATGCCTATAACCCTAATGTGTCACAACTTTGCTCATTCTCTTGGTAATACATTCAATATTGTGTGTTGTGCTCCAAGCTTCTTCTTCTTCCTTTTGCTGTTTGTGTGCTTCCAAAGACCTCAAACTCCAACAAGCCTATACTTGTATTTTATTGTGTTTGAAGGAGGTGATGGTGGGATTGGTACACTTGCCAAAGGTGCATGACGAGCTTTGAATTTCTTCCTTCTCTCTTCATTTATCTAACCACTTTGTGGTTTTGATCTTCTCTACATTCATTTCTCTTGTGGTTGTTGAGCTTCTCTATGTTCATTTCTTTGTTGTTTCTCTTGTGGTCGTTGAGCTTCTCTATGCTCATTTCTCTATTGTTGCTCTTATGGTTGTCTCTATTGTCTCTGTTCTTGTTCTTACACTCTGTGGTGCACCTAATTTTCTCTTCTCTCAAAATGTGTATGAAATTTCTCTACATAACTCTTTTTTTTGTGCCTCCTCTTCCTAATTTGCACTTTCACTACCTTTTGGGTTCACTTCAAATGTTGGTCTTTGACAAATGACCTTGAACCTTAGTTTCTTCAAAGTTCTTGTAGCTAATGATGCTTGCTCTATTTTCTCTGTTTATGTTTGTGCCTGTATCTCTATCTATACCCCTTCTTTTGATGTTATTTCGCAAGAAATATCCATGAATTCATTCGATGCACTTGATGATGGAAATAGTGTATGATGTGCTGATGGAGAATCGATGGTGTCAAGTTTATCAAAGATATCTTGTATTTGGTCATAGGCTTCCAAGCTTACAACATTTGCATCGTGTCCTCTATTGCTTTATTCTCCCTTGATGGATTCTGTTGCTTGATCCATTGTATTTACAATAGCTTCAATATCCATGCTTTGATGGATGGATTCAATCACATATATATGGTCTAGAGTTCTATACTGGTCTCCTACTATCACAACAAACATGTACTTCACACGAGTTGTTTGCTTGGTTGTTGCCATGCATAAAATGACAAATGGATTAAGAGACTCACTTTTATACACTTTAAATTTTTGTTAAGTGATTTAAAAAAGTTTTCAATTATTATATTTATTTATCACCTTAAAGCAAAGGCTATGATCCTTCTTGTGGGATCCATCATGGCCCTTGACAATTATAGGCGAGCTCTTACACAAGATTCTTTGTATGCCCTAGATTGAGTACTTGATATTATTTTCATAATTGTTATCCATAAAGATAGATTACCATGGGCTATTCATCTCTTACAAACACTTATTATTTTGTGAAATCAAATAAACATCTCATGAAGAGGATTGGTCCTATGTTTTTTATCCTCCATGTCTTGTATTCTTAAAATATATAGATTTTATCCCATCCAAAATTTCGTCGGATTATTTTGTGTTGATCTAGAGTACTTGGAATCCTTGATGAGTTTCATTGCACCATGATGTAGTCCTGTGCTTGACAATAACTCCTATGGCTTTTGAGTGCATTCTTGATACTTGTGTGGAGATTCCATGTTACAAGGATATTTTATATGTATCTCCAAAAGTTTGTTCAATATTCGGAGTGTGGCATATAACATCCATACATGTAATCTTATCAAAGGAATGTTAATGATATGATTCCAACTGTGATCATCCTCATGTTGTCTTAGATGTATATTCTAATCACAACTTGGAATACCTTGAAAAAATTGTACTAATTTCTTCCCATTATAAGCACAATTTTGCATTGTGTTTGATCCCTTGGTGTTGTTTAGAGATTTTGACTTTAACACCTATCCTGTTTTCTATTCTTGCATTCAAAATCGCCTCGTTACCTACCATGCATATAGGAGAGGCATGTATGTCTCATATTTGCACCTAGCTTGTAAGAAAACATGCATTTAGCTGTTTATATCTCTTCCAAAATGCCATGTAACCTTGAACTTTTTGGCCCTTCCAATTTCAAGTAAAATGCCTCCTTCGATGTTCTATGGTACTTGGAATGCTTGCTCAATGTAAGTACCATGATAAAATCTCATGGTTCTCATGGTGCAATTCAAAGGAAGCAAGTCACCATATGTGCTTTTTTATTGTATTCTAAAGTATTTGTTATGAGTGATTGTATGGTTTCCATGTCATCTTCCAATTGCATATCCTTAAAATGTTGATCATTATTAAGCTAATTCTTTCTCATCATTTTCCCTTCACAATTTGGCATTCATACAACTAAAAAAAAAACTTACCATTGCACTCCTCTTCTGTAACTCCATAGTACTGAACCATTGCTTTTTGTACTCTCAATATCACGGTAAAACATTGTTCTGTTCATAATAATGAGCTGGATTTTAATTAGGCAATTGCAATGAAACTTGAACATATTTATTTGTACCATGCAAGCTTGGAACACATTTTAATTGGAGCCCTTCAAAGCCATATGAACACTAAATGGTGTTTGAAGTAGGGGATGCATGAATGCCTTTGATCTATGTGGAGTGGTAAGAATATTCAAAAGCACTGATACCCATTCTGACTTATACCCGTTGCATCAAGTATGTATTATGGTGTTATCAAACACAAAAATTATTTGCAAAATTTATGCTTAAGTGCCTCCTAAAGATGAATATTTGATGGGTTGTCAACCATTTGCAAAATGTCTTGAGGTTTGACATTGATCACTTCTTCTCTCTATAGAATCATGTATCCCCATTATTGATCTTGCTAGATACGTATTGTATGCATGTTTTCATTGATACTCTAGTGGTATTCAAAAATGAAATAAAACCTAACTACAAAATCTATTTTTCTCTTTGTAATTCTAAGCAAGAAGTAGATTACATGCCAAGGGAAAGGGCTAGATAAATGACATGTACACTAAAACTTAGAGAGAAGCCAAACACACAAAGCTTACGAGATTAATATTGATCAAGTAATAAATGGTTTGGATGCAAAAGTGAATGATATCCAAGTAGATATGTTCATGGTTAAAGAAATCCGAATTGAGATAGGAACTCTTTGCACTGCTATAAACAAAGTGAAAGGTAAAATGGAGCAAATACTAAATATGATGTGCCCAACTCAACCTCTTCCTGAAAAAATTGAATTCTTGTCAATCGATTAAGGAACCTATAGATGTGTAAAGGACCGAATGTTCCATTACCATCCAAAGTAACATATCACTTAGAAATAAAGTTGAGGATTTTAAATACTCAGCATATTATTTCCTTAAGATCTAGGAGTCTTGAAATACTTAAATCCACCTCAGTTCTCAAGTGAGGACAAAGACCGAAATAAAGATGCAGTCTTGACTTTTTTAGAGGAATGGCAAGACTTGCATCAACTCAAAAATACTCTTGAGTCCTATCAAGTCCTAGAACAAGCTTATCCCTTGAGCCAAAGGCCTACAAGTGGTGGATGAACTTGAAAGAATCTTAGAAGGTTCCTGAGACTTGGAACCAATTTGTAGAGCTCTTTCAAAAAGATTTCTTGTTGGAGAATGAGGATGAACATAATTGTGAAGAATAGGACTAGGTACCACAATGTAGACCTCCGGTCTCCTTATACATTTCTAATTACAGAGAAATAGTTCTGAAGCTCCAAAACTTGGATGCTTCTCATAAAGTAAGGGGCTTTATTCGTGGCCTCAATAATCAAATTAAACATGAAGTGAAGCAAAATGACCCCAAGATTTTGGAAGATGCAATAAAGTTAGCAAAGATCTATGAGGATCATGCTAAGTCTAGGGCACAATCACTTCGTCCTATTAGGAAGAATAAAATCTTTAAAAGAAATAAACAAAAGTTAAGATTTTTCAAGAGAGAGGACTTCAAAACTCGTGGACTTTCATGGCAAAGAATTGAACCTAAAGTTTGGGAGAAGGGAAAGAATTAAAATCGTTATGTCAAACACTAGAAACCATTACATCTAAGTAAAACTTATACTTTTCGGGTGCAACAAGCCACTTGTGAATAAAAATGGAAGGTAGGAGTCCACTTGATCCAAACTTAAACAATGAAAATAGTAAAGTTTGGAAAAAAGTGGAAGTTTTGCACAAAGATTGTATCCACCAATGTTGTTATCTGATTCCATGTGGGTCCAAAATCAGATTTGACTTTATGAATTAGTCAAAATCCATGGCTGAATAAGAAGGGGAAAGGGCCAGAGTCATGATAGATGATTCAACCACCCATACCTTTTCTAAATTACTCACTGGTAAAGAGATTAAAGTTGCCCCAATATAAGTCTCCACATCAATATGCAGTGCCCATGATGCAAGCATGGATAAAAAAAGTTTGGAACACTATGATATATGGTCTTAAAATCGAGTTTCAAGGGTACAAAGATAAACTTGATTTCTAGATAATGCACATGGAAAGGACTCATGAATCGTTGGATAGGGAATGGTTCTAGGGTATAGGAAGGCTATTGAAGAGGAGTTATCTCCTAAATAATTTAGAATTTGAAAGAGATGTTATCTGTTACTTGATTCAAGGGGAGCATGATGTTTAGACTACTCCCTTGATCTCAAGCATGGAACTCAAAAAGATCGTAAATACTCATAAAGTGGAATTTGGCATGATTAACTTCCAAATGATGTAAATGATATATATAATCAAAATCTAGGTCCATATGTGTCATCGAGTTTAAATTTAAGTATTTAATGAATAAATACCGAGATGTTTTTCTAGATGAACTTCCCCATGGCTTACCTCGTCCTCATGGGCAAGTCAATGATGCTATAGACTTGATCCCAAGTATTAAGCCTATATGTAAATCCCCCTATCGACTCCCATATTCCCAACAAATGGAAGTGGAAAGGCAATTGAGAGAATACCTAAATGAAGGATTCATTCAACGTAGTCAATCACCTTGGGCAATACCTATCCTATGGTTAAGAAAAAGGATAAATCAATAAGGTTGTACATTGGTTATTAGCTTTGAAAACAATTACTCTAAATAATACATTCCAATTCCCTGAATAAATGACATATTTGATCAATTGAAGGTAGCAGGATATCCTCAAAGCTTGATCTTTGTCAAGGATATCACCAGATTAGAATCAAGTATGAAGATGTCTCCAAGATAACTTTTAGAACTAAGTAGGGCATTTTCAATTCTTAGTCATGTATTTTGGATTAATGAACCCCATTACGTTCATGATTTTGATGAACACAATCCTAAGTCTTGACTTATGAAGATTTTTAGTTGATTTTCTTGATGAAATTCTTGAATATAGTTAAGAAAAAACTACCTATCTAGAACATTTGGAAAGGATTTTCCAAGTTCTGAGAGAGAACAAGACAGGAAGCTAAGTGTGAATTATTTTCAACAGAAATCTCATATCTTGGACACATTATATATGAGAAAGAAATTCAAGCTTATCCTAAAAAGGTCCAAGTTATTCTTACTAAACACACAGTAGAAGTATTGAACTTCAAAGTTTTGAGTTTTGCTATGGGTCGCCCATATTGATTGTACATAGGCCCTTTAGCATATTGATGTTGTCTAAAGCCATAGGATTGATCTCTATTCTAATATTATCTTTGTGTGTATTGGTTATATTGCTCATTTTCCTATTGACATCGAGGTTAACTCTATTGATATTATTGTGTATTTTGGTACATTTACGTCTTTGAGTGTTCTATTATTGATGAACATGTTGCATATGATAGAAAATCAATAGTGGCATGATTAGTCATCTTTTGCTTTATCTCACATGATTGATGTTTTCCTCTATTTGATTCTTGATTCTTTTCAGCTACAAATAAGAGATTCATTTTTTTGGCAAGATTCTCTACTAGATGATCCAAGCATGAATCTAATTATACACTTGCAGTACTTCTTTCTAGAATATTTGGGAAGTTCTAGATTGAAAGAACTTGGAGAAGCTTGTAGGAGGTAGAAAAATGAGTTGCGAAGCAACAAAGTTTGGTCCAACCAACCAGCTTAACCAGCCATTGAGCTTATGGAGATTGAAATAGAACTTATAGGCACGCAATAAGTTCAATAAAATCCACCATGTAATTTGGAGCATCAAGGAGAAAGAGTCGACACAAAACAAATAGTTTTGTGCATTGACTAGCTCAAAAAACTTGCTATCTTTGGATGAAACAATCAACTTCAAATGCTCATAGCAGCCAACATGATTGCAATTGGAAAAACTCCTTTTGAAGGAATGATAAATATAGGATTGAGTGTATAGAATGCACAAGGGTACAAGAAATAAGAAAAATATGATTTTGGAATGAACTTGGCACTCAATATGTTTTTCAAGGATGCACAAAGATAGACCCCGAGATAGAAAATTATGATTTCTCCATATGTACTAAACGAAATGCTTTGCCAATTTTTATACATAAACTAGACACTAATAGATTTCCAAAGAATGCTCAATCATCCAATATGGAGCTTTATACGGAGAGAAGAAACCTTTGAAAGATTACTATTGTTGAAGAATGTGATGTAGAGAAATGAAGGAGCAAGACAATGATGGACACAAGTGTATGTATATTTCTTCCATGTAATGTAAAAGTGATTTGAAGTCTTTATATAGACTCTTGAAGTGATCCACAACTTCTACAAGTGAATTTATGAAGGCAAGATTAGTTGTTGAACGGAATCAATTCACTTTCCTACAAACTAGAAAAAGTGATGATCTAGTTTTATCCACTTTTAGGTGATTGATTGATGCAAATCTGGCAGTAGTGATCCCCCCTTGGGATAAAACAACCCAAGTAGCCGAGTACCACTCAAATACCAAAAGATGCACTTAACTGCCTGCCAATGCTTGACCCTTGGGCAATGCATAAACCTGCTCATCTGTGAGACAACAAACTGAATATCTGGCCAAGTAATGCATAAGTAAATCAAGCATCCAATAGCCTGCTAATAGAGAACAACATCAAATGCATCTCCAGCATCATGAAGACTCAATCGTAGCTTGTCTCCATAGGAGTGGCAATAGGCTTATAGTCTTCAAGGCCAAAGCACTGCAATAATGTGTCAATATATTTCGTTTGACACAAAGCCATTCCACCATCAACTTGCATAAACTGAATGCCCAAATAGTGATCCAAATGCCCCAAATCAGACATCTCAAATGAGGCATGCAAATCAGCCTTAAAATCAGCAATATGCTTCTCAATAGGACCAGTGAGCAGCATGTCATCAACATAGGCAACAATGATCAGAAGCACATCATTAGCACGCTTAACATATAAGGTGCTTTTAGTTGGTCTATTCTCAAAACCATGTGCAATCAGATAGGCATGTATCTTCTCATACCAAGCACGTGCGCTTGCTTTAAACCATATAATGCTTTCTTTAACCTGCACACTTGGTTTTCATGCCCTTCCTACACAAAACCACAGGGGCTAAAAAACATACACTTCTTAATGCAAGTCACTATTCAGAAATGCTGTTTCAATGTCCAACTGATGTACATTCCAACCATGATGAGCTACAAGTGCACATATGCTCCGAACAGTAGTCATACAACATGTAGGTGCAAAGGTCTCATCAAAATCAATGCCTCTTTCCTGTGCATAACCCTTTGCAACAAGCCTAGCCTTATACCTGTCAGCTGTACCATCCAGTTTACACCAGCTTGTATACCCACTTAGTGCCAATGGCCTTCTTGCCAGGAGGCAAGTCACATAAAGACTAGGTACCATTCTTCATTAAAACATCATATTCAGATTGCATAGCAGCTATCCAATTTTCTAAATTTTGTGCTTCATCAAACAAAAAAGGCTCATTCTCATCATAGAGACTAGATGCAGCCATATCATAGCAATCTGATGCAAAAGAGGCACTATGAGGGCCTGAACGAGTACGGTATGAAAGAGGTGCATCTAATTTGCTCTAACGCAAGGTCTGCACCAATCATTTTGGCATAGTTCTTGCCTGCTCAATATCAGCTCTCTCATCAACAAGTGCATCATGTACATCTGCATCAGAAATGGAATTATCTACATCATTATATGAAACCAACAAAGGCTGAGAAGTTGCCTAATTAGGACCAGTACTTGTAAAAAGAGGCAGCAAAGTATCATACATGTCTTTGGAGCTAACAGATGTCTCCTTAGTACATGAAAGCAATGGTTGAATAACATCTTCCACAAAAACAACATCACGGCTTACCAGAATGCGTTTAGTCTGTGGGCTGCACACATGACAACCTCAAGCCAAAAACTATGTGGTAAAGCTTGACTCTTGACCATACATCTTGCCATCTCCATGAGTGACCTTTTCTTTCGTTCAACAACTCCATTCTGTTGAGGTGTATACGGGTGTTGAAGCTCAAAGTCAAGGACAAAGCATGGAAGCACATCAAAAGGTGGAAACACAAGGAAAGGGAGCAAGTAGGGAGCTCCAAGAAGTGTATGTCAAATTTTCAGAAGAATCCCCTACAAAAATAGTGATTTTCATTACTTAAAACCATTGTAAATACCATTATCTATTTTTATAACTCCATTTTGTTCAAGCCGAGGAGTCCTTGAGCTTGAGGAGTATTAGAACTATCATCCTACCAATTTTCATAATTTTTAGACTCCGTTTGAGCCCTCAAATAAGCCCTGGAACCTAATTTTTAACTAGGCCGGACACTAGGTTTGGACAGGGCCAAAACTAGTCAAAAAACTATAAAAAGAGCTAGAGAGCTCATTTTTGGGGTTAGCTTGTTAGAGAATAGAGCTTTTGTAAGAGAACTCTTTTGCAATCGAAGCTTTCCATTGTTCCTCTCTTTGATCTTACTTTGTGCGTGTGTGTGTATGTGTGTGCATGTTTGTGTGCTTTCACTCACGCACTTGTGCCTTCACTTGCTCGAGGTCTTCATACCTGTCCTCACGTCTCCGTGGATTGACAAGTAAAGGAGGTGGTGCTTACGCTTGAGCTACACCAAATTTTGGCGCCGTTGCCGGGGAGAGAGCTTCGAGGACGAGCGTTGTGATGGTAAGATCGTAGATTTGCGACGTTGGAAGGTAAAAAAAACTGTCATTTCAGTTCATTTTCTGTTTTTTCCTCTTCATATTCATCATCATCATCATCTCCACCTTCTTCCATCTTCTTCTTCACAGAAATTTCTTGTTTTTTAGTGCATTTTCACCATTTTCATACCATTTTTCATGCATTATTGTGTGGGAAGGAGTTAGGAGGTGCAAGGGAGAGCAAGCGCTGTGTTTTTTTCATGATTTTCTGCTCATACGGAGCTCGCCATTGCCGGCGCTCAGAAATTTGAATTTCTCGCCAAAAAACGCGATTTTGTGATGAAAATCGCGATTCTGTGAAAATTCAAAATTTTTTGAAAAATCACGATTTTTTGTTTCCCGTCTAAAAGCTTGCTGAAAGAATCACGATTCTGTGATCATTCTCAGAATCGCGATTCTGTGGTTGTGCTCAAAATCGCGATTCTCACAAATCACGATTTTCAGCTAAAAACATGATTCTGTGAGAACACGATTTTCAAAAAAACACGATTTTGTGGAAAGACGATTCTCTGTTGACAATCGCGATTTTCATGTAAAAAAAAACACGATTCTGAGAACCACGATTTTGAAAAAAAACACGATTTTGTGAATCATGATTCTCTAAGACAAAATCGCGATTCTCTAGAACACGATTCTGTGAAACACGATTCTGTGCTCAAAATCACGATTTTCAAAAACACGATTCTGTGCTCAAAATCGCGATTTTCAAAAACACGATTCTGTGCTCAAAATCGCGATTTTCAAAAACACGATTTTCAAAAACACGATTCTGTGCTCAAAATCACGATTCTCACAAATCACGATTTTCAGCCAAAAAACACGATTCTGAGAATCACGATGTTGTGAAAACACGATTCTGTGAACCACGATTCTGTAAAAACACGATTCTCTGCTCAAAATCGCGATTCTCACCAATCATGATTTTCAGCAAAAAACACGATTTTCAGCGTTTTCACAAATCATGATTTTCAACAAAAAGACGATTTTCAGCAAAAACACGATTTTGTGAAAACGCGATTCTCTGAGACAAAATCGCGATTCTCTAAAACACGATTTTGTGCTCAACATCGCGATTTTCAAAAACACGATTTTGTGCTCAACATCGCGATTTTCAAAAACACAATTTTGTGCTCAACATCGCGATTTTCAAAAACACGATTTTGTGCTCAACATCGCAATTTTCAAAAACACGATTTTGTGCTCAACATCACGATTTTCAAAAACACGATTTTATGCTCAACATCGCGATTCTTTGACTTCACAGCATCGCGATTCTTTGACTTCACAGCATTGCGATTCTTTGACTTCACAGCATCGCGATTCTCTTGAGGTTTAGAAAATCGCGATTCTCTTGAAGCTCACAAAATCGCGAATTTTTCCAAAAGGTCTTGTTTGCCTGTTTTGACCCCCAGGAGTCTGAATTGACATAACTTTCTCATCCAAAGTCCATTTTTTGAGCTCTATAGCTCGTTGGAAAGCGTTGATTTTCAGTTAGGATATTTTGAAGTTGACCCTCCAGTGGGACTAGGAAACCAAGGGGGCCCAAGGGATTTTGAGCAATACAAAGGGGAATTTTGGGACTAGAAGACAAAGCTTATGAACCTGAGGTCTGGTAGACACCTAGGCAAGGATAAACAAAGCATTAGATCTTCTGAGGCTAGTGTCAACCATACAGCTAAGTCTTGGGCACAAGAACTAAGTGGTCATCCTTACAGACTACGTTCAGACACAAGTGATTCAGAAATATCTTTTAGCATGGGGAAACCTGTAGGTGGCTCAGGAACTGATTATCTACAAACACCAGAAGGACCCTATAAGACACAATTGGAATATATTTGGACCAACCGATTAGGTGCTCGCATCTATGAGGATGGCCTGAGGCGATCAGTGGTCCAACTCAAAAATCCAGATCAACCCTTTGGACTGGAACACCCGGTGGTCAAGTTCGAAGAGGGTTCATACCTTGATAAGGAAGGAACCATGTATGTGGTCACCAACCTACCAGATAGGACCGATGAGTTTGGAAATGTGTCATTCATGAGAATGAGATAGGAGACCTAGAACAAGGAAATGTAGGACAAGGACCCCAGACTCCTAGAGGTAAGTTAGTTTTGACTCGAGTGATCACTCCAGATTGGATCCCTCAAGACAACAAAAGCATAGAACTATTCTTGAATAGAGAAAAAGAGGAAGCCTTTTGGAGATTCAAGCCAGATCAATCTAGCCAATTGGGCATAGTCATCATCTACGAGTTCAAGGATCCAGAGACACCAGGCAAAGTGGTCTACCTGGATAACACATCAGAGAAAATTTTCTTGGTAACAGAACATGATAGACATGCATATACTTGGAAGAGTGAATTGATTTTCCCTCCACCAAGATCCAATGTTTCCCATGGTCCCCAAGGAGTAGGATCATCCCAAGCTCATGAAGCCCAGAGAGAAAGAACTAGAGAGCGACCTGAGGTAAGTTTTGCACACCCTGTGGGCAGAAATAGAGCAGGATTTGAAAATGAAAGATCTGAAAGAGAGAGACATCAAGCACATAGGCAACAAAGAGATGAACATGATTTTCCATTGCCCAGACCCCGAGAGCACACAAGAACCCTTAGACCCACTCAAGTGATCAAGGCAATGAAGAATTATTTTGACGGGTCAGGAGATCCTTATGATCATGTGGCCGACTTCAAACAAGTGTTAAGAGCTGAGCAGGTTGAGGATTTGTTCACCCAGTACCAGTCAAGTATGCTGTGGGAGAGGAAAATCCAAATAGAGCATTGGTGCCACTAACCCCATTGATCTCAGAGAATGACTCTCATGCTCATAGTTCAGACTACTCCCATGAAGGTAGTCCACATGTTTATTACACAGAGTCACCTGAACATAGTGAGATTTATCCATATCAATATGAGGCACCACTTATGGAACAAAATTGGGAGCCTGAGTACTCAAATCTCATGTACTCAAACGCTAACCCTAGGCCCCAATTGAGACAAATGAGACCACAAGCCCCTAGAGGATCTTGTTTCAGATGTCAAGGTGACCATTTCATTCGTGATTGTCCCCACCCACCATCTCCGAGTCAAGGACAGGCTATCACAATACAGGCTTTTTGTCCTGATTGTGGCAAAGACCATCTCCCCAGAGATTGTCCAAGAAACCCCTCCAGTGCACCCAAGATTACACCCATTAATGTGGTAGGCTTAGTGGCGGATTCAAGTTCAAGTAGCAGTAATGTGGCACCTGTACACGCAGTTACTAGGGCACAAGCATTAAAACAAGATAAACCGGCAGAACAATTGGAGTCAAGTGAATCAGGAGAGCCTAGTAACAGGAAAACAAGAACATGGAAAGGTACCAGAGAAAAGGCCAATCGCAAGTGGAATAAAAAGTTATCGGAACTAGAAGAAAGCTTAAAAGAAGTGAAAACAAAAATAGAAGACATTGCATCTCAAAGCCCCTCGCATGCCGAAACTCCATCCACTCCACCTCATCCCACCCCACCACCCATTGTAAATAGGCCGCAACCAGGGTCTGTTCTTGCAGATCCAACCCCAGAAGGCTTGGACATGATGTTCAAGGCCTACCAGGCTCGTCTTCAAGAAGGGCCAACAGCTGCAAATCTAGACAAGAGTTACCCTAGAGCGGATTTAGAGATTGAACGAATGAAAATGTGCATGAAAATGGTAGAACAAGCTCAAGCTATACTTGAGACTAGTCAAAAGTTCAATCAGACAAACTCTGTCAAACCAGATTTGCATTTCCAAGGGTTACTAGAAAGATTAGAGCAGTTGGTAAACAAACCACAAGTTTCTTTACCTCCACATGCTCAACTAGTTATTGAGAGAGGAAGCTCACCACCAATGGGAGCTTATGTTCCTAATTCCACGGATGCTGGAATGCCTCCTTCAATTCAACAGTACTCTCAAGAATTCTTGCGGGAAATACAAGAAGAGAAATGGGCCAAGGAGAAGGGTAACTCCCCTCCTATTCCTGAGATTGATGATCTTCATGATCAATTTCCCCAAGACATTCCATCTATTTATGGAGATGAAGCAGAACAACAAGAAGATGAAAGATTAGATTTTGAATCTAATACCCTAGAAGAATTGCCTCAATTTCCAGGCCCATGGGAATCTGAATCTCTCCAGATTAGAGCTCCCACAATACTAGTAAGAAATGAAGACTCAGTGGTTCCAAGGAACACGGATGTCGTGAAGAACACTAAGGTTCAGTGTCATCTCACTGTAGAAGAGCTGCTCAAAGCAAAACCTGAGCTATGGAATCATGTGAAGGATCAGGTTCCAGAACTTGATTCCAACATGCCAAAAGCAGGCTCTAAGCAAAGGGTACCAGAGATACCTCTAGACAAAATAGGGGACATGTGTGAGGGTGAAGAAGGTAATACTTATCTTCCAATCACCTACCAAGGTTACACAACCAAAGCAATCATAGATTCAGGTGCTGGTGTTGCCATTGCGACCACCTCCTTGTGGAAGCAATGGGGCGAACCCACATTAAGACCAACTAGAATGAAGCTTCAAATGGCCGACGGTCATTTTGAAAGACCTCTAGGATTGCTCGAAGGGATAACTCTAACCACTTGTGGTGTAGAGTTTGAGTATACATTTGCTATATGTGACTTTGAGAAAAATAATGTCTATGAGATGATCCTAGGAAGACCCTTCCTACGACAATTGCAAATAGTACAAGATTGGGGAACCAACTCCTTGTACTTACAACACTTAGGGGTCACTACCAAGGTCAATTTGAAGGATTACTCCTTCAGAGATGTACCACCCCTATAGTGGAATCGTATCCACAAAGCAAAAGAAGTTTCAATCTCTGTGCATTCTGAAAGTTCACTTGATCCATCATGGCTGCATGAAGATACTCATTTGTGGATGTGCAAGGTCGCAGAGGAAGAGGAAAAACGCTTGAAGGCGAGAGAAGAAGGAACTTCACCAGGAGATAGACCAGTTAGAGACCCAGCCTACACGCCGATGATCTTTCCAGATGAGGAATTTGAGCCTCATGGCTGGCCTGAAATCTTAGCCACCATGGACATTGCTGTCAATGAAGAACAATGGACACCTCATTGTGATGAGGAGGGTTATGATATCTCAGTGTTCATGTGTCAGCCCTTGCTAGAAGAATGTGACCCTAGTGATGTCATAGAAGAAGAAGAGAATGAGGATGATATAGAGTCCATTGTGATGGATAGTTGCTTTAACTCAGAGCAGCACTATCTAGAAGATATAGGAGTGTTCACCCAGAAAGAAGAAGAACCTCTCACAAGTATTAAAACGGTAAATTCGAAGGATGGAAGTGAGAGCAGTCAAAAGAAAAAGAAAAGAAAAGCAGTGAAACAAGAAGAGGAGGAATCATTGTTTGAAGTCCTAGAAAACTTCAAGAAATATGAAGTTGACGACCGCAAAATTTTGGTACGAATGCCTAAGAGAGAGGCCATCATAGGAGAATCATATGATAATAAAGAAAAGACCAAGAAGATTGTAGTGACCATCGAAGAGAACGAAGAGAGATGCACATATATAGGAGATGACCTAAGTGCAAGAGAAGAAATGGAGCTTGTGCTCTATTAAGGGAATATAGGGATGTGTTTGCGTGGCACTATAGAGACTTGAAAGGGGTAGATCCAAGAATTTGCTCTCATACTATCCCCATGACTGCTGATGCCAAGCCCACCAAACAGAAGCCCTACACATATAATGATACCTATGCAGCCAACATAAAAGAAGAAATTGATAGGCTGATTGAAGCTAGATTCATCTAGTGTGTATTAACCTTAAAAAAGTTAATGCCGCTACGATCAGAGATAGTTATCCACTGCCAATCACAGAACACCTATTGGAGCGTGTTGCAGGCAAGGAAGTTTATAGCTTCCTTGATGGATTTTCAGGTTACAATCAAGTAGCCATTGCCCCAGAAGATCAACACAAAACAGCTTTTGCCACAGAGTGGGGAATCTTTGCATTTCGTGTTATGCCATTCGGGCTCACACATGCACCTGCAACATTCCAACGGCTCATGTGTCATGTCTTCAAAGAGTTCTTGCGAAAGAGCTTAGAAGTATATGTGGATGATTTATGTGCTCATTCCCAAGAAAGAAGATTTCACATCCCTGAACTCAGACAAATCTTTAACAAGTGTAGAGAATATCGAGTGTGTCTGAACCCAGAAAAGTGTGTGTTCATGGTGCGTCAAGGTAAAATCTTAGGTCATATTGTTTCTAAGAATGGAATCTCAACAGATGAAGATAAGGTACGAGCCATAGCAGAGCTGCCACGGCCAAGGAATGTTAAAGAGGTACAAGCCTTTATGGGCCATTGTGGATATTACCGTAGGTTTATCCACATGTACACAATCATAGCTAGACCCCTTTATGCCTTGTTGTCTAATTTTGAGTGGAACGATGAATGCGAGAATTCTTTCAATGAACTGAAGAAACGTTTGTGCACAGCACCAATACTGACCACTCCTGATTGGAATAAACCATTCCATGTCCATGTGGATGCATCCAATCATGCCATAGGATGTGTGCTAGCACAACCCACAGGTGAAGGGAATTTAGATTTGCCCATAGCATATGCTAGTAGACAACTAAGCCCAGCCGAAAGAAATTATACCACAACCAAGCGAGAAGGGTTAGGCATGGTATATGCTATGAAGAAGTTTAGACACTATTTATTGGCCAACAAGTTCAAGTTTTTCACTGATCATCAAGCTTTGTTATATTTGGTCAATAAACCTTGCAATACTGGACGCTTAGTAAGATGGTTCCTCTTACTAATGGAGTATGACTTTGAAGTTGTTGTCAGGAAAGGTAGAGCCCACCTTCGGGCAGATCACCTTTCTCGCATCACTTCAGGAGAGTCACCGCAAGGAGTGTCTGACGAATTACTCGATGCTTATCTGTTCAATTTAGAAGTTGTTCCTAAATGGGCAAATAAGTTGGTACCAGTCCTAACCTTCGGCCCTGCAAATAAGAATGTGAAAACATCACAAGAAGAAATTGTAAAATCACAAAAATATCACATATTAGCAGGAAGCATGTACAAACAAGATACTGAGGGTGTATTAGCTTGTTGTGTTGCAGACGATGAACATAGTAGTTGGTTGCAACAAGCCCATGAAGGAATGCTAGGAAATCACTATTCTAAACAACGAACATTGCAGAATTTGAAACGTTTAGGAGTGTATTGGCCTAGCATGGACAAAGCAATACATGAGTGGATCAAGAATTGTCCAATGTGCAGAGAGAGACCACCAGTGGAGCATGCGACCCTTTATCAAGTATCATTAATTCCAGATTGTAGTGCTCCATTGGTAGAGTTTATGAGAGCGGGAAGATTACCCAAAGAGGCCAGTCTAGCAAGAAGATGAAGCATGGAGCAAGAGGCTCAAGGCTATGCCTTAGTAGGAGAGAACTTATACCGAAGAGGCAAAGATGGTTACTTAAGACTGTGCGTTCATGAATCATACTATTTAAAGGTCTTAGAGACTGCACACAGCGGTGTTGCAGGTGGACATTTTGGTCCTGACCGAGTGATCAAGACCATTCTATTCTCAGGACTTTGGTGGCCCACTCTTCATATGGATGCACATACCTATGTGAAGAAATGTGACACATGCCAACGTGCACAATATCCAGTTAGAAAAGACGAGATGCCTTTGAGGCCAATGATGGGAGGGCATGCATTTTCGAAGTGGGGCATAGACTTCATAGGTCCTATTAACCCCCCAGCTAGAAACTCCCATGCAGAATATATTATTGTAGCCACAGATTACCTTACAAAGTGGGTAGAAGTGAAAGCCACAACAAAGAATGATGCTCAGACTACGGCTAAGTTCTTATTCGAGAATGTGTTCACGAGATATGGACTACCAATAGAGTTGGTGAGCAATAGAGGCACACACTTCTTGAATGAAGTCATTGAAAATCTTCTCCAAGAATTCTTGGTGATACATAAGAAGTCTGCCCCCTATCACCCACAAGCTAACGGACAAGCTGAGAGTACCAATAAGATCCTTTGTAACGCATTGACAAAATTGGTAAATAATAAACGCTTTGATTGGGACAAACAACTTCATCATGCTGTTTGGGCTTACCGAGTTGCCTACAAAACGGTACTCAATGCCAGCCCATTTCAGATGGTCTTTGGACAGAATGCGGTGCTACCACTGGACTTCTTAATCCCTGCTTTAACAGTAGCACAAGAGCATGAGTGGAATGGACATGAATTTTCATCTAGGATCTTTGATCTAGAACGCTTAGGTGAGACGAGGCTACGAGCGGCTGCAGGCATCTACGCTGCAAAGAAAAGGCAAAAGGCATACTTCGATGCACACATTAAGGATAAGGGACTGAAAGAGGGAGATCTAGTGTTGGTTTACACACTAAAACAACATGCCCGTAAGTTGGAAAAACGAGGATATGGACCCATGATCATTAACAGAATTTCCACTAGCGGCACGGTTCAATTGGCTACTTTAGAAGGTGATATCTTGCCAAACTATATTAGTGGTTGTAGAGTCAAGTTATATCAAGAACCTCTTACAGAGGACATGCTAATGAGACTCAACACTGCTAAGAAACAAAAAGAAGAAGAGTTCAGAGTGAGAGAAGAAGCACAGGCGGAGGCCAGAGAGCGTATTAGGAGAAATAAGTTAAGGCGATTAGGCCTAGATGTCAACGCAAAAGCCCCAAAATATCACATGGATATGTGCCAAAAGTCAGGCATAGCGACTTCTCAAGCCATTGACCAAATACCCTTTGTGACCATAGAGATAGGACAAGGGAAGGGTGCAAGAACGGTGAAAGCATTGATTGACTCAGGTGCAGCAAGTAGTGTAGTTAGACTTTCCTACTGCCAAGACTTGCAGTTGAACATCAATCCCATAGAAGCTTATCTCATAGGATTGGGAGGTGTGGAAACCCCTTGTTTGGGCGAGGTGGAACTTCCCATCTACCTTCAAGATGTTCCATGAAAGTCAAAGTGCTAGTATGTCAAGATGAGAACCTTACAGAACCACTTGTCTTGGGTCAAGATTGGATCTATGACCATGCAGTTAACTTAAACCTAAGAAGTCAAATTCTTCAAGTTTGGGTACATGAACAATGCATTACATTAGAATTAGAGAACTGTATGCTCCTAGATCATGGCACCACACACTCTCTTAGTTCTTCCAAGACTAATTATATGAAAGAAGATGTTGTGTGTGTCAAAAGCTCTATGATGCAGAAGGAGTCAATCGTGGAAGACCAGGTTCGAAGGCGGGTGGATCTTTCTTCTTCTCCCAAGAATCAAGTAGCCACAGTAGTGAGTCCACCACACAAGCAAACACAACCGTTCACGACAATTGCTACATCAAATAGAAAGACACCATTCGATAAGAAAGCAGTTCCGAGCATGAAACAGATATGGGTACGCAAAGGAGAGCAACCACCAGCCTTGCCCCCACAAAGCCCATCCAGGCAAGCCAACCAGGCTAGAAGACGAAGGAAGCAGCTCGGACAAGCTCAATCACAAGGTATCCAACAAGTTTGGGTGCCTAAGAAGTTAGCTGCAGCTCAACAAGGACAATTACAGATGTGGGTACCTAAGAAGCTCCTACATCCACAACAACGTATGTTCTCCCACATGCGAAAGGTCTCAACAAAGAAGCCAAAAAGAGAAAAGGGTAAGAGCCACGTACAGAGACCAAAGGAAGATCAAATCAGCTCTTCAACATTAGTAGGAAGACATGCAAAAAGGATATGGGTTTGGAAGCCAAAAGTGCAAGTAGCCTCCACCGAACCAAAGCGCCAACCACACTGGATACCACAGTTCAGAAAGCATCCAAAGAGGAAGACACCTGAAGTGACCTCTACAGTGCCAAATGATGTTCTAAAATGGACTCCAATACAGAGGATTACATCAGTTCGAGACTCAATGGTACCTCCACCAAGGTCGGCATCAACCTCCACAAATAACATCGAAAGCCTAGAACGAGCGACAACCATGTGCTCCTTGCACAACCCTGTCTTTTGCACCATTCAGGTCATGCATTTCCAAAGTATGCATTAATATAGGGCCACATTACACGGCCGTGCATAGACACACTTGAGAATCCCAAGCACAAGAGCACAGTGACATATGTCAAATATTTCTATTGATACTAACTTTTGTGTTCTTGTTTTGTGATATCTTTTCCCTCAAAAAAAAAAAAAAAAGGGAAGCACTTGTTCCCAGGTTTGGCTCATGAAACATGAATGAGTCGTGCTTGGTTAAAGGTGGAACTGTTGATTACTGGGCATTTATCAGCTTGGATAGAAGTGTGTCTTGGCTAGCAAATGATATAATTGCTGCCTTATCTCATAGATGTCAAGAACTTGGCATGAGCATGGCATCCACAACTATGGTAGGAGTGAAGAGCTTGAAGGTCTGCAACTTGAATGATGCATAACTATTGCATGTACGAGTGCATCCAGGGAGATATCTGCACGGGGTAGCTCTGGTACCTGCAAATCTTTGTATGTATACTGGATGAGAAGACTCCTGCTTATGGTGAGCTAGAGAGAATATGTGAAACTAAGCTTGGTGTAGTTCTCGAATGTTGTTTGTCAAGGAATATAAAGAAATTCAATTCTCTGTATTTGACAATTGATGCTTTGAAAAGAGGAGACAGGATCAACCACTCAAAAGATCTCATAAGTGGACCATCAACATGGACTTTCATCAACAATGTTCCATCCCAAAGGCCGAGTGTACAACACGAAGAGATGAACATCGATCGACCTTCTCCATGGTAAGTATCTTTACCTTCAAAACATCATAACCATGATAGCTTAGGAAACCTCTTCGTCGGCATCCCTTGAGCACTTAGCTCAAGACCCCCAATTTTTGCACCATACTTCTTCCAATGCATTTTCCAAGTAAGCATTCATAGGGCTACATTAAAAGGCCGTGCACAAGGCACATATTTTCCTCAACCCATGCACGAACACACTTACCCATCACTCAATATGGGTTATGAGTACTTGGCATGACTACTATGAACATCAACTGTGGAAGATCTAGAAAACATCAACGGAGACTCACAATGACACAGTCATGCTGGAATCCAAGGAAGAAACACATACCAAGAGACTACAACTTGCAAAGACTCGCAGTGATAGATGAAGAACCAGACACATCTGGAAGTCAGACGACTTTTGTCCATACAGAAGGGACACTCCCTCTCAAGGCACTACTTGGAACAACCACTACAACAAAGGTCTGTCAGGGACGACAGACTCGAGAGGGGGGGGGGAGTGTTGAAGCTCAAAGTCAAGGACAAAGCATGGAAGCACATCAAAAGGTGGAAACACAAGGAAAGGGAGCAAGTAGGGAGCTCCAAGAAGTGTATGTCAAATTTTCAGAAGAATCCCCTACAAAAATAGTGATTTTCATCACTAAAAACCATTGTAAATACCATTATCTATTTTTATAACTGCATTTTGTTCAAGCCGAGGAGTCCTTGAGCTTGAGGAGTATTAGAACTATCATCCTACCAATTTTCATAATTTTTAGACTCAGTTTGAGCCCTCAAATAAGCCCTGGAACCTAATTTTTAATTAGGCCGGACACTAGGTCTGGACAGGACCAAAACTAATCAAAAAACTATAAAAAGAGCTAGAGAGCTCATTTTTGGGGTTAGCTTGTTAGAGAATAGAGCTTTTGTAAGAGAACTCTTTTGCAATCGAAGCTTTCCATTGTTCCTCTCTTTGATCTTACTGCGCGTGTGTGTGTATGTGTGTGCATGTTTGTGTGCTTTCACTCACGCACTTGTGCCTTCACTTGCTCGAGGTCTTCATACCTGTCCTCACGTCTCCGTGGATTGACAAGTAAAGGAGGTGGTGCTTACGCTTGAGCTACACCAACGGCACTGTACACTAGTGTTTTATCCCATGTTCAGTGAGAAATGCATTAAAATCAGAAGACATATATTCCCCCCCTCGATCAGAACGGAGGGTGCCCATTTTATATGCTGACAGATTTTTAGCCAAAACCAAAAACTATTTGAAGCACATGAACACTTCGGACTTTGCCTTCAATGGATATACCCATGCATGCCTAGAAAAGTCATCGATGAAAGTCACGAGTTAGAGATAATTCCCAAAAGAAGGTGTCTGCATAGGACCACATACATCACTATGTACAAGTTGCAATTTCTGAGTAGCGCGAACTGAATCATCTTTTGGAAAGGACGAACACTGCATTTTGCCCAAAATACAACCTTCACAAACATGTTTTCTAGGTGCCCCAAGTTTGGGCAAAGAGGACACCATTTTACATTTCTGCAGGCGTAGCAAACTAGCAAAATTCATTTACTGAGAATCATTTACTGCACATGCCAAATCATTTAAAGATATTTGATAGTCTATGAGCTTATACAGCCCATGGCATAAAATGTCAGAAGCAATAATCACATCGCCATTTGACAGATCATGAACTGTACACCTATCATCAACAAATTTCACAACCAAGCCAACCTTGGCTAATGTAGAAACTGATAACAGGTTCTTCTTGATCCCTGGCACAAATAAAGCATCTGACAAAGTGAAAGAACTACCATGAGCAGTAGTCAAAATGATCTTACCAACTCCCATAACAGGATAAGAGGAGTTGTTGGCGCATGTAATAGTATTCCTTGTAGGGGCGGGCTCGAGTGAAGAGAAGAAACTGCACTGCGAGGTAATATGTTTGGTCGCCTCACTGTCAAAATACCAAACATCTGAGTCTACTGTAGACATGCACTGCTCATGAGAAGATGGGTCAAAACTATAGACAGTAGTAAACGCCCATTCTTCTTCCTGCAATAGCAGACTCTGTTTTTGGTGTAGAGGCCTCTGCAATAACCATTCCTGCCTCTTTCTTCTTTGCCTCTTTAGCAGCCAATTTTGGACAGTTCTTTATGATATGATCATTCCCTTTACAGTACTTACAAAATAGTTTTTGCTTTTCTCATTTCTTCTCATCTTTATCTTCCTTCTTCAAATATGCAGAATTAGCAGATTTCTGCTTATTAGTTGAAGAGCTCCATTTTCCTTTGCCCTTCTGACTAGCCAGGAAAGCTTGATCTGCAACTCGCATAATGGACCTATTTTGCTTGGACTGATCTTCCTGCAACAGAACAAAGACTAACTCCTTAAATGATAAGGCATTCGGATTGCCTTTCATCATCAACCAAAGAGTAGAAACAAAACTTTGGTATGAATCAGGAAGACCATTCAGAACGGTTTGCACAAGTGAGCTATCTGGTATAACCTTATCAACAGAAATCAATTGTTCCTTCAAATCTTTGATCTTCATTAGGAAACTCTCCATAGAATCACCTTCATTCATGTGCTCACTCTCCAACTGTTTTCAGAGGTAAGCAACATGAGCCTCATTCCTAGCTTGGTACAATGTGGTAAGTGTATCCCAAGCATCCTTAGCTGTTTTGCAAAAGCGAATGTGAGGAATAATGGCACGTTTGACTGATAAAGCTATCAATGCATGTGCCTGGGCATCTCTGCCATCCGAGCAAATCTACTCTACAGTAGGTGCAACAAAAACCACATCATGAACAGGAATATGCAGAATATCATCATCTTTGACACCTTCTGCATCAGCTTCAATACCTGCAGTTGTAATAGTTGCAGGTGTGATAGGACGTTTTTTGACACCCTGCACAATGTTCCACATTCCTTTTGCAACCAACACATGTCGCATCATATAAGCCCATAACGGGTAGTTGGTACCATCCAACTTATCCTCAACAGCCAACATACGAAATACATCACTTCTTTCAGCCATGGCCGGTGACTAAATATCTATTTGGGTGCAGATTGGGTAGGATGTAAGGATGATAGAGGAAGTACCTCTGGTTACTTAGCATTTGCAGGTTCAAAGCTAGTGCATGGAGTTCCAAGAAGCAACCAATAATTGCTTTATCCTCAACTAAAGCAAATTATAGAGTATTGACTATAGCAACTCAAGAGGCAATATGGTTAAAAGCATCGTATACATGTTTGGGGCTTGTGAGTTCCAAATCTTACATATTTGGAGATAATGTAAGTTCCATGCATCTAGTAGAAAACCCTATTTTCCATGCAAGAACCAAACAAATAGAGATTCATTACCACTTCATTAGGAAGAAGCTCATGGCAAAGGAGATTGACATTTCTTTTCTTCCAATTAAAAAGCAAGTAGTAGATATGATGACAAAGGCACTTGATGGAAAAAATTTTTGCAGATTTAAATCAATGGCAAGTAATCAACCTATTAGAGAATGAAGAATCAAGCATACTTACCTTGAGGGGAAGCTATTGGAACATCAAGCTTACACTATGCTTGAGGTGTATTTGATCTACATAAAAAATCTATCGCTTGGATTACATCCAAAAAATATCCATTGAAGAGTTCTTTTAGTTATGCTCGTTTATTGTATTTTTTTTACAAGGTTTTTATGGATCATTTTGTTGATATATTTTGGTAGTGATGTGTGTGAACACACTAGGACCGCCGAGGCACTTTTTTCCCTCTTTAGGAGGTTTTTTCCCCCGGCTTGTATATACGCATATTGACTTAATGGGCTACTTATCATTGTACGTTCTCTAGTAATACATTCAGTATTGTGTGTTGTGCTCCAAGCTTCTTCTTCTTCCTTGTGCTGTTCGCGTACTTCCGTAGACGTCTAACTCCAACAATTGGTATCAGAGCAAGTCGTCGCTTCATCTAGGGTGCCGTCGACACTCCTCAGGTTGCAATCTCAGAATCGCACGAATTTTGGTGAGCATACTTAGCGTGTTTTCTAGATCAAAACATCTTTACTTTGTGGTGCCGAAATCGCGATCTGAGCTCGTTTCGGCGTCCTTGTGTAGGCTATTTTGTCTTTTTGTGCCAAAGGTATATACCAGTTTCTGTTCGAGCCCATCAAAGTCAAAACACTCAAAGTCAAAGTGGTCAAGAGTCAACATGGCCAAAGTCAAAGGGTTTGAAGTTCAGTTGTCAAGGTGCATAGGTAGTTCACAATCAATTTGTTCACAATGGTTATGTTTTGCAGAAAGCTAGATGCTTTAGGTGAACCCTCCCTTAGGTACACATTTGCTTAACTTCCGACAATCAACTTCATAAATTAATTCCAGCAATTATAGAAGACTCCAGTGCACTTCAGCGCATAACGTTTCTAATGATTATGGCAATTTATACGCAGCACATTCACTTCTTCTTTACCATACCGCTACACTTCACTTCAATATAATAACAGTAACATAATACCTGATTGCTTCACTTCGGCTACAGATTCATAGAGACAAGCCTGCAATTAATATAAATCCAAATCAGAATCAACTCCAGATTATCACCCAAACCGAATAGGCCGATGACTCTCTGTCGTCGCTTCCACGCATATTCTTTGTATTAGAAAGAAACGATACACGGTTTCGCCACACCCTTTCGGTGCGGGATTGTTCTAATTACAATTATTTTGCTAAAAAATACTAAATCATATTCGGGTGGCTTACACTGGCATGCACGGTGGACTCGAACCTGGATGGGAAAATTACAAGGTTTAGGAATCATCAATGATTCCTTGTATATACATAGATCTCACTAATTTAAAAGTTCGTGTGATTTTCTGCTTCAAGGATTCCAACATTTCCTTCAAAAAATTTGTGGTTCAACCAGATGTGCATCCGTCTGCATGGAGATGGCAGCGATGACTTGGGAAAGGAGGGTGTCGGCTTGACTCTGCAAAAAAGCTTCTTGAAGGTAGAACTCATTGGCCAGCGTCGCATCTCGTCTGAGCTTCATATCTGCAATTTCTGCATCGATGCACGATAGTCTTTCTTCCTGGACACCCAATTGTCTTTCCCGACACTCTAACTCTTGAGAGTGGAACTGCATAGTTTTATAAAAGTCCTTCCTCTCTTTTTGAACAGCTTTGATATCCTTCTTCAACTGAATATTGCGGCCAATTTCAGCTTCCAAGGAACGACTTTTTTGAAAGAGCTCCTCAGTTACTTTCTTTAAGTTAGTGGTGGCTTGTAAGGCTAAGTCCACCATTTCTTGACCCTTTTTCTCCACCAGAGCCAGATTCGCTTGTGTGGTCGCGAGAAGATTGCCCAAAGCTATCATGGCGTCCTCTTTGTCAATCACGGTCTGAGTCATCTAACTAATCTCATCATTGCGAGCTGCAATAATGGCGTCCTTCTCTTTCAACTCTGCTTGAAGACTTCGAATTTGTTCCTCGAAGGAACTAGCTTTGGCTTTGGCTGTGAGCACCTCTTCCTGAAGTGGTGCAATGTCTGCTTCAAGCATATCCACCTTGGATTGGCACTGCTTTCGGAGGGATTGTTGTGCAACTTGGAGGTGATGGGGGAGTTGGGTGGAGAGATGAATGAGGTAGTTACCGATCTGAGCTAGTTGGGCCAATGATTAGGTATGATAGAGGTGGAGATTGGTTGAGAAGGGTTAGCACAAACGGTGGCAGACGGCGAGGGAGGGGAATAATCAGGGGAGGAAGGAAGAGGCTAGGCTGCCGAATGACATGGGGAGGAAGGCACTAGGTGGCAAAGGCACCTTTGGTGGTGACAGAGGCAGAGCTGGGTTTTGAGATGAAGAGATCAAAGCAAGAGTTGTTACCACGAGCGGCGAAACATCCTGTTGAGCATTTTCCTCTGCATTTGTGCTTTATCTGCGAGTTGTGCGGTTTTTGTGGCCATATCGAGCGCTGGCTCCTGTGGATGAGACTGGGGCTACACGACCCGATTATCAGTGTGAACTTCTTCAATAATAGTGTCAGGATTAGCTTGATCTATAGGGGATGATGGAGCAGAAAGAATCTGGGCAGACAAAGCAGTGTCTATGCCCAATCTCACTGCAAAACCGATAGGTTTGGTAGGAAGTATTCCTCAACTACGATGGTACATAATGAGCAGCTGGTTGTCCTTGTTCTTGTATTATAGTGTTTACGGTTGACCTGGCCTATACTTTGACATTATAGGGACATGTTTTGGTGGAGTAACTCGCCGTATTACAGATAGCACAGTACATTTGGTTCAATGCACATGCAGAAGCAGTGTGTCCTAGGTTCTTACATTTTGTGGAATACACTTGTTTCAATGAATCTTCACTCGTACCCTTGGTTGCCTTCAGCCAGTCTAAATCTTCAATGATACCACCCACCTTATGTTCCAACTGTAATGCCATAGCTATGACCGCATCCAGAGTCATACCACCCACACATCATATGATCATGACTTGTTTGAGTTGAGGGTTTAACCCATTATTAAACCACTGGGTGATCACATCATCTGGCAGGTTGGCATGCACCGGCGGCAATTGCCATAGATGAGTACGAAATAAAGTGGCATACTCCTACACATTCTGGTGCAGTTTTTGTCTATTGTTTTGTAGATAATCAAAGATCTTAGCCACGTTTTTCTTCAGCCAGAATCGTTGTAAGAATGCATCCTTAACATCATCGTACTGGCCAAAATGGTTAATGTCATATTCAGTTAGCCACCGAGCAACCTCATTAACCAGTGTGGACTGGAACACTATAGCTTTATATGCCGGATCTGCTGGGTAGTTGAGTACTCGATAATTAATTTCAAAAGTTCTTACATGTGCATCCGGATCATCATCGGGAAATCCACCAAATTTCGTATATGTAACTCCAGTGGGTACCCATCGTGGTGGTATGGCCTGCTGCTACTACTTCTGCTGTTGTTGTTGATGTTGCTATTGCGAACCACTCATGGTGTCTGAATCAAGAGGAAATGTTACTACCGACTAATTTGAACCAGTTAAACCTAATTGCTGGTGTGTTATCCCGTCATCTAGCACGCCCTCTGGTAATTGGATATTGTTAAGTCGTTCCCACACGCTTTTAGCCAATTGCCCTTCGTCGTAATGGACTTCTGTACTCAGCTGTTCACCAAAACTTTCATTCACCAATACACTAGTTCCCCCAAACTCAGAACCAAAAATGGCACTTTCACCAAACTGTAGCACACCAGCTCCGAAGTTATCCGAGGTTCCAACGAGATTCCAAAAATTCCACACTGTCACGGGAACCAGTGCTTTCTTCTCCAACCTTAGTTTCCACAGATGGGGTTGGATGCACTTCTTGTATACCCTGTAGTCCTTGCACAAGGAATTGCTGAGGTGGTACTCCACTGGCCCAAATTTTGCACTGTCCTTTCAACATTTGTCCGTCAACACTACTACTCGGAGGTGTGCCCAATGCGCTTGGAATTTTCCAGGGATGCTGATCCCTTTTGTACTTCGGGTACAATTCTCTGGAACGTGTTACATGCATATATCATCGTATTCTTCTCAACTCTTAGTCGATGCACTAATTGACTACTCCATGCCCCATGGCCGGCGCCAATGTTAATTTATACTATGTTAAAGTTACAGTTATTCTTGCTCATGGGTTCTTGGGATGGTCAAGGGTCTGATAAATCAGAGGCCCGATATATATTTTCCCAATTCACTGCTTAACTTCTGACAATCAACTTCATAAATTAATTCCAGCAATTACAGAAGACTCCAGTGCACTTCAGCGCATAACATTTCTAATGATTATCGCAATTTATAAGCAACACATTCACTTCTTCTTTATCATACTGCCACACTTCACTTCAATATAATAACAGTAACATAATACCTGATTGCTTCACTTCGACTACAGATTCATACAAACAAGCCTGCAATTAATATAACTCCAAATCAGAATCAACTCCAGATTATCACTCGGACCGAACATGCCGACGACTCTCTATTGTCGCTTCCGTGCATATTCTTTGTATTAGAAAGAAATGATACACGATTTTGCCACACCCTTTAGGTGTGCGACTGTTCTAATTACATGGATTCTGCTAAATAATACTAAATAATATTCCAGCGGCTTACAGTAGTCTATTGAAAAGGTACACAACAATTGAAATAGCCTCGACTCATAGATAATGTGGCAACCTCTTCTCTTCAAGCATTATTGTGGCTGATCCAATCAATGTCTTGTTTCTCCTCTTTATAATTCCATTCAATTGAGGAGAGTACCTGGTATTCACTTTCATTTTGACACCTTTGTCATGCAAGAACTTATCAAAATCTTTGGAGAAGCATTCTCCCCCTCCATCAGATATGAGCTTCTTGAGAGATCTACGTGTATGATTCTTCACATGTGCTAGATACTTTTTGAAGCAATCAAAGACTTGATTCTTAATTTTGATAAAGTTCAAAATAGTCCATCTTCTATGGTCATCAATAAATGAGAAATAATACCTTGATCCTACCAATGAAGGTTCTTGACGTGGCCCCCATACATCTATATGTACTAAGTCTGATAAGTTATTGTGGATGTAGCCTTTGTAATGGAGAGTGTTAATCTCCAAAAGAACAAGCTATCCTTGATGTTAGAATACTTCTGTATCAAGAATAACTCAAAACCGTGATCAATTTTGGAAGATCAATGCCAAACTATCAAGATTTACACTAACTGTGAAGAGAGTCACTACTCAGAAAAGTCTGCTGCACATAACTCAATCATTGCCTAATCAAATGTGTAAAGTTTCCAATGAAACTTTGTATGAGGTGTCCTATTATGTTTTCACACTTTCTCCAAGTTAAATATTCTCAAAATATTCAGTAGAACGTGAGAAATGATCCAAACAATCTACCTATGTCTAAAACTGTTCTCCTATATAGTCGATTTTGACACTTGCAACTTCTAATGCATGGTTCTCCCAAACTACAATGCCTTTAATCAAATGCTTTTAGCCATAGATGGCTTACCTTCAAAATTATATTTTGACTCCTCATTTGTGTGAAACTTTACACTATGCACTGATATTTGATCAATTCTTTGACCATCGAGATTCCACCTGTTTCAGAAGACACTCATCACTTCTTCACATATAAATGTTCCTACACATAATTCTCTTAGCCTGTTTACAATTAGGCTCTCAAACCTTAACCATATAAGCATTAACTATGGAGTTAGACATCTACAAAAGGATTCTTGAAATGATCAAACATAGAAGGAGCACATAGCAAAATATCCGGTGCAACTTTTTCTTCTACTCAGAAAACTTTACATCTGAATGATGAGAGAGATCTTCTTCATTTCTAAAATGTCTAATGACTCTTACAACTTCTAATTCTTCTCATCTCATACTCTCTCATACTTGTCCCGAATTTCTACTTGTATATATAGGCATATATGTACAAGCTCATGACCATAATGAAAGTATAAATAAGCTAGTTACAACTTTAATGTACATATGTATACAAGTCTTCATTTCCTGAATATGCACTATCTTCAAACTTTATTTGTTGATCTTTTCTTCATCTTTTGACTTCAAGTCTTTATCAATTGATGGTTTTCATGCACCAACGGCTCCCCCTCAATCATCAATTGAGGTTTTCTCTATCTTCTTTATACCTGCCATGTCTTTAAATCTCTATAGCTTTGGTCCATCCAAGCTTTTGGTTAGCATATCTGCAATCTGATCTTTTGTTGAAGTATGTATGACTTCAATCTCCTTATCAATCACCTTCTCTCTTAAGAAGTGATATTGAATTCCAATGTGTTTAGTCGTGGCATAAAAAATAGGGTTAGCAGCTAGATGCAATGAACTCATATTATCTCCATGAATAGTGGGTGTACTTTGAATGATGTCAAAACTCTTCATGAGAGTCTTCAACCATATGAGTTCCTTTGCAGCTTCAACCATACCTTTATATTTTGCCTTTGTAGATGATAAAGCAGCTGTATATTGCTTTTTAGGACACAAAGAGATTAACTTATCTCCCACATAACACAAGTATCCATATGTTGATCTCCTATCATCAGGATTACCTGCCCAATCTGTATCACTATATATCTTGATGTTTGTATCTGATGTAAGACCATAATACAAACCTTCCTTGAGTGTACCCTTAATGTATCTCGACACTCTTTGTCCTGCAACCCAATGTTCTTTCTTAGGACAATGCATGAATCGAGATAACACTCCAATTGCATATGACAAATCAGGCCTAGTTAATGTAGCATAGATTAGACTACCAACCAGACTTTGATATAACTTCATATCCTTGAATTCTTCTCCTCCATATCTGCTCAATTTGTGATTTGCCTCCATTGGAGTAGGTGCTACTCTGCAATCTTCCATTTTAAACTTGATCAACAAGTTCTTCAAATACGTTCCTTGAGTCACATATACTCCATGTTGAGTATATGAGATCTCCATACCCAAGAAATATGACAAGTCTCCCAAGTCACTAATCTTGAACTCTCTCTCCATTTGTTTCTTGAGACTTTGCATGCCTTTCTCATTTGTACCTGTAAGGATTATGTCATCAACATATATGCACATGTAAATGAACCCATCATCACTTGCTTTGACAAGCAAGCTACTATCAGCTTTAGATACTTGGAAACCAATTTCCTTCAAGAACTTTACAAGTCTATAATTCCATGCCCTTGGGGCCTGCTTCAAACCATACAAAGATCTCTTGAGCTTACATACATATTCTGAATACCTTTTATCTCTGAACCCTTGTGGTTAATCCATGAAAACATCATCTAAAATATAACCATTAAGAAAAGCATTCTTCACATCTAATTGACATAATCTCCAACCTTTACATGCAACAATGGCTATGAGTGTCCTGATGGTTGTCATTTTTGCCATAGGACTATAGGTCTCATCATAATCTATACCATATGTCTAAGCATACCTTTTCACAACAAGTGTAGCTTTATACCTAGACACACTTCCATCTGCATATCTCTTTGTCTTGTAGACCCATGTGCATCCAATGATCTTCTAACTATTTGGTCTAGGAACCAAATCCCATGTCTCATTCTCCATCAATGCATCATACTCTTCTTGCATAGCTTTCTCCCAATTTTCCTTACCTTTTGCCTCTTCATATGTAGAAGGGTCTTCATCTGCTTTCACCATGTAAGCATAATCCTTAGTAGTAAAAAAAGAAGTGTCATAACTATACCTTGTAGGTTGCCATTTGTGTCTTGATAACCTTCAGAGTTCTCCACTTCTTGAAGTTTCTGGTTCATCACATTCTAGATCAAACCTTGGCACTTCTTCAACTTCAACTTATACTTCATTGTTCTCTTCTTCATCAAATATCTGAACCTTTGATTTACCTTTCTTCTGATTCAAAACTTCTTCATCACATACATGATTATTGATTGTTCCTGCATACCAAGTACCTTGCTCATTAAATGTAACATCCTTTGACACAAGGAATTGTTTTGTGGATGGACTCCACAACCTATAACCCATCTGCTTATCATCATATCCAATGAACACATACTTTTCAGCTTTAGGTTCCAATTTAGGCCTCAACTGAGATGGCACATATGCATAAGCCAAACATCCAAACACTTTGCAATGATCTAAGGTAGGTCTCTTACCCCACCAAGCTTCATATGGTGTCATACCCTGCAAAGCTTTACATGGTAACCTATTAACCAAGTATGTAGCTGTATTTACAGCCTCAACCCACAAATAATTTGGACAATTTTTCTCCTTCATCATTGATCTTGCAAACTCAACAAGAGTTCTATTTCTCGTTTCTGCTACACCATTTTGTTGAGGAGAGTACCTGAAAGTAACTTCCCTTTTTATACTTGCATTCCATAAGTAATCACTAAACTCATTACAGAAATACTCTCTCCCTCCATCTGACCTTAGTCTCTTCAAATTTTGACCTGTGATTCTTTCTGCATACACATGATAATGTTTAAATGTATTAAATACCTCTGATTTATCTTTGATCACATATAGTGATCCACTTGATAGCATCATCAACATAAATCACATAATATCTTGAACCATTAATACTGAAATCTTTTGATGGTTCCCACACATCTGTGTGTACCAATTCAAGCTTCTCTGAATACATAAATCCATGCTTATTGTATGATTGCTTATGAGCCTTACCTAATTGACATGCCTCACATCTGTATGTCATGTGTTGACCCGCAATATTAGGCAATCCAAGCACAGAACCATTGTTAACCATATCCTTAATACCTCTTTCATTGAAATGTCCAAGCCTTTTATGCCAAAGATCTAACTCAGAGATCTTATGTCCTCCATAAGTAAACAAGGCATGACCAACATTACCTTGAATCTTCAATGTGAAGAGTCTTCCTTCTTTCTTACCTGAAACCATTTGTTTATACCCATTGCTAGGGCCTTCCACAAAAGCTCCATCATTAGTGAACCTTACTTCATAACCTTTTTCAACAATTTTCCCTACACTTATCAGATTCTTTGGAATTGTGGGAACATACAAGACCTTACTCAAAAGAGTACTTCCATCCTTGGCCTTTACCGATCCAATTGATTTCACATTGTGCTTTGTATTATCACCTGTTTGAACTACATGATTAGTTACCTTATTCTCCAAATCAATCATCAAAGATATGTTACCACTCAGGTGATTGCTACACCCTGAGTCAATGTAGAAGACTCTTTGGTCTTCACTTTGCCTTTCACAAGTTGCATTCATAATCAAAGTTGAATTCTCCTTCTAATCTGAAGCATAATTTTAGTAGATATTGTTGTAGGATTGACTTTGGAATCCTCTTCCTGAATTTCTTCCAAAGTAACATCTTCTACCTCTTCCTCCAGAATTACCTCTTTGGTTTCTACCACCTCTTCCTTTTGAATTAAAGTTTTGACTATATCCTCCATTATTCTGATTATTGTGCCAACAATCATGAGCTAAATGATTTGACTTACCACAAATCGACCAAGATTTGGCTCCATCTTCATTGCTTCTGCCTCTTCCTCTTCCTTTGCCACCTCCTCTTCCTCTTAGGAAGTTGGCTTGGCTAGTTGTACCTTCTTCTTCATTTAATTGTTGCTTACCTTTGCTATTCTTCTTCTTGTCCTTTGAATACATTGCTTGACCTGCAGTCTTATCAACATCACCTTTGACATCCTACTCAAAAGTTAGCATATGTCCTAGCAACTGATTTAAATCAGGAGTGAAACGATCTAGTGACATTTCAGTAGATAAAATGAATGGCTTCCGTTTCTCATCTCCTCTCAAACTTGTGAGAATTTGCCTTACCAATTTATCCTCCTCAATATCTTCATCAACTGCTCCTAATGCATCTGCAATGTCCTTCATCCTTGTTACATAATCAGAAATGGATTGAGAAGCTTTCTTTTTGAATGTAGTAAACTCTTCACATAAACATGCCTTCCTTGACTTTTTAGTATTTTGGAAATGCTCCTCCAAAGCATTCCATATGTCACTTGCACTTTCAAGTCCTCTAATATGAGGTAGCAAGTAGTCATTGACTCCCATATAGATAATGCTCCTTGCTTGAGCATACTTCTTCATCCAAGTCTTCAAATCTGAGAGGTCATCCCTAGTTGGAACACTAGGATCTCTGAATTCTACTTTTTCTTCTTCATCTGTGATTTAACCTATCAGGTCTTTGCTCATGAGATGAGCTTCCATCCTCATTGACCAAGGTGGATATTTTTCTCTATCCAATTTCTCTATCTGAAGAGAATCTCCCATTCTTTCTTCACTTGTGTATTAAATTCTTCAAGCTTTATGAGGAATAAGTGTACCTTTACTTTGAGTGAAGTTCCTTTTGATCTCAGATTCAGGCCTCCTTCTCAAGATTTCTCTTTAAGTTTTCACCTTTTGAACCTTCAAATGTTGATTTCTGTATGACTGTAGTAGTCAGGATTCTCCTTTCTTCTATTTTGATGATTCCTGTTTTTATTTGATCTTTTCTTCATCGTTTGAATTCAAGTCTTTATCAATTGATGGTTGTCATGCACCAACACTTTGTGGTTGAATGGTTGTCTTTGTGCCTTCTAAATCTGACATGCATCATATCTATTGATCATGTGTTGCTTTGATATGTGTGATGGTCCTAGAACACGTTGATCCCTACATATATCTTTCAAGGTTCTTTCATTCACATGAGCAAGTCTCTTATGCCACACTTCAAGCTCACTTAGGTTTTAAGACCCAAAAGTGAATAGAGCTATGTTCTTGGTTTCTCCTACTTCAAAAGTAAAGAGCCTACCATGCTTCTCACCTCTGGCTATCTTCTTGAAGCCTTGACATGGATCTTCCACAAATGCTCCATGTTGGGTGAACCTAACTTGGAAGCCTTTTTCAACTATTTGACCTACACTTATTAGGTTTTTGGTGATAGCGGGTACATAGAGAACCTTACTTAGAATGTTTGTCCTACCATTGGAAGCTTTGACATTACCAATCTTCTCCACATTGTGCTTGGTATCATCCCCTATTTGTACTTCATGTCTATGCTTTGGACTTTCCAAGTTAGATAGAAGAGCAATGTTTCTTGCAACATGATTTGAACATCCTGAATTTATGTGGAACAAATGATCATCTTCTTTACCTTCTTTGTGGCTTAGATTCATTAGAATCAATGAGGCTTCATGTGGTTGATCTTCTGAATAATTGTTGAAGTCCCTTCTGTTATGAATTCTATTGCTATTAGTTGTATCCACCTCTGCCTCTAGTGTTGCCATATCCACCTCTTCCACTTCCTCTTTGGGTCTTTCCATTTAACCAACAATTCTGAGTAGTGTGGTTGGTCTTATCACATATGGCACAAGGTTGAACATTTTGGCCTTTGTTTTTGTCCTTCTTTGGTCCTTTGTTCTTCCCTTTCCACTTTCTCTTGCTTGCAAAGTTGGCTTGGGAAGTCTCCTCATCTTCTTCCTTCTTCTTGCCTTTTAGCTTCTTATCCTTCTTATCTACATATAGAGCACTAGCTGAATTAGAATGATAGGAGTTACCTTCCTTTATGCTATTGTTGGCCTCTTGATTGAAGAGTTGTCCAGGAAAGATATTCAAGTCTGAAGTTTGCACATCCATGATGAGATCATAACCCATCATGAAAGATTTCCATTACTTATCACTTCTAATCCCATTGAGAATTTGCCTCATGATGCACCCTTCTTCAATCAGCTCTCCAATGGATGCTAAGTGATCTGCAACCTCCTTGAACTTTGTAACAAACTTTGTGATGGTTTTTTTAGGTGTCTTCTTAATCTGGTTGAACTCATTCCAAAGATGATTCTTTCTTGCTTTGGTACTAAAAGAAAAGAAAGTCTCTAGGGCATCCCAAGTCTCTTGAGATGTCTTGCATCCTCTAATATGTGGTAATAAAAAGTCAGAGATAGATTTTAGTATGTAGACCTTGCTTGAGCATCCCTCGCACACCAAAGTGTGAGCTTATCTGTCTCCTCTTGTGTAGGTCCTCTTTTGGATCTTGAAGTAGGCATAACTTCATCACGTGATACAATTCCATAAAGATTTCTACCTTGCAAATAGGCCTCCATTTTGATTTGCCAAGCTGCATAGTTGTGTCGATCAAGCTTTTGAATAATTGGGGGAAAGTTGTCACCCATCTTGATCTAGCTCTGATACCATTGAAAGAACTTGGAGAAGCTTGTAGGAGGTAGAAAAATGAGTTAGGAAGCGACAAAGTTGGGTCCAACCAACTAGAAGAGGACCAACCATTGAGCTTATGGAGAATTGAATAGACCTTGTAGGCATGCGATAAGTGCAATAAAATCCATTATGTGATTTGGAGCATCAAGGAGAAAGGGTTGATACAAAAGAAATAGGGAATTTGTTATGTGTGGATGAAACAATGAACTTCAAATGCTCATAGTAGCCAACATGATTACCATTGGAAAAAATACGTTTGAATTAATGATACACATAGGATTGAGTTTATAGAATGCACAAGAGTACAAGAAATGAGCAGAATATGATTTTGGAATGAACTTGACACACAATAGTGGTACCTCCTATTTTTCAGGGATGTGCAAAGATAGACCCCAAGAGAGAAAAAATAAGATTTCTCCAAATCTACTAAATCAAATGCTTTGAGAATTTGTACACGTAAACTAGAAACTAATGGCTTTCAAATCCATGCTGAGTAATACAATTTGGACCTTTGTAGAGAGGGCAAGAGCCTTTGCAAGTTTACTATTGTTGAAGAAGATGATGCAGAGAAATGAAGGAGCAAGACAATGACGGCCACAAGTGTATGTATATTGATTCCATGTATTGTAAAAGTGATTTGAATTTTGTATATAGAATGTTGAAGTGCTCCAAGACTTTTACAAGTCAAGTTTGAATTCAAATGAAGGTAGGATTAGTTGTTGAAGGGAATCAATTCACTTTCCTACAATCTAGGAAAAGTGAAGATCTAGTTTGATCTGCTTTTATGTGATTGATTCATTCATTGATTGCCAAGCTCAACCACCTCAAATTGATGGGATTTGAGATCTCTTTTTATCCTTTTACATGTGTAAAGCTATAGGCTCTTACAATGGTAAATGATCCATAAAAAGTTTTTTTTTTTTAAATACAATAGATGAGCATAAGTAAAAGATCTCTTCAATGGATATATTTTTTATGTAATCCAAGGGATAGATTTTTTATGTAGATCAAATCCTCCTCAAACATAGTGTAAACTTGATGTTCCAACATAGATTGTCTTCCAGATCAATACATTCTTTAATACATTCATCAATTGTTGATGGTCTTATTATGAAGACTAATCTTTGTGTTTTTCTATTGGAACAAAACCGTCTTTTCATTAGAGGGAAACTAATAAGGAGGAGATTTTTAGAGAATTCTGTGATATTTTTTTCTAACAAATGATCTAGTTTCCCAAAGTTTTGGATTGTTAGTGGCTAGAACCATGTCAGAGCATAAAATTTGATGGTAATCCCAAAGGGCTCATATTGGGTGACAAATTCACCCACCTCCTCTACATGGAGATTTTTTTTTGAACTCAAGAAGGTGGTCATGGGGATCCCCATGACTCTTATAGGACTCTCTCATGCAATTGGGAACTTGATGAGATTGAAGCCTCCTCGTTAAATCAAGCATTGATAACCACTTGAGGCTCAAAAGGATTTTCCCTTTTCATTTTTGACCTTCCTACACCTTGATAATTCATATTAGAATTTTGGGTTGCCTTTGTGAAGCTTGCATCTCATTTATTGAGTTGTGGTGCACCAAATCTTTGAGTAAGGAACCTAGGGGTGAGTGTGTTAGCCTTAGGCACACCATTTTCAAATATTGGTTGACCTTGAAATAAGTACTCTTAACTATTAGGATGCAGTGCCCATAGTTCTTTCTTCATTGGATCTCCATATACTTCCATGTATGGAACTTTGCATGATCTAAGTTCTTGAATTTTGATGAAAGCTTCATGTTCTTCCCGAATAGGTGGAAGGGTCCAAAATGACTCTTTGGCCTTTTCTTAGTTAGTAGTAAACGTCAAAATTTGTCTTATCATGCATAAACTTGGTCAAGAACAATGTCCTTGCCAGATAGATCTATTCAAGATCATCATCTTTGAAAGTTTTGGGGTGTAATCTAGTGGATCCACTTGTTCCTACACCAAATCTTTTAGGTTGAATGTTAGGCATTTCAACTCCGAAATCATCCAAATTTTCTAAGGTTTCACTAAATCCGTACAAAGTTCCTCTTTTGTCCTCATAGGCAATTACCTTCTTACTTTATCATATGATTATGACTTAGGGTACATTTTACATCAAAATACTTGAATTTCACAAGAGTGTATTCCCATGAATATCAGAACAAAGAGTGCTCCATGTCCATTGGTTTTATCATAGATGAGATTAATGTGATATTCTCCTTCTATTTTGGATTAAAAGGCTAGTTCATTCTATAAATTGTCCACATTGATTGTGAAAGAGATTTTGTTAGAGTCACTTCTTGAGTCCCTCACAATATTAAAGAGTGTTCTTGGCCTCAAATTAGACACTAAAGTGTAGCATCATATCACTTTAGAGGAGTTACTATTAATAAAACCCGAGTTGTGGAAGCATGTAGCAATCCAATTTCTCAAAGTTATTGATTCCCACTCTCAGTTAGAATTGCAAAGGAAATTACCAAAGATACCAATAGATAAGATAGGAGATATGTGTGAAGGAGAAGAAGGAAATATGTATCTATCTATTACATACCAAGGATACACAACAAAAGCAATCTCAAACTCAGGAGCAAGAATCGCCATTTCCACCACTTCCTTATGGAAATGTTGGGGCAAACCAACTTTTAGGCCTACAAGGATGAAGTTGAAAATGGTAGACAGAAAAATATTGAGAAGCCTCTAGGATTCCTAGAAGGAATCACTCTCACTACTTGTGATGTAGAGTTTGAACATACATTTGCCATATGTGAGTTTGAAAAGAACCATGTCTATGAGATGATTTTGGGTAGACCATTCATGAGGTAGTCGCAAATAGTGCAAGATTGTGGAACCAATTCTTTGTACTTGCAACATTTAGGGGTAGTTACTAAAGTCAATCTCAAGAACTACTAACATAGAGATGTATCACCCTTGTCATGGAAGCCACTCCATAAAAAACCAAAAGAGATTGAATGAGTGCATTCCATAGGATTAGATTCTTCATGGATGCATGAGGATACACATTTATAGATGTGTAAAATTGTAGTGGAAGAAGAAATGAGATTAGAAACAAGAAGTATAAGTGCTACAAAAAAACCTAGATCACTCCAAGACCCAATCTATGCATCTATGATCTTTGCAGATGAAGAATTTGAACCCCACGATTGGGCAAAAATCTTAGCAACAATGGACATAGCAGTGAATGAAGAACAATGGACCTCTCATTTTGATGAAGATTGCTATGACATCTCAGTGTTTATGTGTGGACCTATTCTTGAATAATGTGAACTTAGTATGCATGAACTTGAAGAAATGAGCAACATAGAATTATAATCCATCCTTATGGACCCTTTTTGTGCTCCAAAAGAAGAATGATTGCACTTGGTATAAGCTAAGACTCAATAACATGGACATAAACATGAGGTTATGTTAACTATTTAGGCAAATATCGAGAGTAAGAAGAAGAAAAGAAAGAAATGTTCCCACACACAAGAAGGAAGAATCCTTATTTGAAGTGCTAGACAATTTCAAGAAGTATGAAGTTGAGGAGAGAAAAATCATGGAAAGAATGCCAAAGAGAGAAACTCTCATGGGAGAGGCATATGATAACAAAGAGAAAATTAAGAAGATCATTGTGAGAATAAAAAAAGGAGAAGAAAGATGCACATACATTGGACATGACCTCAATGAAGAGGAAGAGAGTGAATTGATAGATATACTAAGAGAATATTGAGATGTATTTGCTTGGAACTATAAGGACTTGAAATGTGTGGATATGGACATTTGGTCCCATAGGATCTTGATGATGTTAGCGGCCAAACCAACAAAGTAGAAGCCTTACACTTATAATGAAAATTATGTAGCCACAATAAAAGATGAGATAGACATATTTATAGAAGCTAGATTTATATATGAAATTGAGCATATTTATAGAAGCTAGATATACATATTTATAGAAGCTAGATTTATATATACAGAATGGGTATCCCCCATTGTGGTTGTGTCCAAGAAGAATGAAAAGTTGCGTGCGTGCATTAACTTGAAGAAAGTTAACAACACCACTATTCGAGATGGTTATCCACTTCAATCACTAAACACCTGTTAGAGCGAGTAGCAGACAAGGAAGTCTACAACTTTCTTGATGGATTTTTGGGTTAAAATCATGTAGCCACTGCCCCAGAGGATCAACATAAGATGGCGTTTGCCACTAAATGGGGTATCTTTGAATTTCTCGTGATGCAATTTGGGCTCACAAATGCACATGCTACATTTCAAAGGCTGATGTGTCATGTGTTCAAGGACTTCTTAAGGAAGAACTTAAAGGTCTATGTGGATGATTTATGCATGCATTACTACATCAGGTAGACTCACATCCCACAACTCATTCAGATCCTTGACAAATGTAGAGAATATCAAGTATGCATGAACCCAAAAAAGCGTGTTTTTATGGTCAAGCAATGCAAAATTGTAGATCATATAGTATGAAAGAATAGAATTTCAACAAATGAGGGTAAGGTTAGAGCAAAGAACCGAGCTACCTAGACCCAAAACAATCAAGGAAGTGCAAGATTTTATGGGTCATTGTGGATACTATCAATTATTTATCCTCATGTATGCAAAAATCACAAAACCTCTATACAACCTTTTGTCTAAATTCAAATTGAATGATGAGTGTGGAAAATATTTCATGGAGCTAAAAAAACGATTGTGCTTAACCCCTATTTTGACGATGCTAAATTGGAGTAAGCCATTCCATGTTCACATGGATGCTTCCAATTTTTGCTATTGGATGTGTGCTAGCACAACCAACAGATGAAGGAAACATTGATCCTTCCATTGCATATGCAGGTAGGAAACTCAATCCCCTACAAAAAGAAATTATACAACCACTGAGAGAGAATGATAAGGGGTATATACATTCAAGAATTTTAGACACTATTTTCTTGCAATTAAGTTCAAATTCTTCCTCATCATTAGACACTACTTTATTTAGTGAAGAAACCTTGCAATACATGCAGATTAGTAAGATGATTTCTCTTACTAATGGAACACGATTTTGAAGTAGTTGTTAGAAAAGAGAAAACCCACCTAAGGGAAGATCACCTTTCTTGACTTACTTCAAGAGAATCTGTGCAAGGAGTGTCAGATGAACTTCTTGATGCTTATTTTTCAACTTGGAAGTAGTTCCTAACTCGGCTAAAACAACTAGTGCCTATTCTCATATTTGGACCTTAGAATCTCGTTGTAAGAATAAAAGATGAATATATTATTAAGTCAAAGAAATATCATATACTTGGAGGGATTATCTACAAGCAAGGTGAAAAGGGAATCTTAATGTTTTTGTGTGGAAGGGAAAGAGCATGAGAAATGGTTGCAGTTAGCACATGTAGGTGCACTATAACAACACCACTCAAAACACAAAACTTTATAGAAACTGAAGCTATTCGGCATGTATTGGCCAACCATGGAAGCAAATGTATATAGGTTACTCAAGGATTGTCCAACATTTATTAGTAGAACTCCTGTGGAACATGACACTTTCTATCAAGTGTCCATTTAGGATGAAAACATTCCCTCAAGATATGAATTTAACATGAAGGAGTCTAGAGTAGGAAGCTCAAGACTACATGCTCATTGGTGATAATTTTTTATCAGCATGGAAGAGATGGATATTTGAGATTATGAGTACATGAGAGCGAATACCTGACAAGGTGTTGCAGGAAGACACTTTGGATCAGATCGCGTGATCAAAGAGATATTATTTTGAGGTCTACAGTGGCCCACCCTTCACATGGATGCACATATCTATGTGAGGAGGTGTGATACATGCCAAATAACTCAATATCTAATCCTCAAAGTTGAGATGCCACTAATACCCATGATGGGAGGACATGCATTCTCTAAGTGGGTAATAAACTTTGTAGGTCCTATCAACCCACTAGCTAAGAGTTCCCATTCCAAATACATAATAGTTTCAATGGATTATCTTATCAAATGGGTGGGAGTGAAAACTACTAGAAAGAACGAAACACAAAACTTTTGTTTGAGAATATGAGATATGGATAATGCATAGAGTTAGTGAGCAATAGAGGATGTTCACAAGATATGAATTATGCATAGAGTTAGTGAACAATAGAGGAACACACTTCTTGAATGAAGTCATTGAATATCTCTTACAAGATTTCATGGTAATCTACAAGAAGTCATCAATAGAGGAACACACTTCTTGAATGAAGTCATTGAATATCTCTTACAAGATTTCATGGTAATCCTATCACTTATAGGCAAATGAAAAGCTAAGATTATGAATAAAATTCTTTGTGATGTATTGAACAAGCTCATAAACAAAAAAAAAAACTCAATGCCACTCCCTAGTAAATGGTTTTTTGTCAAAATGAAGTGCTCCCATCAGACTTTTTGATACCCACTCTTAAGGTTGCTGTAGCTCAGGCGTAAGCACCACCTCCTTTACTTGTCAATCCGTAGAGACATGAGGACCGGTATGAAGACTGTGAGCAAGTGAAGGCACAAGTGTGTGACTGAAAGCACACAAGCATGCACACACATACACACACATGCACAAGGTAAGAGTAAAGAGTGGAACAATGTAAGGACTTTGATCACAAAATAAATCTAATATAAGAGCTCCAATCTCTAACAAGATAACCCCCAAAATGAGCTCTCTAGCTATTTTTATAGTTTTTTGACTAGTTTTGGCCCTTTCCAGACCTATTGTCTGGCCTAGTTAAAAATTAGGTTCTAGGGCTTATTTTAGGGCTCAAACAAAGTCTAAAAATTATGGAAATTGGTAGGATGATACTTCCAATACTCCTCAAGCTTGAGAACTGGTTGGCTTGAACAAAATGGATTCACAAAACATGTGAAATGATATTTACAATGGTTTTTAGTGATGAAAATCACTATTTTATAGGGATTTCTTTTGAAAATTTGGCATACATTTCTTGGAGCTCCCTACTTGCTCCTTCTTGTGTGTCCACTTCTTTGATGCACTCCCATGCCTTGTGCTTGACCTTGAGTGTCAACACTCCCCCCCCCCCCCCCCCCCCCCTTCTTGAGTCTGTCATCCATGACAGACCCTTGTTGTAGTGGTTGTTCCATGTAGCACTTTGAGAGGTAGTGTCCATCCTCTATGAACAAGAGCCGTCTATCTTCCAAATGTAGCAAGGTCGGTTGTCCAATTCTTCATTTGTCACTGCAAGCCTTTGCAAGTTGTAGTACTTTGGTATGTAACTCATCCTTGGATTCTTGCATGAAGATATATTTGTGAGCTTTCAAAAGTTGCTAGGTGCTCAAAAGAGGTTGTCCATGTTGATTTGGAGTAGCTATCGGTGGTGGATTGCTTTGTTGCTATTGTTGTTGTAACCTTAATGTCCTCTGGATCGTTCAAAGATGATATTCATAGTAGTCATGCCAAGTACTCGTAACCCATAGTGAATGATGGGTAAGTGTGCTAGTGCATGGGCTGAAGAAAGTATGTGCCTTGTGCAAGGCCTTGTAAGGTGGCCGTACGCATGCTTACTTGGAAAATGCATGGGAAGACATATGGTGCAAAAATTGGAGGTCTAGAGCTAAGTGCTCAAGGGCATGCTGATGAAGAGGTTTCCTAATCTATCATTGTTATAATGTTGACCAAGTACACTTGTTTTTCCGGTATGGGTAATTTTGGAACAGGGCATCTTTCTAAGTATTGTCTGAACGTCTGCTTGCAAGTCACACTATTTCTTGGGGTGTTTGCTTGAAGCTGTGGATCAAGGATGATGTGTTATGCCTGATGCCTGCAAAATTCTATAATGAATTCATCTAGCAATTGACCTATATCTTGATAGTTACGATTACTCAGGGGTTGAAACCAAGCTAAGGCAGTGCCCTTGAGAGTCAAACCAAATGCCTCGAACTGGGTGAACAAGTCCTCAACTTGTTCAACTCTTAACACTTGTTTGCATGGTCATAAAGGTCTCCTATCCCGTCAAAGTAGTTTTTCATTGACTTGACAACTTGAGAGGGTCTAAGGGTCCTTGGGTATTCCCGTGGTCTAGGCAATGGAAAATCATGTTCATCTCTTGGATTCCTTTGTGCTTGATGTCTCTCTCTTTTAGGTCTTTCACCTTCGAGTCTTGATCTATTTCTACCCACAGTCTATGCAAAGCTTACCTCATGTCTCTCTTTATCTCTTTCCCTTTGATTTTCATGAGCTTGGGATGATCTTGCTCCTTGGAGGCCATGGGAGACATTAGATCTTAGTGGAGGGAAAATCAATTCGCCCTGCCAAGTGTATGCATGCCTATCATGCTCTGTTATTGATAACATTCTTTCCGATGTGTTATCTAGATATACAACCTTCCCTGGTGTCTAAGCATCTTTGAATTCATAGGTGGTGATTATTGGGTTAGGTTGATCTGGCTTGAATCTCCAAAAGACGCCGTTCATTTCTCTATTCAAGAATAGTGCTATACTTTTGTTGTCTTGAGGGATCCAATCTGGAGTGATCACTCTGGTCAAGACTGACTTACCTCTAGGAGTCTTGGGTTCTCGTCCTACATCTTCTTTCTCTAGGTTTCCTACCTCATTCTCGGGAATAACATTTCCAAAATCATCTATCCTATCTGGTAAGCTGGTAACCGCATACATGGTTCCTTGCTTATCGATATAAGAACCCTCTTCAAACTTGACCAATGGATGTTCAAGTCCTAAGGGTTGATCTGGATTTTTGAGTTGGACCACTCATCGCCTCAGGCCATCCTCATAGATGCATGCACCTAATCGGTTGGTCCTAATATATTCCAATTGTGTTTTATAGGGACCTTCTGGTGTTTGCAAGTTTGAGCCACCTGTGGCTCTCTCCATGTTGAAGGACATTTTAGAATCACTTGTGTCCAAAATTAGCACGTAGGGATAATGACTCAGTTGTTGTGCCCAAGACTTAGCTGTATGGTTGATACCAGCCTCAAAAGATCTAATGCTTTGTCTATCCTTGCCTAAGTGTCTACCAGATCTGAGGTTCATAAGCCTTGGTTAAGAGTCCATAATTTCCCCTTTATACTACTCAAATTCCTTTGGAGCCCCCTTGGCTTTCCAATCCCACCTGAGGGTCAATTTCAAATTAGCCTATTTGAAAATCAATGCATTATTCTTAAGAAAAATAGTTGAGACCGTGTAGGACTCAAAACGAGCTATAGAGCTCAAAAAATGGACTTTTGATGAGAAAGTTATCTCAAATTAGGCTCTTGGAGGTCAAAACAGGGAAACAGGATGTTATGAGAAAACCACGATTTTGATTGAAAATCGTGATGCTAAGATAGCTTGGAAATCACGACTTTGAGTGAGGATCGCGATCTTGAACAACCTTGAAAACCACGATTTTCACAGAGAATCACGATCCTAAAACATCCAAAAAATCATGATCTTGAGTGAAAATCACGATCCTAAGAAATCCCAAAAAACCTGACCCTAAGAGAGAATCATGTTTTCTGTGAAAATCGTGGTTTTGAGAATTGAAAAATCGTGTTTTGTCAAAATAGTGTTTTTGACTTGAAAATTGCGATTTTGATTGAAAATTGTGTTTTTGAAAATTGCCAAAAAATCACGACTCTGAGAATGACGAGAGAATCATGTTTTTGAGGAACTTAGAGAATTGTGATTCTGAGAATGACCTCAAAATCATGTTCTTGTTGAGAATGCTTTTAGGCAAGAAATTCCAAAACTAAGAGAATTGTGATTTAAAAAAAATTGATTTTTTCATAAAATCATGATTTTCACCACAGAATTGTGATTTTCACCACAGAATTGTGATTTTCACCACAGACTCGTGATTTTCACCACATAATCGTGATTTTTTGAGATTTTTGGTGGGAAATTTGAATTTCAGTGCCGAGGCCTGGGCATTGATCATAGGGTCATGTAAAACACATAAACTTACACACACAAGCACCTTGCCTCTCTCTCTCTCTCTCTCTCTCTCTCTCCTCCCTTCTTGCACACTCACGAATGAAAACTGAGGTGAAAATGTGGAAAATCTAGTGAAAAACGAACAATTTCTGTGAAGATCAAGATGGAAAAAGATGGAGATGGTGATGATGATGAAGATGGAGAAGAAAAATCAGAAAAATAATAGAAATTGACTAGTTTTTACCTTCCAATGTCGCAAATCTACGATCTTATAATCACAATGCTTGTCCTCGAAGCTGTTGGAAACAATGCCAATTGGTCATAAATTGGTCAAGAGTGTCCATAGGTCATTGCATAAGTAGCTATTTTCTTTAGTCCTTCTATGGAAAAACGGGCTGAGCGCCTTGGTTACGCGAGTGGCCTCTCATACAATCAACCAAAGTTCAAATCCTCTGATCGGCGCAACGCGAAGAAAAAATCATTTTGTCATACGTTTACAAGCGACGCTTTTCCGAAAAGCACATCCAAAAGCAACGTACGTGTGTGAGTTTGTTTAAGCGATTGTAGATAGCTTTATTATTGTGCTTTATTTTGCTTTCGGAGAGACACACACTCTACTATATAAGAAGTACTTTGGGTCACTTCTATGTATCCTTCACCTAGTATTCAACAAAAGCTTGGAGCTTGGACCTCAATAGAGGTGATGTTTCGCATAGCACATGGGGCAACCATGGTGCTAACTTGAAGCATGTTGAGGAGCAGCTATGGAGTTCTTCTTAATGATTCTCCTTGGAGAAGATCAAGGGTGTGCTCACACTCTAGCTCATGGAGAGGAGGTTATCTCTTGTTCATGGCAAGAAGACTTGGTCATTAGCAGCTTGATGGTGAGGATCGGCCATCTACATGTTGTAGTTGAAGATTGTCTTCTACAAGAAGATATCGCGCTACTTCAAAGACATTGGATGGTGGTTAACATAAGATTTACATCTTATGTTAAGTATTCAGGTACATATTCTCTTTATGCACACAGGTACTACTTGAATTTTATGGAGGCCGTGGCGTTCATATTAGGAGGAGTCCTATTCAACATAGGTACAAGAGAAACAGTATGTATATGCTTTATGCATATTTGGATGAGGTGTTTGAGAAGGTCTTTTCACATGAGTTTGAGGATTTTTGGCAGCAAACTTGTTAGCAGTCTTTGCTACTTTTTAAGTATGTGATCTTTTCACACACATATCTGACTTAGGGTCTTCCATAGCCTAAGGTTAGATGAGGGTTTGTTGATTATCAGTTTCACACTGATCCTTCCTCTTTCAGTCACTCATATTCACTCTTCTATAACCTATAAGGTCACACATCTCATGTATATTTAGATTTCTGCCCATACATCTGAATATGTTTGTTACGTTTGTACATTCACTCATTCATCTATTTCTCATCACATAGAGTGGTTGAGAGTTTTTCTCCCACATTGTACATTGAACATTGGTATATATGATACTATGAGTAAGCGGTGGCTTATGTAACACCTTACACATGTCGTCTATTCTTTCTCTATCTTTGTCTCATCATTTGTATGATTAAGTTGTGGCATGTTCATGTTTTGTCAATATTGGAAGATTGCTGGAATTAATGTTGTATATACTGGACCTATGGAACCATGGACCTGTGACATGAGATAAGGGCCTACCTCACTTCCAACATTTGGTATCAGAGCACTAAGGTTTTGGTTTCAAAGCTTTAGGACTTTGGCATCAATGCATTAAGGCTCATTCGGATTCCCAGGTTTTCCAGAATTCCAAGTTTACAACATATCATTTAAGAAGCATCTTCTAACATTTGACATTTGACATACACACTTAATCTAGATGAATAGAGATTTAAGAATTAGACAATTCAGTCACATGTGTATTCATCAATGTGGAGTATGAAGTTGATGATCTGTTAGCAGCCGAATATTTTTGGAAGAGTATGCAAATACTTTACAAAAGTATTGTTTGAAGACCCAGACTTGATGAAGAAAAGACTACTTCAAATTCAAGGAAGAACGATGGTTTAGAGAAGATGAAGGAATCAGATCAACATCAAATCATAGGTATCAATTTTTACTATCAGATTATCATTTGCAGGTCATATCTTAGAAGAGCAATTATGAAGAGATTTGAAGAAATTCAAGGAATGCTTTTATTATTTGAAAGTTAAAGGCTACATCAAAACAGGTATCTAGAGGTTTTTCTAGAGAGTTTTGAGAGATCGTTCATGGCAAGAAGGCTCATCTAAGAAGACAAATTTGGAGATGGGATGAGTTTTTTGTTTTCAGCCAATTTTGTAATGTAAGTTGGTTGGATATCCAGGTACAAATGTGATCTAGAGACGGTAACTCTAGAAAGGTAATTCATCATTCAGACAACAATTGGTGAATTTAGTCGTTTCAGTCATTTGAAACAGAATTTTGATTCAAAGATATGAGGAGATGATAAAACATGATTCTATATTCACTTCCATTTATATACCATGTTTGTTTTATCTCTTACTCTTAGTATTAGAGAAAGAGAAAAAGTTCATTTGAAGAGGTCAAGAGTGTTTGCTACTTGAAGATGAAGAGAACAAAAGGTATAGAAGAGAAGTTTGAAGATGTTGACATCATCAGGTGGAAGAACGATGCAGAAGAAGAAAGTCCATCATTTCCAAAAGAAAAGTAAGGCTTCCTTTTCTCATATATTTTCCATATACTTTTCCTATTTTATCCTCTACACCCAAAGACAAGTCTACGAGAACATCTTGTGTGAAGATAGTCTAAAGAAGAAGCAGTTTCTTGTTTTGCATTGCACTTGGTCATGATTTAGTAGATTTGACAAAGAATTGCATTGAGAGAAATAAAAAAAAAGCAGCAGATATATGTTGTGACTCATATGTGTATGAGTTATATTGAAGATTTTTTAAGCAGGCAGCTTATATATTCCCTCAAAGAATTCTTGGAGTGTCAATATAGAGCTACTTGGTATATGACAAGTTGCAAAGAAGTATATTTCTTCTTTATCTAACTCTCAAGGTAAAAGAGTTTTTTGTCGCAGATGTTGAAGACTTGGGTTGAGGTTTTATGTTTGGAAAAGTTACCTCATATTCAGTATTTTCAGAAAACTTCAAAAAATTCAGATTGCTGATTTACAAGTCAATGGAGAATCTACTTTTCTATGATTGTATAGATTTTTGGATACATGTTTGTATTCAAAAAGGTGTTCCATCAGATCCTAACACTTGATTGAGAAGTGGAGTTAGCCAAAAAAAAATCAAGCAAGTACTGTCACATTTCACCCGGGTAGAATATGAAAAGATGAAGTATCAACTTGCAGATTTTGGAGTTCTCAAGGTGAGAAGTTTGTCCACTTATGTTTCAAGTAGGAGTTACAGATTCTTGGAAAGGATTTTTTTGCAGAAAAGTTTTACAACTTTTTGAGAAGCATGGACACTTAGAGACATTCAGGTAATAAATCAAACATTCAGTCATGAAGGTTTGATAAGAGCAGATTCTACAAAAGAGAGATCATTGATCTTGAATAGATCTAGTATGATCTTGAGTATTTATGAGTCAATTGTCTATCCTTTGTTTGAGAAAGTTCTTAGCATTGGAGAAAGTAAGTCAAAGATTCAAGTTCTATCAGATTTGTGTTGCAGAGAGCTAGAAGATACTTGTTATGTTACTGAAGGTTATGAATCCTATAAAGTGCTTTCAGCAAGGTTTTTATTGGATCAGCTAACCTTATTCTAGATTTTGGGAAGCTGAGGAATGACATGGAAAGCTATTGGCATCTGCACAATGCTAATAAAAAGGATTCAAAATTTTTGTTTCAGATACAGGTATTGATCACTGAACATTAGATTTATGAAGGAAGACATTCCATATTTCATAAAGTCTGATATAATTTGAAGAATACTGGATACTAGTGTTAAGTCATCCAGGGGGGTGATGAAACATGAAGACTTATTTTCAGCTATATGTGAAAGAATGCAGATTCATACTTATAGGTATTCCTATTTCAGGTATTCCTATATTTCCTTTGTCAAGTTCTCTTTATGTTCCAGCTTGTTGAGATATCAAGCTCAATATGTGATGATCCAGGATGACACGTACCAGTTTTTCGTTTCTCTGACATGTATAGTGGTCATGCCGGTATATGTCACGGATACTTCATTGAGCTTTATTAGATTTATCTACCGAGAGTGATGGCACATTTGTTTCTTGCCAGCTCACTCATTCGCGGACATTAGGTTTTTCCTTATGTACTGGTCTTTATATATTGCACTTGTTGAATTCTTGTTTTTAGGTCATTCTTGTACATTCCTTTTATGTAATAGAAGAAGAGGAAGAAGAAGATCATTCTTCCCTGTCTCAATTTGTGTGTGTGCTTCTTCTTGAGAGTGAGAGTGTGTGTGTGAGCTCTGTTCCTTATCTCCTTCCTCGTGACATGGTATCAGAGCCAGCGTGGCTGTAGAGAGCTCGTGGAGAAGGCGACGGTGAAGACTACGCGGCAAGGTGTGGTGAAAATGCGATTTCACAAACGGCCTCCGGTTGCTACGAAAATCGGCGTGAAGGTAGAAGAACTCAAAAGTTTCGAAGCCATCTCGACCTCCGTTTCGAGCCCGCAAGGTGGGGCCCACAGAAAAACCAGGTCAGTTTCAGAAACTGTAACTTGTGTTGTGTTCCGCGACACTCATATATTCCAGATCCAGAATTTCAAGCGATTCCGTGTACTGTTGATACACGAAAACTGTGTTTTTTTGGGATCTAACTGTCACGTCATAGTGCGACAGTGTTCAAGCAGAACTGCTGCTTGTAGTGTGTTGCGGTGTTGTGAATTGTTGCAGAAATGGCAAACGCAGATGGAATGAGTCAGCTTATGAACGATAAGCTGGACAAGAACAACTTCCATGCTTGGAGATTCAGAATGACGAATTTCCTGATGGGAAAAGGCTACTGGAAGTACATCGAAGGAGATAATGAAAATGCTCTGCAGTTACCAGAAAGGAATCGTACTGCAGAACAGTTAAGAGCATATGAGGAATGGAATCAAGGAGCACGAAAGGTAATGTATTGGCTATCTGTTAGCATACAGGATAGCATGATTGGACACATACAGGATGCCAAGACTCCAAAAGAGGCTTGGAACAGTTTGGTCACTTTGTACGAGACCAATACAAAGGCACAGAAGTTGCAACTCAAGAACGAGCTGCATACATTGGAGAAAAAGAGCATGTCGGTAAGTGACTACACTCTAAAAATCAAAAGCATATGTGAGTCACTTGCATCTATTGGCGTGAATGTAGATGATGATGATAAGGTGGAAGTGTGCCTTCATGGTTTAGGAGCCGCATATAAGCAGTTCATAACTTCTATACAGACCAGGGAAAATATTTCGAACTTTGCTGATTTGGTATCTATGCTGATTATTGAAGAAAAGAATCTTGGTGAGGATTCAAACTCCCAAGGAAAGCCCAGTTCTGAGTAGGTATTCTACTCTGGCAGAGGAAGAGGCAGAGGTAGAGGTTTTGGAAGTGGAAGAGGAAACAATAACCAAGACCAAGGTCAACAACAGAATCATGCAGGAGAAAGAGGACAGTTTCGAGGCAGGGGGAGTCAAAGAGGTCGCAGAAATTTCCAAAGAAATGATTCAGGTAATGATAGTAAAGGATGCTGGAATTGTGGTAAACCTGGACACTTTGAACGTGATTGCAGGTTGAAGAATCAAAATAACAGAAGGCAGCAAAACAACTATGCATCCACAAGTGTAGATGATTCTGAGAAGCTGTTTATGGTTCAACATCACATGATGAATACGATGTCTGCTGGTGTTTCAAAATTGAATGATAATGTCTGGTATGTTGATTCAGGTGCTTCAAATCACATGACCAATCATGCAGAATGGTTTAGTAGTTTGCAGAAAATGCCAGTTCCTGGATATGTTGAAACAGGTGATGATACATCGCATCCTACTGAGCATACAGGAAACATAGCATTATCTATGGAGGACAGAAAGGTAAAACATCTCACTGATGTGCTGCATGTTCCAAATATAACAAAGAATCTGGTTTCTGTTGGACAAATGGTTGACCAGGGATTACAAGTCAGGTTCAATGCTGATGGATTATATGTAGAAGAGTACAAGCAGGATGGACGATTGGTTGCCAAAGGAAACAAAGTGGGTAGGATGTTCACCTTAAATGTGAAGATTCCTAAAATGAATGCAACCATGTTTGCAAAAGGTGCAGGAGTTATTGCAGACATAGAGATATGGCACAAACGGATTGGACATGCAAACCTGCAAAGGCTGAAACTGATGCAGTCAAAGGAGATTGTCCATGGACTACCAAATTTCAAAGTTGCAAAAATGCAAAAGGTATGTGCAACATGTCAATTTGGTAAACAGTCAAGAGCATCATTTCCACATGACAAGCATGTTAGTGAGAATGTACTAGAAGTAGTACATACAGATGTTTGGGGTCCAGCAAAGACCACATCTATGGGTGGTTGCAGGTTTTATGTTACTTTCATTGATGACCATACACGCAAAGTATGGGTATATTTCATGAAAGAGAAGAGCGAGGTGTTTACTTACTTCCAGAATTTTAAAGTTATGATGGAAAAGCAGACAGGGAAGTACATTCAGACATTACAATCTGATGGAGGGATCTGATGGAGGAGGTGAATACATGTCAAATGAGTTCAGCAGTTTTCTAAAAAATCATGGAATTCAGCGTCAGTTTTCATGCAGGTACACACCACAACAGAATGGTGTTGCTGAACGCAAAAACAGACATATTGCAGAAATAGCAAGAGCCTTAATGGCTGAGAAGAATATGCCTCATTGTTATTGGGCAGAAGCTGTGCATACTGCTGTATACATCATGAACAGAACTTTGACTGCTGATGTACATCAAGTTACACCTGAAGAGAAGTTTACAGGTAAAACGCCAAACTTATCACATCTGAAAGTTTTTGGTTGTATTGCATATGTACATGTCCCAGATGAATTGAGGACAAAGCTTGATCCAAAAGCAAAAAAGTATGTCTTCATTGGATACTCCCTTGAGCAAAAGGGATATAAATGTTATAACCCACTCACACGACAGGTAAAGGTGAGAAGAAATGTGGTATTTGATGAAATGTCAAGCTTCTATGCAGATGCCAAAGAAGGATTGAGTCTTGAACCAAATGACAAAGAAAATGCTGAAAAATCAAGTGCAGAATCTCAGGTTTTGAGTGGACCAGATGCATCACCAAGCAATAGTTCCAACTCAAATCCATGGAGTGGAAGATTACGTGGGAATTTCAATCCAACAAATTCATCAAATACATCCAAGAAAGGTAAAGAAAAGCTTTCTGCTGGTCATAAAACATGTGCAGGTTTTGAAGATGTTGATGGAGATTCAAGCAGTTCAGAAAAGAGTCTTGATGAGGAACTTGGATTGCCCTCTGTGAAGACTCCAGGAGTAAGAAGGGCACATGCAGATGATACAAGGAGAAGTGACCCAGGACCAAGAAGATCTGGGAGGATGCATAATTCAGTGCAACGATTGACATATGATAGTTACATGGCTCGCCATTATGCCTACATGACAAAGGTAATACAAGATGCTGAACCTTCTTGTTTTGAAGATGCAATTGGTAATGCACATTGGGAAAAAGCTATGGATGAGGAGATGGCTGCACTTTATGGAAATGATACATGGAAGCTAGTTCCATTGCCGCAAGGAAAGAAACCCATAGGCTATAAATGGGTTTACAAGGTAAAGCATAATGCTGATGGTAGCATAAGCAGATATAAAGCACGATTGGTAGCTAAAGGATATGCACAGACATATGGCATTGATTATGAGGAAACATTCGGCCCTGTAGCTAAAATGTCTACTGTTAGGACACTTGTTGCATTAGCTACAGCAAAAGGATGGACTTTGCATCAGATGGATGTGAAGAATGCTTTCTTACATGGTGAGTTACAAGAAGAAGTATATATGGAACAGCCACAAGGATATGAAGATTCAAAGCATCCAGAATATGTTTGCAGGTTGCAAAAGGCTTTGTATGGGCTGAAGCAGGCTCCGCATGCATGGCATGCAAGGATTGCTGATTACTTAACCAGCATTGGGTTTTCTATGTGTGATGCAGATCACTCACTATATGCAAGGAAGGCTGATGATGGCATCACTATTGTGGCTATTTATGTTGATGACCTGATTGTAGGTGGTGATAATGAAGAAAGCATCAAAGAGGTAAAGAAACTTCTTATGCAGGAATTCGACATGAAAGATCTTGGTGTGCTATGCTATTTCTTGGGCATTGAGTTTATACACACAGAAACAGGTATATGGATGTCGCAAAGGCAATATGCCTTGAATATGCTGCAAAAGTATGGTATGGCTGATTGTAAGCCAATTTCTATGCCTTTAGATCAGAATTTGAAATTGGATGCTACATCAGGTGAAGCATTGGAAAATGCTACTATGTACAAGAAAATTGTGGGAATTCTTATATATCTTACAATTAGAAGGCCTGATTTAAGCTACACTGTTGGACTTGAAAGTCAGTTTATGCAGGTTCCCAGGAAGCCACATTTGGATGCTCTGAGGCACACTCTACGTTATGTGAGTGCTACTTTGGATTATGCATTGTTTTATGAAGCTGGTGTAGATTTGCAGGTTCATGGATACACCAATGCAGATTGGGCTGGTAGTACTCCAGATAGAAGATCTACTAGTGGCTTTCTTTTCTCACTTGGAGGTGCAACTACTACATTGAGCAATAAGAAGCAACCCACTGTTGCTTTGTCGAGTACAGAGGCTGCGTATAGAGGTGCTGCAATGGCAGCATGTGAGGCATCATGGCTGGAGATGTTACTTGCAGCTTTAGGTGTGGAAGTGCAAAAGCCTATCACTATCTATTGTGATAATCTTAGCAGCATACAGTTAGCACGGAACCCTGTTTTCCATCCTAGAACAAAGCATATCGAGGTACATTATCACTTCATCAGAGAGAAGGTATTAGCAAGTGATATTGATCTTGTTTATGTGAGAACAGATGAGTAGGTTGCTGATATTTTCACCAAAGCACTTGGAGTTGAGAAGTTGAAGAAGTTTCGGAAGATGCTTGGATTACAGGATATGGCGTTGAGCTTGAGGGGGAGTGTTGAGATATCAAGCTCAACATGTGATGATCCAGGATGACACATACCAGTTTTTTGTTTCTCTGACATGTATAGTGGTCATGCCGGTATATGTCAGGGATACTTCATTGAGCTTTATTAGATTTATCTACCGAGAGTGATGGCACATTTGTTTCTTGCCAGCTCACTCATTCGCGGACATTAGGTTTTTCCTTATGTACTGGTCTTTATATATTGCACTTGTTGTATTCTTGTTTTTAGGTCATTCTTGTACATTCCTTTTATGTAATAGAATAAGAAGAAGAAGAAGAAGAAGATCATTCTTCCCTGTCTCAATTTGTGTGTGTGCTTCTTCTTGTGAGTGAGAGTGTGTGTGTGAGCTCTCTTCCTTATCTCCTTCCTCGTGACACAACTTTGAAAGAAGAAGGAAGAAGAAGAATGTTTGTAGAAAGTTCCTGTTAGGTGATCCTGTTCAGGAGAAGGTTCCAGAGTTCTATTGAAGAGAAACTTGATATTTCAGAAAGGTATATTTGAGAAGTGCGCACATATATGTTTATACCAAGTTCTGAAGGAAAGAGGTATGAAGGATTTAAAGGATGAAGACATGATGACATCATAGATTTTTTGACTCATATTTCAGTTGATTTCAATTGAGTTGAGTTGACTTGACTTCAGTACAGTCAGAGATGAACCAGTAGTGTTCATAATACACTAAGTTGTGAGTTGTGAGTCACAGGTTCCAGTATTCAGTTCCTGATTTTGTTTAGTGTATCTACATGACACAGCAGAAGTACGTTGAGAAACCTTTTTGGAAGGTAAATGCAAATATATGGATATCTAGTTTGCATATTTTCTCAAGTATTATGGTTCATATTCAACAAGTTCAGATTTTTTGAAGGAAAGTCAAATTCAGTTTTGAAGAAGACTTTTGAAGAACAAGTTTTGAAGTGCAGGAGTACAAGCTAGATCCACTCCAGATTGTACCAATATGACATTGCAGGGGGGATTGTTGGAAACAATGCCAATTGGTCATAAATTGGTCAAGAGTGTCCACAGGTTATAGCATAAGTAGCTATTTTCTTTAGTCCCTCTAAGGAAAAACGGGCTGAGGCCTTGGTTATGTGAGTGGCCTCTCATACAATCGACCAAAGTTTGAATCCTCTGATCGGCGCAACACGAAGTAAAAATCTTTTTGTCATACGTTTACAAGCGACACTTTTCTGAAAAGCACATCCAAAAGCAACATACACGTGTGACTTTGTTTAAGCGATCGTAGATGGCTTGATTATTGTGCTTTATTTTGCTTTTGGAGAGACACACACTCTACTATATAAGAAGTACTTTGGGTCACTTCTATGTATCCTTCACCTAGTATTCAAAAAAAGCTTGGAGCTTGGACCTCAATAGAGGTGATGCTTCGTCTAGCACATGGGGGAATGCTTTTATTATTTGAAAGTTAAAGGCTACATCAAAACAGGTATCTAGAGGTTTTTCTAGAGAGTTTTGAGAGATCGTTCATGGCAAGAAGGCTCATCTAAGAAGACAAATTTGGAGATGGGATGAGTTTTTTGTTTTCAGCCATTTTGTGTTGTAAGTTGGCTGGATATCCAGGTACAAATGTGATCTAGAGACAGTAACTCTAGAAAGGTAATTCATCATTCAGACAACGATTGGTGAATTTAGTCGTTTCAGTCATTTGAAACAAAATTTTGATTCAGAGATATGAGGAGATGATAAAACATGATTCTATATTCACTTCCGTTTATATACCATGTTTGTTTTATCTCTTACTCTTAGTATTAGAGAAAGAGAAAAAGTTCATTTGAAGAGGTCAAGAGTGTTTGCTACTTGAAGATGAAGAGAACAAAAGGTATAGAAGAGAAGTTTGAAGATGTTGACATCATCAGGTGGAAGAACGATGCAGAAGAAGAAAGTCCATCATTTCCAAAAGAAAACTAAGGCTTCCTTTTCTCATATATTTTCCATATACTTTTCCTATTTTATCCTCTACACCCAAAGACAAGTCTACGAGAACATCTTGTGTGAAGATAGTCTAAAGAAGAAGCAGTTTCTTGTTTTGCATTACACTTGGTCATGATTTAGTAGATTTGACAAAGAATTGCATTGAGAGAAATAAAAAAAAAGCAGCAGATATATGTTGTGACTCATATGTGTATGAGTTATATTGAAGATTTTTTAAGCAGGCAGCTTATATATTCCCTCAAAGAATTCTTGGAGTGTCAATATAGAGCTACTTGGTATATGACAAGTTGCAAAGAAGTATATTTCTTCTTTATCTAACTCTTAAGGTAAAAGAGTTTTTTGTCGCAGATGTTGAAGACTTGGGTTGAGGTTTTATGTTTGGAAAAGTTACCTCATATTCAGTATTTTCAGAAAACTTCAAAAAATTCAGATTGCTGATTTACAAGTTAATGGAGAATCTACTTTCTATGATTGTCTAGATTTTTGGATACATGTTTGTATTCAAAAAGGTGTTCCATCAGATCCTAACACTTGATTGAGAAGTGGAGTTAGCCAAAAGAAAATCAAGCAAGTACTGTCACATTTCACCCGGGTAGAATATGAAAAGATGAAGTATCAACTTGCAGCTTTTGGAGTTCTCAAGGTGAGAAGTTTGTCCACTTATGTTTGAAGTAGAAGTTACAGATTCTTGGAAAGGATTTGTTTGCAGAAAAGTTTTACAACTTTTTGAGAAGCATGGACACTTAGAGACATTCAGGTAATAAATCAAACATTCAGTCATGAAGGTTTGATAAGAGCAAATTCTACACAAGAGAGATCATTGATCTTGAATAGATCTAGTATGATCTTGAGTATTTATGAGTCAGTTGTCTATCCTTTGTTTGAGAAAGTTCTTAGCATTGGAGAAAGTAAGTCAAAGATTCATGTTCTATCAGATTTGTGTTGCAGAGAGATAGAAGATACTTGTTATGTTATCGAAGGTTATGAATCCTATAAAGTGCTTTGAGCAAGATTTTTATTGGATCAGCTAACCTTATTCTAGATTTTGGGAAGCTGAGGAATAACATGGAAAGCTATTGGCATTTGCGCAATGCTAATAAAAAGGATTCAGAATTTTTGTTTCAAATACATGTATTGATCACTGAACATTAGATTTATGAAGGAAGACATTCCAAATTTCATAAAGACTGATATAATTTGAAGAATACTGGATACTAGTGTTAAGTCATCCAGGGGGGTGATGAAACATGAAGACTTATTTTCAGCTATATGTGAAAGAATGCAGATTCATACTTATAGGTATTCCTATTTTAGGTATTCCTATATTTCCTTTGTCAAGTTCTCTTTATGTTCCAGATTTGAAAGAAGAAGGAAGAAGAAGAATGTTTGGAGAAAGTTCCTGTTAGGTGATCCTGTTCAGGAGAAGGTTCCAGAGTTCTATTGAAGAGAAACTTGATATTTCAGAAAGGTATATTTGAGAAGTGCGCACATATATGTTTATACCAGGTTCTGAAGGAAAGAGGTATGAAGGATTTAAAGGATGAAGACATGATGACATCATAGATTTTTTGACTCATATTTCAGTTGACTTCAGTTGATTTCAATTGAGTTGAGTTGACTTGACTTCAGTACAGTCAGAGATGAACCAGTAGTGTTCATAATACACTAAGTTGTGAGTTGTGAGTCACAGGTTCCAGTATTCAGTTCCTGATTTTGTTTAGTGTATCTACATGATACAGCAGAAGTACGTTGAGAAACCTTTTTGGAAGGTAAATGCAAATATGTGGATATCTAGTTTGCATATTTTCTCAAGTATTATAGTTCATATTCAGCAAGTTCAGATTTTTTGAAGGAAAGTCAAATTCAGTTTTGAAGAAGACTTTTAAAGAACAAGTTCTGAAGTGCAGGAGTACAAGCTAGATCCACTCCAGATTGTACCAATATGACATTGCAGGGGGGATTGTTGGAAACAATGCCAATTGGTCATAAATTGGTCAAGAGTGTCCACAGGTTATAGCATAAGTAGCTATTTTCTTTAGTCCCTCTAAGGAAAAACGGGCTAAGCGCCTTGGTTACGTGAGTGGCCTCTCATACAATCGACCAAAGTTTGAATCCTCTGATCGGCGCAACGCGAAGTAAAAATCTTTTTGTCATATGTTTACAAGCGACACTTTTCTGAAAAGCACATCCAAAAGCAACGTACGCATGTGAGTTTGTTTAAGCGATCATAGATAGCTTTATTATTGTGCTTTATTTTGCTTTTGGAGAGACACACACTCTACTATATAAGAAATACTTTGGGTCACTTCTATGTATCCTTCACCTAGTATTCAAAAAAAGCTTGGAGCTTGGACCTCAATAGAGGTGATGTTTTGTCTAGCACATGGGGCAACCATGGTGCTAACTTGAAGCATGTTGAGGAGCAGCTATGGAGTTCTTCTTAATGATTATCCTTGGAGAAGATGAAGGGTGTGCTCACACTCTAGCTCATGGAGAGGAGGTTATCTCTTGTTCATGGCAAGAAGACTTGGTCATTAGCAGCTTGATGGTGGGGATCGGCCATCTACATGTTGTAGTTGAAGATTGTCTTCTACAAGCAGATGTCGGGCTACTTCAAAGACATTGGATGGTGGTTAACATAAGATTTACATCTTATGTTAAGTATTCAGGTACATATTCTCTTTATGCACACAGGTACTACTTGAGTTTTATGGAGGCCGTGGCGTTCATATAAGGAGGAGTCCTATTCAACATAGGTACAAGAGAAACAGTACATATATGCTTTATGCATATTTGGATGAGGTGTTTGAGAAGGTGTGTTCACATGAGTTTGAGGATTTCTGGCAGCAAACTTGTTAGCAATCTTTGCTACTTTTTAAGTACGTGATCTTTTCACACACGTATCTGACTTAGGGTCTTCCATAGCCTAAGGTTAGATGAGGGTTTGTTGATTATCAGTTTCACACTGATCCTTCCTCTTTCAGTCACTCATATTCACTCTTCTATAACCTATAAGGTCACACATCTCATGTATATTCAGATTTTTGCCCATACATCTGAATATGTTTGTTACATTTGTACATTCACTCATTCATCTATTTCTCATCACATAGAGTGGTTGAGAGTTTTGCTCCCACATTGTACATTGAACATTGGTATATATGATACTATGAGTAAGCGGTGACTTACGTAACACCTTACACATGTCGTCTATTCTTTCTCTATCTTTGTCTCATCATTTGTATGATTAAGTTGTGGGATGTTCATGTTTTGTCAATATTGGAGGATTGCTGGAATTAATGTTGTATATACTGGACGTATGGAACCATGGACCTGTGACATGAGCTAAGGGCCTACCTCACTTCCAACATAAGCTCTCTCCGTGACAACAACACCAAAATTCGGTGTAGCTCAAGCATAAGCACCACCTCCTTTACTTGTCAATCCGTAGAGATCTGAGGATTGGTATGAAGACCGTGAGCAAGTGAAGCCACAAGTGTGTAAGTGAAAGCACATAAGCATGCACATACATACACACACATGCGCGTGAGGTAAGAGTAAAGAGTGGAACAATGGAAGAACTTTGATTACAAAAGAAATCTAATACAAGAACTCCAATCTCTAACAAGCTAACCCCCAAAATGATCTCTCTAGATCTTTTTATAGTTTTTTGACTTGTTTTGGCCTTGTCTAGACCTAGTGCCCGACTTAGTTAAAAATTAGGTTCCACGGCTTATTTGAGGGCTCAAATGGAGTCTAAAAATTATGAAAATTGGTAGGATGATACTTCTAATATCCTCAAGCTCAATGAATCCTCGACTTGAACAAAATAGAGTTGCAAAAAATGTGAAATGATATTTACAAAGGTCTTTAGCGATGAAAATCACTATTTTATAGGGATTTCTTTTGGAAATTTGACATTCCTTCTTCTTGTGTATCCACTTCTTTGATGCACTCCCATGCCTTGTGCTTGACTTGAGTGCCAATAGTTGCATAATAACATCAATGGATAGGCCACAAGCTATCGTCTAGATCTTTGACCTAGAGCACCTAGGAGAGACTAGTTTGAGAGTAGTAGTAAGAATATACGTAGCTGAGAAGAGATAGAAGGCTTATTTTGACACACATATCAAAGATAAGGTCTTCAAGGCAAGTGATTTAGGGTATACAATATGAAACAACATGCTAGAAAACTAGAGAAACGTGGTTATGGACCCAATGTTGAAAGTTATGAAACTTGTGCAAGCTCTAGTTTTGAGGCTTGACACATACGTAGCTCTCATTATTTACCTCTTCATCATTTATGCTATTATATCAAGTGTTTTAAGCTCAAGTGAAGGCTAGTCCTTGAAGACATAGATGCTACACTCATAGCTTTGAGGGTGTTGAAATAAAGGGGAAAAGTTGTGAATATGATAAGGAGATAGTTGGAAGCATATGTTGGTCATTCTCTCACCATAGATAATCATATTTTCCCCAAATAGTGTGCTAGAAGGAACATAGGTATTCTAGTTGCATATCTTTATGCACATAGCCACCTTGTGAAGGTCATTCTCTCTATATAAATGTCCATTTAATGCATATGCTATCTTTTTACAAAGGGCATCTATTGTACACTGTATTCTATAAATATCTCTTCTGGATTCTTCCCTAGTAGTTATTGAAATTAATTTTTGTGAAACTCAATTTTCTACTTAACCTGAGTTGACAAGTAGTGTATATTTAAACAATTACTTGCCTAGACAATTGAAATCTAAATGGAGTGGACTTTAGCTTCTTAAAAAGCAAATAGTGTCTAATATGTGTGGAAAAAATTTCAAAGTCATTGCAGCTTAGGGTTGTGATTGAATCAAGTTTTAGTAAGCTGATGTCTAATAGGATAGTTTCTAGAAGAGGTTGGATAACTTTCATTGTGCATATTGTTGAGAGTGATGGTTGGATGCACTCAGGAAATCAGTTGGTGCTGCAAAACCTGCTTCACACCTGCCCTCTTTTCTCTTCAGATATGCTTAGTACACTTGCTTAGCTTCCAAATGACACAAAGAAACCATATATGTACTTTGAAAATGGTTTGGGTAATGATCAAACCAAAACAGATAACTTGGTACTTCAAGAATCAAGAAAAACTTTCTATTCCTGTAGTGATACCTGCTCAGACTTTTGCTCAGTGTGACCAGCACACTTAAAATTGGAATAATTCCTTTTGGGAGTATTAAAGTACCTTAGTAAGCTACCAATCACAAGTGGAATCACTTCAATTGATAAACTATGCACTGAGAAATAAGTTTAGCAAAATTCTAGTTATCCCCGACTTTTTAGGAACTCTGCAGACACAGACCAGTGTGCACTTCGAAGCGGATTTCTCCCAAATGGCTGAATGAAATCCTCTGAGATTTTGTATGCTTGTAGAAGACCTTGAGCTGGTTCCAATGAGCTATAGATCTCTTGATTTGGTTCAGTAGATCCTGAGATATGCTCCTTTGAAGTTGACAGACTTGGAGAAGTTAACACAGAGAACCAGAAATGAGAAATGTGTGTATATCTATTGATTAATAAGATTGTACAAGCTCAATAGCATGACAAGCATAGCTGATTGAGGTGTGGTGGTGTAGGCTATGGAGTAGCACTAACACACACTCAGTTACAATGAAGATATGCCTCGGGGAGTGAGCTGGAATGAGTGAACTAACCGCGACTTTTCAAATGAAGTTTTTATAGGAATTGATTGTGATTTGAATTTCAAATTCAAACTTAGGCTCCCTTGAATCTCTCCTCTAAAAGTAGGGAGATATTCTCTCCACTTAACTATTCTCTTTTCCACGACTAATGAGGTAGGTGAATGACTTCAAGTGATTACAAATAAATCTCAAGTCAAATAGACTTTTACAAGGGGTAAAAGATAATAACTCATAAGTATGAGTTCCTATGCCTTATCCTTCATGAAGAGATATCTTTCAAAGGTTCCAAATCCATCTTCAAAGTTCCAATGTTCCAAGCCAATGTGTGAAGGCTTGCTATGCACCAACAGCTCCCCCTCAAGCCAAACACTTTGGCTTAAGTCTTCTCTTTCATTCTTCAATCACTTCCTGCAATCCAATCATAGATTTGAATCTGCATAACTTGTTTCCATCCAATGCCTTTGTAAGTAAATCTGCACATTGCATATTAGTAGATACATATGTCAATTGAATATCTTTGCTAAGTAACTTCTCTCTCACATAGTGGTAATGAACCTCTATGTGTTTGGTTCTGGCATGATAAATTGGATTTGCTGCAAGGTGAAGAGAGCTAGTGTTGTCTCCAAAGATAATAGGTGGTCTTGTGTGTAGACCTAACTCAGTATATAGAAGCTTCAACCAGATAGCTTCTTGAGTTGCATTGGCAAGCCCTCTATACTCTGCTTCAGTGGATGACAATGCCACTGTAGGTTGCTTCTTGGCTGACCAAGAAATAGGCTTATCTCCTGCAAAACAAATGTAACCTGAGGTGCTCCTCCTATCATCCTTGCATCCTGCCCAATCTGCATCTGAGTAAACTTTTATGTCAATATCAGATGTATAAGGAAAGTACAAACCATGACTTTGTGTTCCCTTCAGATACTTCAAGATTTTCTTTGCTGCCTCTAGGTGAGGTACCCTTGGTTTGTGCATGAATTGGCTAAGCACACTTACTCCATATGCTATGTCAATTCTTGTCAAGGTAGCATAGTTCAAACTACCTACCATACTTTGGTATCCTGTAATGTCTTTAATTTCTTCTCCTTCATGAGCACTTAGCTTTTGGTTAACCTCCATTGGAGTAGTAGATACCTTAGCATCCTGCAAACCAAACTTCTTGACCATATCTAGTACATACTTCTTTTGAGTGATGTAGATACCTGAACTTGTGTAGACCAATTCAAGACCTAAGAAATACTTTAATAGTCCAAGATAACTGATCTTGAATTCTTTCATCATCTGTCCTTTGATGTGTCTAATCCCATTGGCATCATTGCCTGTAATGATGATGTCATCAACATAAACACATAAGTAGATTACCTCTGTACTACTTCTCTTTATGAATAGAGAAGTGTCTGCTTTGCTCATCACAAATCCTTGGTCTAGGAGGTAGGTGGTCAATCTGTAATTCCATGCTCTAGGTGCCTGCTTCAAACCATATAGAGCCTTCTTCAATTTACAAACATAATGTACCTTTTTTGGATCTTCATAGCCAGGTGGTTGTGACATGTAGACTTCTTCAGATATCCATCCATTCAAGAATGCATTCTTCACATCCAATTGGTACATGTTCCAATTCTTGGATGCAGCTACACTCACCAATACTCTGATAGTTGGCATCTTGGCCACAGGAGAAAATGTCTCCTCATAATCAATGCCTTGGGTTTGTGCAAAACCCTTGGCTACCAACCTAGCTTTGTACCTGTTTATTGTTCCATCTGAATTCTTCTTTAGTTTGTAGATCCATCTGGATCCTATCACCTTCATAGAGTCCTTCTTGGGTACCAAGTCCCAAGTGTCACTTTCCTTGAGAGCTTCTATCTCTTCATCCATGGCTTCTCTCCATTCTGGTTTAGTAATTGCTTCTTCATAGGTACCTGGTTCTTCATTCAACAAGTCTTTTGCAAGATATACAGAATGTTTAGTTACAAGTGATGTGTCATACCCAAATCTGATAGGCTTCTTCTTTTCTCTTTGAGATCTCCTCATTGCTTGAGTAGAAGTTTCTGGCTTATCCTCTAATTGCTTCATCTTCATCTTTCCTTTGGACTTCCAAGCCTTGAACTCTTCAAGGTTTATTGTATCATCATCTGAGCTTGAATCTTCTTGCTGAGTTGGCTCTTCCTTGGTAAGCTTTGGAAAATCTTCTTCCATGTCATAGGGTAGACTCACTTTCCTGCATTCATTCTCATACCAAGAGTCATTTTCATCAAATATGACATCTCTGCTTACCTTGAACCCTTTGTTTGTGGGGTTGTAGAATCTGTATCCTTTTTGGTTCAAATCATAACCAATGAAGATACATTTTTCAGCCTTGGGGTCTAGCTTTCCCCTTACTTGTGAGGGAATATGCACATATGCTACACAACCAAAGATTTTGCAATGATCCAGAGAGGGTCTCTTACCATGCCATGCTTCATATGGTGTCATCCCATCAAGTGATTTGGATGGCAACCTATTGATGAGATAAGTGGCAGTGGATACACTCTCTGCCCATAGGTAATTTGGCAACTTTTTCTCATTAAGCATAGACCTAGCTGTTTCTACTATAAGTCTATTCCTTCTTTCTGCTACCCCATTTTGTTCAGGTGAGTACCTTGTAGTGATCTCCCTTTTGATGCCTCTTTCCTGCAAGAAATCTTCAAACTCATTGGAGAAGTACTCTCCTCCACCATCTGACCTTAGCCTCTTCAAGCTTCTACCTGTTTGATTTTCAACAAGTGCAAGATACCTCTTGAAACAATTAAATACTTCATCCTTATGCTTCATAAAATATAAAATGGTCCACCTGCTATAGTCATCAATGAAGGACACATAATACCTTGAACCAGAAATGGAAGGGTCCTTGCTAGGTCCCCAAACATCTGTGTGTACCAAATCTAGGTAGTCTTCATGCATGAAACCTTTCCTTGAGTAGGGTAATCTGTGAGACTTACCAAATTGACATGATCCACATTTGTAAATCATGTGTTGCTTGGATACATTAGATATCCCAAGCACACATTGATCCCTGCACATTTGCTTTAGAGTCCTTTCACCTATGTGCCCTAATCTCTTGTGCCATATCTCTAACTCTGAAAGTGTCTGATCCTTATAATTATACAAAGCAATATTTTTGGTGTCTTCTAGCTCAAATGTAAACAATCTACCTGATTTCTCCCCTTTGGCTATCCTTCTGAATCCATGTTTTGGATCCTCCACATATGCTCCATGTTGTGTGAATCTGACCTGCAAACCTTTCTCTACAATCTGACCAACACTCATTAAATTCTTAGTTATTGTTGGTACATAGAGTACCCTGCTTAATAGGTTCTGATTACCATCACATGTCTTCACATTTCCAATTTTGATAACAGAGTGTTTAGTGTCATCACCTGTTTGTACCTGATGTTTACCCTTGGGCTCTTCCAAATCAGAAAGTAGTGCCACATTGCCAGCTACATGGTTAGAACATCCTGAGTCAATGTAAAATAAATGATCATCATTTGTACCTATCTTGGAGGTCATATTCATGATCAATAGGGAGTCATCTTGCTCCTCTGTGTAATTGTTGTAGTCTCTTCTATTTCTGAATCCACCTTGGTAGTTTCCATTGTGGTTGTTGTTGTAGTTGTTGTTGTATTGGTTGTTGTATCCATTGTAGCTTTGATGTTGGTTGAATCTGCCTATCCCTTGAGAGTATCCACCTCTTGAGTAGCCTCTTCCTCTCTGATTTTTGTAGTTCTTGTAGCATTCATCTGTGGTATGATTGGACAATCCACAAATGTTGCATGGTGATGAGTTGTAGGGTCTCCCCCTACCTGACTTACCTCCTCTGCCTCTTCCTCTAGATGACCTACCTCTCCCTGCATAATTAGCTTGAGAGGTAGAGCCTTCTTCATCCTGTTTCTTCTTGCCTTTATCTTTAATCTTCTTATCAGTATAGAGAGCAGAGGGGTTATTACCTTTTGATTGATCTCCAGCCTTTGTAAACTTTGCTTCATGTGTAAATAGTTGGCCCATGAGTGTTGTGAGATCAGGGGTATGCATGTCCATATAGAGGTCCATTGCAGTGGTGAAACTTTCCCACTTATCATCTGCCTTGAGTCCATTTGTCACTTGCCTGACTATTTGCTCCTCTTCAATTTCCTCTCCAATGCTTGCTAGTTGGTCTGCCACATCTTTGATCTTTGTTACATACTCTGAGACTGATTGCTTGGGCTGCTTCCTAAGAGTTGTGAACTCAATCCATAATTGATTCTTCCTAGCCCTTGTGTTGGAAGAAAAATAATTTGACAAGGTTTCCCAAGTCTCTTGGGAAGTCTTACAGTTCCTTACATGAGGTAAAAGAAAGTCAGATATAGAGTTTAAGAGATAAGACCTTGCCAAAGCATCCTTTGCACACCATTGGTTGAGCCTCTCATGTTCATCCTTTGTAGGTAGTCCTCTAGTCTTGAATGAGGGCAACTCCTCATCTCCTGATATGTATCCAAATAGACTTCTCCCTTGTAGATAGGTCTTCATTCTCAATGACCAAGCCTGGTAATTATTTCTGTCCAATTTGTCAATGAATGAAGGGAAACCATCACCCATGATTACCTTCTTTGCTCTGATACCACTGTTGAGAGTGATGGTTGGATGCACTCAGGAAATCAGTTGGTGCTGCAAAACCTGCTTCACACCTGCCCTCTTTTCTCTTCAGATATGCTTAGTACACTTGCTTAGCTTCCAAATGACACAAAGAAACCATATATGTACTTTGAAAATGGTTTGGGTAATGATCAAACCAAAACAGATAACTTGGTACTTCAAGAATCAAGAAAAACTTTCTATTCCTGTAGTGATACCTGCTCAGACTTTTGCTCAGTGTGACCAGCACACTTAAAATTGGAATAATTCCTTTTGGGAGTATTAAAGTACCTTAGTAAGCTACCAATCACAAGTGGAATCACTTCAATTGATAAACTATGCACTGAGAAATAAGTTTAGCAAAATTCTAGTTACCCCCGACTTTTTAGGAACTCTGCAGACACAGACCAGTGTGCACTTCGAAGCGGATTTCTCCCAAATGGCTGAATGAAATCCTCTGAGACTTTGTATGCTTGTAGAAGACCTTGAGCTGGTTCCAATGAGCTATAGATCTCTTGATTTGGTTCAGTAGATCCTGAGATATGCTCCTTTGAAGTTGACAGACTTGGAGAAGTTAACACAGAGAACCAGAAATGAGAAATGTGTGTATATCTATTGATTAATAAGATTGTACAAGCTCAATAGCATGACAAGCATAGCTAATTGAGGTGTGGTGGTGTAGGCTATGGAGTAGCACTAACACACACTCAGTTACAATGAAGATATGCCTCGGGGAGTGAGCTGGAATGAGTGAACTAACCGCGACTTTTCAAATGAAGTTTTTATAGGAATTGATTGTGATTTGAATTTCAAATTCAAACTTAGGCTCCCTTGAATCTCTCCTCTAAAAGTAGGGAGATATTCTCTCCACTTAACTATTCTCTTTTCCACGACTAATGAGGTAGGTGAATGACTTCAAGTGATTACAAATAAATGTCAAGTCAAATAAACTTTTACAAGGGGTAAAAGATAATAACTCATAAGTATGAGTTCCTATGCCTTATCCTTCATGAAGAGATATCTTTCAAAGGTTCCAAATCCATCTTCAAAGTTCCAATGTTCCAAGCCAATGTGTGAAGGCTTGATATGCACCAACACATATTGGAGTGAAATTTCTCCACATTTTGATATCATAGATTTGGTATAAAAGGATTGGTATTGGAGAACATGGTGGAATAAAGAAGAGAACTTGAAGAAGACTCAAAGAAGGCAAATGAAAGCTATGGAGGTGAAGTTTTTGTATGTAAGATAATTTTGTTGCATTACGTTATTTGAAGTCATACATTCTCTTGTCCTACTCTATGCTACATATTTTGATAATGGAATCTTGTTATAAGTGATATTAATCACTTGGTTGGAGCCTTATGAGTATCCTATAAAAGAAGACAAAGATTCAAGCAAGGAACCTTGGATATGCAACTACATCAAGTTGTATATGAGCATTGTATGCATGCTTTAGATATTGCATTCAATTGAATGAAGTGCAATATTCTTTTATGTAAATGGATGAATATTGAAGCTTTTATGTAATCTTGATAATAGCATTATATGCTTCTTACTTGGTGCAAAAAAGTTATGCAATGAGGATGCTTATGTATGCACGCTTGACAAGTTTATGCTCAAGATGAATGAGACTTTTGGACAACCATACTTAGGCTGAATACAAGTTGAATTAAGAGTTGATGATTGGTTTCTAACATGCAAAAATGTATGCATTATTGGTCAAGTAGAATATACATACATGTTCCATGATGTATGGATGAGTAATAGGCTATTTTGTAAAGTCTATACAAGCTGAATGTTTTCAAGTTTATGTAGCCATATGAATTGGCAAAAAGAGAGCTGAATATATGCTTGAATGATTGGTGACTTTTATACATGCTTATGTGGATATTTTAGCACGATATTGAAGCCCGAAAGGCTGCTCATGCTCAACATATTGAATGTGATGAAGATTGAAAAAAATGAAAGGTTGCTATGTATTAAGTTTGTGAATATACCTTCTTGTGGATAAAACCCATTGAGGTAAATTAGCAAAAGCAAATATGTATGCCCATGTTAAAAGCATTTGATTCTTGAGTTGAGATACATCAAGTGAATGCAACTCTTCTATTTTGAAAAGCCAAGGCAAGGTGGGCAATGCTTGGATGAAGCATGGACACAAAGCTCGAAGACAATGTGAAGGAAGAAGCTCAAGCTAAAAGGTTGTCAAACACAAAGTGTGTGCATTTGAAGTCTTGAAGATTTGAAGATTGAAGACAAAGCTGAATATGATCAAAGCAATAATGTCCATGGGATTGAAGATTTGAAGAAGTTGAAGACAAACGAAATAAGATTTGAAGATTGCAAGAAGTCAAGAGAGCTTCCATCAAACTTGGAGTGGGCTACCATGAAGTTGAAGTTTATTTTGAGAAGAAAAAGACATTGAAGAGGTTTGAAGCTTAGGATTGAGCTTCTCAAGAACGGAGTATATGACTCCAGAGAAGGGCTACCATAAAATGTTGAAGATTCAAACAAGGAGTTGAAGACTCCCCAATGCTGCAAGGAGTAATAAGCAAGCGACAAGCTAGAAGGAAGAGTCACCTAAGAGAAGTGTGAAAAATTGAAGAACCAAGCCACAAGCTAGAAGAAAGAGTCACCTAAGAGCTGAAATTGAAGAAAGTAAAGAATGCCATTTGCGAAGCTAAGGGCTAAAGTAAAGCGTTAAAAAAAATCCACATTATGTGTAGTGGTAATTTCCAAGCAAAATGCAAGTGAAGGTCTAGTCAAAGGTTGAGGCTAATAAGACAACCAAAGGGAATGGCAAGCCTATGCAAATGCAAGTAAGATCATCGCAAGAGGAATGGCAAGCCTTGCTAGGTGCAAGAAGCACCAAAGATCAAGTTAAGGTATATCTAAAGGTTGAGGCTAGTAAGACCACCAAAGGGAGTGGCAAGCCTATGTATAGGCAAGTAAGACCATCCTAAGAGGAATGGCAAGCCTTGTTAGGTGCAAGAAGTACCATTGTTCATATTGAGCACGGTGTGAAGACTACAATGTTAATGTGCTAAGCTTTGGGGAGCATTTCAGCTTTTGACACTAAATTCCTATAAGAAAAAAAGGCCAATAAACAAAAAAAATGGAAGTATGGCTTCTATAACCATTATCAAGTCAGTGGCATTCTTTCTCTTTCAGAGGTACCATAGAAGGAAGGAGGAAACGAGGAGCTTAGGAAGCATTCTCCTATTGTGAACCTCAACAAAGCATGTAGAGAGCATGTAGATGAGCTCTCAATTATTGATGATTTCTTTTCTTTTCTTGTAGGTGATGAAGAAAGATTTGGAAGTGTTAGATATACTCAATACTCCACCCACACATGGTTGCAAATGATCTATGGTACTCTAAGTTGTATGGCCCCCATTATGAGGAGAAGCCATTATGAGAGTCCGAACATTTGTGATGAGTTATGAATGTGACCAACAAAGGTACTAGATGATCTATGTGAGTCTAGTCAGTAGGCTAGGTAGAATGTATACTTCAACCACACCAAAATTCTGAAGGTATGATAGTTCGGTAGTCAACTAGTCCAGAATTGTGGTGACTTTGGTGGTCTGATAGTTCGATGGTTCAGTTTAATGGTTTACTCCATCCGATAATTAGGTAATTCAGTGTGTTCCGAATTATAGATGATCCCAATGGTTATGCCTAGATCATAGCATCAACGGAACCCAATGATCATGCCTAAATAATAGGATTAGGTGCCCCGGTTACTGTGGTGAAATCTCAACTATGAACACTATGAAGCCCTTCATCTAGAGTCTCTCCAAAATGCCATTGAAGCTCCATAATGGGAGTGCATGGGTGGACAATATCATCATTGTATATACATTAGTGTTGGCATTTTGAGAATCTCAGTTCTCTATCTGTCTTTTTGTGTGTATTTCTGTTAGTGTCTTCTGCTTCTCACTACCATTAGGGGAAAAAGTGAACCCTACATGGGCCTTTTAGATTAAGGAGTGATTAGTGATTGACCAATCAGAAGAGGGTGATGGCCACAGTCTATACCCTATAAAATACTAGGTTGAAGGGGAGAGAGGGGACAAGTTTCCCCATATTTAATGAGTTGCCTCTAGAGAGAGAAGGAATCTCATGAATAGGGTAGGCCCAAAAATTCAAATTTTTTAAAAAGTTTAAAAGATCATCATAACACCTCACAATGGACCCCCCATTAACTTTTAGGGTCAAAAGTGCTCTTTTTTACCACAAATTCAAAATCTATGCATGATTTGAGCAAGGAAAAATAGCTTTTTGGAAAATAACTAAAAAAAGAGGTATTTCCCTCCTAAACCTCACATTTTCATACTAGGTCCCAAAAGGAAATCTTTTTAATCTTGAGCTAAGGCTAGATCTATGACCATGTAGTCAACCTAAATCTTTAAAGTCAACATCTTTTGGTTTGGGTATGCAAACAATGTCTCATGGTAGAATTAGAAAGTAGAATGGTCAATGATCTAGATCCCATACATGCTCTTAGTTCTTCTAAGCCTAATCTTGAAAGAAAAGAGGCTACATTTTTCCCAAGATCTGTGATGCAAAAGATTCTGAACTCTAACAAACATGCTGAGTAAGTGGAACTCTTTTCTCTTCTAAAGATGCGTCTTATGTCTATAGCTCACACCAAGAGGTGCACAAGGCAACAACAACATCTTCATGAACCAAGAAGACTGATAGAGCCATGGATATGTAGATGTATACCACACATTAAGCAGATTTGGGTTTAAAAGTGCAAGCAACCAATTAATCCATCCCAATCAAAATTAACACCTAAGAAATAGATGAAGAAACCAAGGCGATGAGTGGTAGAACTACAAAGCTATCCATCTCTAAGAGTACTCCAAATTTGGTACCAAATTAGTCGATGAAGGCTGACCACAATAATGTACAAAAATTAGGTGCCTAAGACCTACTTGAGAGCTCAAATCTCTTCCCATAAGCTCTTAGGCTCTAATCATTCACAGTCTATCCCAATCCCCAAAAATATAAACAAAGAAACTATTGTATTTGATTCATCATATAATATTCTTCTTAGAACAACTTGGAAATAGGTATCTAAAAAGTCCCATGCCTAGGTTAAGTCATCATCAAGTACCATGTATAAACCTAAACTCGAATCTTGTTATCTCATAAGTGAACTATGGAAAGTCAAATCTTGTAACATATCATCCATAATAACCTTGTAATATACATGTACATTACTGAGAGCATGCGGAGCCAATGCATTTTCTAGAGTATGCATCTAGACATTGCACTAACCACATTCACACATTAAAACACACTTATGACTTACACATCAAACCACAACACACAAGGATGTAGGGAGACATGTTGGTATTGTAAAGGGAAAAAGGTCTCACTAGGTTTCTTAGACAATACTAATGTGTTATTATTATTACAAAACATTTGCAAAGAGCTCCACACTTAGCAGTACACAATGATCCAAGATGGGATGATCTCTCAATCCATAGTTATCAACAACCTACTCATCTAGGAGCATCCTAATGAGAGACCTACAATGTTTAGAAATTTATGACATGCCCTCCTAATTCAAAATCTGCCAATTGAATAGACAAAGCGAGTACATACACACTCACATTGGTTCAATGAGCTAGTTGGACCATTAGGAGATGCAACACATATTTGGGAGTCCAGATGTGTTTTTAACAACATATGATGCAAGTTTCAGTTCTTCTCTAGAGAATTTGATGAGCTCCAAAACACACTAGAACCACAAGATATTTGGCAACATGCAGGCTTGTATGAATATTTTAGTGCTCAATTGCCTAAGCCAAACCTCATGAGAAGCTATTATCTGTCTAAGCACTACAATTGGGAGTAGAAAAAGATTTTCCCATAATGTTTGTAGTCCTCTCTTTATTATGAAAATGCGAGTTGAAGGGATTCAACTTATCTCTGAGTTTGGTATAGGAAGCTTTGAGCATGCAACGAATGAATATTCACTCAGATAAGGAGACATTAATATTGGACTCCATGAAGAAAAGAATGTGGTGAAGCTTACCGAGATGGCTACTATCACTCTGAAATTATCAGTGCCACTTAGGATATGCATGCAACACTTCACCTTTCTAGGCTAGGATAGATTCACAGAACCACACAAGAAGGTATGGTTTAGTTTATACTTGGTAGAGACAATGGGGCTCACTATTAATCTAGCACATTGGATCATTGAACAAATTTATGTCGTAAATGAAAGATGGCCACACAAACCTATGCTCAATAGTTATTGTGCTAACACTTACATCATTTATAGATGCTTGGCTTATTATATACCTATCAAACAAGCCCTTATAGGAGTACAATTACAACTATGCAAGAGCAGGAAGGCTTCAACACATCAGGCAAAGAGGATGAAAGGCACAATCTCCTATATGCAACCTCGAGGGGTGGTCATGACACTGGACATATCATCAACAAGGGAAAGAATTGTTCCTCCATTCACTATCTACCTTTCGAGTCCAAGCACTAAAGGAACATCCACAACACAGGCATGGACCCCACCCATCCCAATAGATTTTGAATTTATTGTAATTGAAGGATTAGATGATTTGGCCACATTTAACTTGAATAGATCTTTTAGGGCTTCCTACTGACATATGTAGACATTGGATCCAAAACAGAATATGAAATGAAATGACAAATATAAAGATAGGAAGAAAAAAAGCACACCACAAATGAAAGATCCCAATTAGCTATGTGCCACTCTCCTCTCAACCTTAAATAACCCTTGGAACATCTAGAGTCTTCCCTAAGGTCCAAACGCCCCTCGTATGGCTACTCTAAGGAGATGGAATAACCTTGAAGACTCATACTAGAGCCTTTGCTCCCCCAAGCTTTGATCCTTGAATTGACTAGGTTCCTCGACCAAATGCAGGTAGACCAATGGTAGAACACAGAGATCTAAATAAATCTAATACTCTCTCCTCCTTCTAGATATCACAGTCCTCAATGATCAAGGAATGAGAGTGTTTGTGAGTTAGAGCTTTTGATTCCCAACTAGCATACGTGAGTGGACGACTAGTCCATGCTACTAAATCCTTTGGTATAAAGCGATATCACTCCATCTTATCAAGGACTCAAAACGAAACATATGGTTGAGATGTTGTATCTTGTAAACCAAATAAACCATCTACATGATTCTCATCTTAAGAAATGTATGGTCTCAACTTGTTAATATGAAAAAGTGGGTGAACTTTGCAATCATCTAGCAATTGTAATTTGTATGCGACATCACTAATCTTCTTCATGATTGTCCAGGTCCACAAAATCTAGGGGATAACTTGGGTTTTTGACCCACCTTTAGTGTTAAACGAAATGGAACCTATAAAAACACATGATCGCTTTCTTGAAACATTCGTGGTGTGTGATGTCGATCTACAAATCTTTTCATCCTCTCAGCGGCCTGCTAAAGATTGAGCTGAGATATTTTAAAGTTAGCTTGCATATCTAAAAGAAAATATAAAGCACTTGAAGACTTTATGGTAACCCAATAGTAGTTGGACAATGGCGAATAAACCCATAAATCACCTCAAAAGATTCTAGCTTAGAAGTCTTGTGCTTCCAAATATTATAAGCAAACTCAAGTAATGGGAGGAAACTATCCCAATCTATTTTCTTCTCTCAAACATATCACGGTAGCATATCTCCCAGTATCCATCTTTTCATCTAATCACGTATCAATGGATGCTCTCCACTACTCATCTTGAGTTGAACTTGAAGTTTATTAAACACGTGTTTGCAAAAGTTGCTCGTAAGCCTGGGATCCCTATATGAAACTCTAGATCTAGTAGACCATGCACTGATTGCTTTATAGGAATAAAGTGTGCCATTTTGCTTACATGACCGATCACCACAAGAATATCATTCTTTTGTCGTGGTGTCCTACATAAACCCATTATGAAGTCCATGGAAATACTATCCCAATAGTACTGTGGTATTTCCAATGGTTGTAGAAAACCAAGAGGACTAATCCTCTCTGCTTTATTCACTTAACATTTAAAACCATGACTTACATAATTGTTTATATCTTGGACCATCTTTGGCCACCAAAAATGGCATCTAATCAACTACAAAGTTTTCTCAATACCTTGATGTCCTACACAAGGTATATCATGGTTTTTGAAAATAACGTCTTTCCTTTTATTCTCATTAAACAATGATCTTATCACTACACATCATTGTAAATACCCATTTTTTTGATAATTTTCTAAAACTTGAGGATTTTTTGAGCTTGAGGATATTTGAAGAGCTTATATTTCAATTTTCATATTTTTTGGAGCTCATTTGAACCTTCAAACATATCTAGTAACCTAATTTTTTAACTAGGCTAGACATTAGGCTTGAACTAGGCCAAAACTAGTAAAAATGTTGAAGGTTAATGATATCGAGAAAACTAGTGAAGACCCTAATTGGAATGTCTAGTGCAAGAATTTATTATGTAGAAAAAGGATTTGTTCAAAGACAACAATGCACAAAAGGTGCACCTACACCTAAAGGTCCATGCTAAAGATGCATTGTTGACCACTTCTTGAAGGATTGAACTAAACCATCTAGAATATTTACCAAGGGAAATTGAAGGAGTTTGTGAGGACTATGGGAAAGTGAACTTAATTAAAGACTATCCTTAGAATGCTTAAAACATTTCTCACACACACACCAATGAAACCGGTTAAGATCATGGAAAGTGGTACTGATTCCAAAGGATAAGTGCTTCTTCAAGCAGTAACATGGGCTTAAGCTAAAGAACAAGCTAAGGAACATGGGGTTTAGCAATCATATGAAGAAAAGGAACTTGACTTCAAAGCAACATAAGGAGAAAATTAGTCAAAATTGGGTGAAGAAAACAGGAATCCTAGAAAAAGAACTTCAAGACACATTCATTGATGTCTCTCAAGAAAAATAAATCACATCCAAGGAAAAGAAAATTTGTGAGAAGATGAAAGCATGTTTTATACTTGAAAACTCACTCATTGAGGACTTAGAGATTATGTTTAAATCATATGAGCCTCATGTAAAAAGTTATTCTAATCTAGAAACACACCACCATTGTTACTCTGATACTGAATTAGAGGAAGAAAAGCTCAACATGTGCAAATAAATCATTGAGTTGTCATAGAAAATTCTTAAGGAAGCTATCCTTCTTAGGGGAACACCTCAGGCAGTTGTAGTTCAAAAGCCTATCCTCACTTTATTGATGAATCAAGAACCATATTTGTCCCATGTAGAACCTAGCACAAAAAAAGAGTCAAGAGAAAATCTCATTGAGACTAGGATTGTGCTAGATTCTATTGAATCTTTACCTCTAGAGCCTATTGTTGACGAGTGGGATTAGGTGCAAGAAGCAAGATGGAAAAAAGTGAGGAAAGATGAAGAAGAACCACCACAAAGATGGTTAAGATTTGGACCAATCTCAATTGTCCTTTGAACAAGAGTGGTTCAATGATTGATCTCTCAGACAAAAAGGAAGAAGATAATGATCTTATGGATTCGCCACAATATATGAGAGAATATGAAAGAGATTATGTAGCTAAGAAGACAACATATGTTAGATTTTTTATATCCTAGACAACAAAGAATACATCGAGCATGGAAGTATTGAAAAATACCAAGGTAAAATGTATGTTAATGATAGAGGAATTACTACATGCAAAGCCACATTCAAGAAAAAAATAGGCCAAACATCTTGTTCCAATCTCCTCTGAGATTAAACCTTTAGAATCTAATCCCAAAACACATAGTTTGAGTGTGAAGTAGGTTTCAATTGACAATGTAAGAGAATATGGTGAAGGAGATGAGTCAATACTTTCCTACTTAGCTTCCTCAATGGGCACACTACAAAAGAAATTTTAGATGGTGGAGCAAGAATAGCAATAGCCAATAAATCCTTATGGAAAAAGTGGGAAAAACCTCTACTGCAACCCACTCGACTAAAATTACAACTCATTGATGGACATATAGAGGGATACATATGTTTGCTAGAGAATGTAAAATTGAATACTTGTGGAGTTGATCTTGATCACACTCTAAGTATTTGCAACTGCAACCAATTAAGGAACTATGAAATGATTCTAGGAAGATCTTTGATGTGTCAATTGAAAGTTTTCTAAGATTGGGCAAGCAATTCGGCTTTACTGTCAACATTTAAGAATAAAACTAGAATCAATTTGTATACATTCTAACATAAAGACATCCCTCCCAATGTGGGACAATGTACACAAGGGCAAATATGATTTCCTCTTAGAAAAATCATTACAAAGTGATTTTTGGAATGATGAGGATGCAAATTCCACTACAACATATCACAGATATACCCAGGTTTCTACAGGGGCAAATGCACAGGCGTCATTTTGATCCGACATGGATGTAAGTTTTGACATATGCATCGGTACCAAACCACCGGTATAGGCACCCGTATAGGCACCAGTATAGGCACCAATATAGGCATCGGCATATGCGTCGATATATGTATTGGTATATGCATCAATAATCCCTTGGGGAAAAGCATCGATATATGCATCGGTATTTGACTCGGCATACCGACGTGCATACCGGCACCTATACTGGTGACCAAATCTACAAAATGTTTTTGGTCAATGTGTTGTCTCTTACTGCAGCAACATTAACATGCTATTGTGTAGAAAAAGACAACACACTCTACCCAAAAGAAATTGAGTACATGTGACATGTACTCTCGTTGCAACCAAAACATGATTTGATAAAGCAAAACACTATTGAAAGCAAAAGAGATGACCATAATGAAACATGAACCATATACAAAAGATATATATATTCCATAAATGAAGCATGTTCAAAAATGTGGCAAACCATTGCCATATATGAGCCAAATACACAATGTGGCAAAGCACTATTATATAGGAATCAAATACAAAATTCTGGTCCATCACTATCATATATTAGCCAAATACCGAATTGTGGCACATCACTATCATACATATGCCCTGAGGAATCAAAACATCTATATTTGCAGTCCTGCAACAAAGAACATTCATAAAATGAGACAAATTGACATGATATTTACAAGCAATAATTAAAAACACCAAACCAAGTTTATAAGCTCACCTCATCATAGATGCTCCCATGAAATGACCACACTGCATTCCTCCAAATCCTCCAAGAGTGCAAACAATCCATGATGATATCCATAAGCCTCCTCGATTCCTGTCAGAGGATGATCCACTGCCAACTCCTATAACAAATATGAAAATATTAGATGAACATACATGACATGCATAACACAAAAAAATTTAGTAATCAAAATGATAATTACAAATCATGATGTATAGCATCATATTCACCGCTACTTAAATATGGTGGTTCGATTGTATCTAGACATGTGGCTGTGACATCTCGTTGTTGGTGATATCGGTCAAGAGTCTATTGCTGCTCATCACGAATCATATCCCACTTCTCAGCATCTAACCATACAAGCTTCGGTAAGCCTACTCTGAAAGCATCATGAGCCTCATATTGTCAATGGGACATAATCTCACGTGTCATGTACTGAACCCACTATGAGCTGACAATAGGATGCCCACATGCTGACCGGTACTCCTGATAAATCATCTTTGTGATATAATTTTTACGATCTTTATCCTCTTCACTCCATTTCAACATTACAAAGTACCCAAACTCTATGGAGCAAAGCTATCGTATGTACTGAGACATGGTCTTTATGATCGCATCTATCAATAGAGCTCCATCACGTATACTATACATCTTGGAGTTGTCATACATGGCTTACCACATGGCATAATTCAATACCTATATTTGTAGGTGTCCCCAACTTATCCTCAATAGCCAACATACGGAATACATCACTGCTTTCAGCCATGGCCACTAACCAAAATACCCTGATGCAGAAAAATGATTATATCTGAAAAAGTTGAACAGAAATACCCTAACGAGTTTTGTTAGACTTGTAGCAGACTTTGAGATGCTTATATTGGTAAACCAAAACATGTATATATCTTTGGCACAAAAATTCAAAATAGCCTGCACAAGTGTTGCGATAGTGCATTCGCAGGCCGAAATGAGCTCAAATCATGATTTTTGCACCACATAGCAAAGCTGTTTTGATCTCCTAATCACCTTAAGTATGCTCACCAAATTTGGTGTGATTCTGAGACTGTGACTTGAGGGCTGTCGACAACACCCTAGATGAAGGAGCGACTTGCTCTAATACCAATTGTTGGAGTTAGACATCTGTGGAAGCATGCGAACAACACAAGGAAGAAGAGGAAGCTTGGAGCACAACACACAATACTGAATTTATTACCACTAGAATGTACAAAGATAAGTAACCTGTTAGGGCGCTAAGGGGAAAAAACCTCTTAAAGAGAGAAAAAAGTGCCCCAATGGTCCTAGTGTGTTCACACACATAACTACCAAAATATATCAACATCCCTACACATACTCCTTATGGATTTAAACCATAGGATTGCTAAGGGGAAAGAGATATACCTATGTCATTATGAATGTGTACAAACAATCCTATAGGTTTTAGGAAGTTGCATAAAGGATTACGAGAGATAAAATTATGATCATTTCCAATGTATTAAAGGTTTACTTAACTTCAAAAGAGTCTCATAGTATGATTAAGAGACTATGGGGTGTCATGGGGAATACCCAAAAAGTGACTAGTTTCACTCATGCACATCACTTGAGTGCATAGTGAGGCATTTTTGTTGCACTACTAAGGAAACCAATTAAATGGGATCATGGAGATGGGTTTCATGAGAGAGCATTGATGAGTGCTATTGTGATTCGAGTGATGGTTAGGAAGGCCATAGTCATGGAACGAACTCTATGATTTAGAGCATAGATCACTTAGTGAGGAATATTTGGGGTACCCAATACATATTGTGAAGAGATGGATAGGTATGTGCTTGAAGATGAAGAGGTGTTGCAAAATCCTTGATCTACACCAGCCAAATGAACTCCAGGAGTATATGGTGGGCTCTTTTAGCTTGCCAATGGATGTATTAGACACCCTATGTACCTTGAAAGATCACTCTCAAAAAGATAGATCAAAACAGATAAGTTGGAGTTAGCTCAGAGGTGAAAAACTTGCTATTCTTGGTTCATACACCTGTCCAGTGTTTTGCATAATTCTCTGCGCACAACAGCAATTAGCTTAATTCCTCTTGGGGAACTCTAGTTAACTTAAAGAGCTAACTTTCAAGAGTAATCTCATCAAAAATAATAATCCACACACTGAGAATGAGTTTTAACAAGTGATGACATCATCCCGATTTTCACGGGCTGCTACAGTTTGAGACCAGTGACCAGAAAAAGGAACATAACTCAAAATGTAGGAATTCAATCATTATGAAAATTTGTATGGTTATACTAGACAGTAAGTTGAATCCAAAAAGCTTTAAATCAGTGAATTTGGATAAGTGACCACTGAGAAATGGCTTTGACACGGTGAGTGAAAAAATCGGGTACCTGACAGAGAAGTGAAGATGAACAGATATTGTTGACTTCAACTGAACATAAATGAAGATTGCAACATCCAAATGACATGAAAATTTGTGAGCATATAGTAGACTTATATAGATAACTTTACCAAGTTAAATCATTGAAAATGATGCACCAAGCTCAGAGAAACCATCTCTGCAATCTGACTGAGAAAACTGAGAGTAATGGCAGTGAGTAGTACACTTCACAAGAACATGGACATATGAGCTCAAATAATCATGAAAATGAAAGTATATTGCTTGTACAATACAATGAATTACTAATACATATGTGTGCCTTGTAATCACACCTTGATATGGCATAAAGCGCAGCTCTTGGAGGTCTTCACATAGGTCTCTCTAACCACGATTAAAATTGCCATCTATTTATAGTTGAGTTTGGGAGGCTAACTTCCCTCAATCACTCTCCAATCAATCAATGATTGATTTGATTCTCCACCTACCGCAAATCACGAATTCGTGGCTCCTCTTTCCCTTTTTGATCAAGTGGACTCACCCACTTAAGATTCTTTCACTTTTACATTAAGTAAACTCTTCAAAAGTTACAAGAGGTAGTTCACAAGTGAACTTTACATAGTCTTCATTTTAAGGCTTCTTCTATGACTTTGTGGGACTCAAGCCAATACTTAGGCTTGTCATAGACTTGCTCCAACAGCTCCCCCTCAAGCCAAGTATGCTTGAGGTCTTCAATCTTCCAAGATTACCTGCAAACTAGTCATAGCCTTGAATTTGCAAAGCTTTGTACCATCCAATGCTTTGGTTAGAATATCTGCACATTGTTGATGAGTGGACACATATGATATTTGAATCTCTTTGCTTAGAACCTTCTCTCGTACATAGTGATAATGAACTTCAATATGTTTAGTCCTTGCATGAAAAATAGGATTAGCAGCCAAATGAATAGAACTCATATTGTGCCAAAAATAGTTGGGGTTCCAAACTCCAATCCAAGATCTTTGAACAATGTCTTCATCCACATAGCTTCTTGTGTAGCTATGGCAAGACCTCTATATTCAGCTTGAGTAGAAGAGAGAGCAACTGTGGGTTGCTTCTTGGATGACCATGAAATAAGCTTTGAACCTGCAAAGGTAAGATAACCTGAAGTGCTCCTTCTATCTTCCTTGGAGCCAGCCCAATCTACATCAGAAAATAGCTTCAAACCTAAATCAGATACATAAGGATAATAAAGTCCTTCATTTATGGTTCCTTTGAGATACTTGAGAATCCTTTTGGCAGCATCCATATGTGGTTTCCTTGGTGTGTGCATAAATTGACTTAGCACACTCACACTGTAACATATATCTACTCTTGTCAATGTGGCATAGTTGAGACTACCCACTAGACTTTGATATGATGTGATGTCCTCTATGAGTTCACCTTCATGTGAGCTCAATTTGTGATTGACCTCCATTGGAGTACCTGCAATCTTACAATCTTGCATCTTGAATTTTGCCAACATGTCCTTAATGTACTTTCTTTGAGTGAGAAACAAACCATGATCTTTGTAGACAACTTCCAAACCTAGGAAGTAGGTAAGAGAACCCAAATCACTTATCTTGAACTCTTCTCTCATCTGATCTTTGATCTTCTTCATACCATCTGCATCATTCCCTGTCAATATAATATCATCTACATATACACATAGGTAGATGATCTCTGAATTACTCTTTTTAATAAAGAGTGAAGGATCTGCCTTGCTTGGTTGAAAGCCTTTGTCCTGCAAGAATGAAACAAGCCTAAAATTCCAAGCTCTTGGAGCTTGCTTGAGACCATACAATGCTTTGTTAAGTTTACACACATAATCAAGATAAACTTGATTCTCAAAACCAGGTGGTTGTGCCATATATACCTCTTCTGTTATCCAACCATTCAAGAATGCATTCTTTACATCTAGTTGAAGTATCTTCCAATTCTTGGAAGAGGCAATACTAAGAAAAACCCTAATAGTAGGCATCTTTGCCACAGGAGAGAAGGTCTCCTCGTAATCAATTCCCTGAGTTTGTGCAAAGCCTTTTGCTACAAGCCTTGCCTTATACCTGTTAATGGAACCATCAGAATTCTTCTTGAGTTTATAGACCCATCTTGAGCCTATTACCTTCATGGATGAAGTCTTGGGCACCAAATCCCAAGTGTTGTTTTCCTCAAGTGCTTCAATCTCTTCCTTCATTGCATGCTTCCATTCTATTTTTGCTTTGGCCTCTTCAAATGATGATGGCTCCTCTTGGTTTATGTCCTGTGCTATGTAGATAGAATGTTTAGTTACTAATGAGGTGTCAAACCCATACCTTTCTGGTTTTTTCTTTTCCCTCATAGATCTTCTTAGGCCATGATGTGATGATTCTGCCTCATGTCCAAGTTCTTGCAATTTTGCTTTACCTTTAGACTTCCATGCTTTGATCTTTTCCATCTGAGATTCTTCATCATCCTCTGAGGTGTCTTGTTCTTCAATCTTTGGTTGTTCTCTACCACTTTGGAAAATCTTCTTCAAGATCATGTGGTAAATTGACCTTCCTGCATGAATCTTCATACCATGAATTGTTCTCATCAAAAACTACATCTCTGCTTACCAAGAATCCTTTGTTGGTAGGGTTGTATAGCATGTAGCCCTTTTGATTGTTGTCATATCCAATAAATACACAACTTTCTGCCTTTGGATCCATCTTGCCTCTAACTTGTGAAGGAACATGAGCAAAAGCAATACATCCAAAAATTTTACAATGATCTAAGCTTGGTCTTCTTCCATTCCAAGCCTCATATGGAGTCATCCCATCAAGGGATTTTGAAGGCAACCTGTTAATCAAGTAAGTGGCTATAGATACAGCCTCAACCCATAAGTAATTAGGTAAATGCTTTTCATTTAACATGGACCTTGCAGCTTCAACAATTGTCCTATTCCTCCTTTCTGCCACTCCATTTTGCTCAGGAGTGTACCTTGGAGTTACCTCTCTTTTGATTCCTCTTTCTTGAAGAAAAGAATCAAACTCATGCGAGAAGTATTCTCCCCCTCCATCTGACCTTAGCCTTTTTAGTGATTTACTTGTTTGATTCTCCACAAGAGCCAAATATCTTTTGAAACATGAAAAAACTTCATCTTTGTGTTTCATAAAGAATAGGATAGTCCATCTGCTGCAATCATCAATAAAGGAGACATAATACCTTGATCCAGATATTGATGCTTCCTTGCTAGGTCCCCATACATCTGTATGAACCAACTCCAAGAGATCTCCATGCATATAACCTTTGTTCATGAATGGTAACCTGTGAGACTTTCCAAATTGACATGCACTACACTTATAAATCATATGTTGTTTTGACAAGTTAGGGAGTCCAAGTACACTTTGGTCCCTGCAAATTTGCTTTAATGACCTTTCACCAATATGTGCTAACCTTTTGTGCCATACTTCCAATTCTGTGAGTGTCTGACTACCATAATTAAAGAGAGCAATGTTTCTAGTGTCCTATAATTCAAATGTGAACAATCTACCTGTCTTTTCACATTTTGCAATTTTTCTGAATCCTTGACTTGGACCTTCAACAAATGCTCCTGCTTTTGTGAACCTGACTTGCAACCCTTTCTCTACTATCTGCCCAACACTTATCAAATTCTTTGTAATGGTAGGGACATAGAGTACCTTACTGAGTAGGTTGATGTTTCCATCAGGTGCTTTGACATTGCCTATTTTCTCCACAAGATGTCTTGTGTCATCTCCTGTTTGTACCTCATGCTTATTCTTGGATCTTCTAAATCTGATAGGAGTGCCACATTTCTTGCCACATGATTTGAACAACCTGAATCTATGTAGAAAACATGCTCATCAGATTTACCTTGTGGCATAGCCATGTTCATGATCAATAATGAATCCTCTTTGTTTGAGTCTTCTGTGTAGTTATTGTAGTCTCTCCTTCCTTTGTAGCCTCCTTGATAGTTTGAATGATTGTAGTTGTTGTAGTTGCCATGATAGTTGTTGAACCTTCCTCTTGAGTAGCCATAACTTCCTCTATTGTATCCTCTACCTCTTTGATTCCTAGAATTCCTAAAGCAATTTTCAGTTGTATGATTAGTTAATCCACAAATAGAACATGAGTTGGAGTCTTGGGATCTCCCCCTGCCTTGTCTACCTCCTCTTCCTCTACCTCTACCATGTCTTCCTCTACCTGCATAGTTAGCTTGATATGTACCTGCTTCATCATCCACTTTCTTTGCCTTTCCTTTGTTATCTTTGGACTTGCTTTTATCAGTGTACAAAGCTGAAGATTGATTACCTTTAGAGCTTTCTCCATTTTTGATAAGCTTTGCCTCTTGAGTAAGTAGTTGTCCAATGAGTGTATTGAAATCAGGTACATGCATGTCCATGTACAAATCCATAGCTGTGGTGAATGCTTCCCACTTGTCATCTGCCTTCAAGCCATTGATGACCTGCCTTACAATTTGCTCTTCATCTATTACCTCTCTAATGCTTCCCAACTGATCTGCTATGTCCTTGAGCTTTATGACAAAATCAGTCACATTTTGTTTGGGAGCCTTCTTGAGAGTTGTGAAATCCAGCCATAGTTGATGCTTCCTAGCTTTGGTACTTGAAGAAAAGAAAGCTTCAAGTGCATCCCACACTTCCTGAGATGTCTTAAAACTTCTAATGTGAGGCAACAAAAAAATCTGAGATAGAGTTGAGGAGATAAGACCTTGCAAGTGCATCCTTGGAGCACCATGTGCTCAATCTTTCTTACTCTTCTTGTGTTGGTTGACTTTTGTTCCTGAAACTTGGCATAACTTCATCTCCAGCCACATAACCATATAAGCTTCTACCTTGGAGATAAGCTTCCATCCTTAATGACCAAGCTGAGTAGTTACCTCTGTCCAATTTGTCAATTGATGAAAATCCATCTGCCATGTTGTCCAACCTTGCTCTGATACCACTGTGAAGAGATGGATAGGTATGTGCTTGAAGATGAAGAGGTGTTGCAAAATCCTTGATCTACACCAGCCAAATGAACTCTAGGAGTATATGGTGGGCCCTTTTAACTTGCCAATGGATGTATTAGACACCCTATGTACCTTGAAAGATCACTCTCAAAAAGATAGATAAAAACAGATAAGTTGGAGTTAGCTCAGAGGTGAAAAACTTGCTATTTTTTGGAAATCTAGTTAACTTAAAGAGCTAACTTTCAAGAGTAATCTCATAAAAAATAATAAACTACACACTGAGAATGAGTTTTAACAAGTGATGACATCATCCCGATTTTCACGGGCTGCTACAGTTTGAGACTAGTGCGCAGAAAAATGAACATAACTCAAAATTTAGGAACCCAATGATTATGAAAATTTGTATGGTTATACTAGAGAGTAAGCTAAATCTAAAAAGTTTTAAATAATTGAGTTTGGATAAGTAACCACTGAGAAATGGCTCTGACAAGGTGAGTGAAAAAATTGGGTACCTGACAGAGAAGTGAAGATGAACATATACTGTTGACTTCAACTAAACATAACTGAAGATTGCAACATCCAAATGACATGAAAATTTCTGAGCATATAGTAGACTTATGAGCTAACTTTACCAAGTTAAATCACTGAAAATGATGCACCAAGCTCAGAGAAACCATCTCTGCAATCTGACTGAGAAAACTAAGAGTAATGGTAGTGAGTAGTACACTTCACAAGAACATGGACATATGAACTCAAATAATCATGAAAATGAAAGTATATTGCTTGTACAATACAATGAATTACTGATACATATGTGTGCCTTGTAATCACACCTTGATATGGCATAAAGCTCAGCTCTTGGAGGTCTTCACATAGGTCTCTCTAACCACGACTAAAACTGCCATCTATTTATAGTTGAGTTTGGGAGGCTAACTTCCCTCAATCACTCTCCAATCAATCAATGATTGATTTGATTCTCTACCCACCACAAATCACGAATTCGTGGCTCTTCTTTCCCTTTTTGATCAAGTGGACTCAACCACTTAAGATTCTTTCACTTTTACATTAAGTAAACTCTTCAAAAGTTACAAGAGGTAGTTCACAAGTGAACTTTACATAGTCTTCATTTTAAGGCTTCTTCTATGACTTTGTGGGACTCAAGCCAATACTTAGGCTTGTCATAGACTTGCTCCAATACATATATGTATATTGGGATCTAGAGAGAGGTACTTAGGCTTAGTCTTGGTACCTAGGAACAAGTTGGTTTGGAATAGAAAGGGATATCCACTATCACATGTTCACTAGAACCTTATATATATATATATATATATATATATATATATATATATATATATATATATATATATATATATATATATATATATATATATATATATATATATATATATATATATATATATATATATATATATATATATATATATTTGTGTGTATGTGTGTGTGTTTGTTTTAGTGTAGGTATGACACCATGAGTTGGAAGAAGGATCCACTGGTATGAAATGCTGGAAAGGACTTCCATTTGGGAACTCTTCCCCTATGGTTAGGGAGGAAGGACTCATCATTCATGGGGACATGTCTCACTAGATCAAAAAATAGCTCTTAAAAGACATTTCCCTAGTATTTGGAGTTCTCATTCATAGTTTATGGAATATTTATTCTTCCAATAGAATACGAGCTTGATGGTTTTATCTCCATAGACATCACATACTCACTTTATAGTTTTTAGGAAGGATGATTCCATTAGCGTGGATGGATCATATAGATCCATGCATGGAGGATTGTTGGTAGTATGGATACACTACATACAACTTCATTATTTATGACAGATTGGTTCTCCACCTTCATATGCATGTATGTAGATGAGGGATTATGCATCAGTTTATGGAAGAGAGGAGCAAAAGAATTCATAAATATCTCTTTTAAGGGAAGGAGAAAGTGGGATTTTAGCTCATAGATCAAGGAGACATCTCATTTATCTCACTTTAGCTCCTATTCTTTGAAAGAGAAAAGGAAAGGAAAACACGGTTTCTTCATAGGAGAAGAATATAATATGTTTTCCTTTAGAGAGAAGAGGTGTTTGGAAGACATCTTTTAGTCTATATTTTAAAAGCAATTCATTTACTCTATAATTTTCCTTCACATGGAAATTAGGCTCTCCACTATGCTCAAAGAAAAAAAACATGGATAACTTATATAAATTTTCTCAATTATGGATCGATAGAGCACTTGGATTCAGAAGAATCTCTTTCAAAGGTAAAGGCAAAGTGGAATAGATTCCACTACGAGAGCTCTTTTCCTTAGATGAGATATATGCTCTTCTAAGAGAGCTTAGTCCAAAGGTAATGGATGAAAAACCAAAGACTTCTTGGTTAGTGGAATGTAGAGAATTCATTTTACTACCAAGGAATTCTTATATGTGAGCTAGATGATGGATTAACATAGGACACGATGGATGAGGGAAAAACTATCATTCGTGACTATACTCAAGGATAGGAATACCTTGAGAAACATGAGGGCAAGTCTATCATCTTAGGTCTAGATGGGTTCGGAGTCACTTTTTATGGTACTTTGTTCTACATTTTAGAGGATTCTATGGTTTATTATCTCCATTATGGTATGGTCAAGCCTATAAGTTTGCCAGTTTACACTTGCTTTCCACACTATTAATCCATAGAGAATATATCATATGGACTTAGGTCACTTTTATGATATATCTTATGGAGTGATAGTTTGGAAACTAGGTATATATGGAAGATAGTAGGCACATACACATATGATTTCCCACCTTTAAGATGATATTCTATGAGAATTCTTAAGGGGAAGGATATGGGGAAACAACACACAAAGATGATCATGTACAATTTGTACATGAAGCTCAAGGGATGCCTAGAGTATTTATATAGCTCATTTTTTTAGGACAATAATGTTTCCCAAGGGGGAAACAATGTTATAAAGTAAGTTTATGACATGAGGGTCCGACAGGTTCAAAAAAATCTGAGATCGAACATCATTTGGTCATTCGTGTTGAGTAGATGTCTCGAGATCAGACTTAAGCAAAATTGCTTATGCTCTCTAGAAAAGCAAAGGTGCTTGGCTTAGTGGTTAAGTCATATGTATGAGAAGGAAGAGGTCTTGGGTTCAAGTCCGCAGAGGGACGTGGGAGAGTGCTGAGAGATCTAGAGCCTTCTAGAAGCATTCACTTGAGTTAACTCTAGTTAACTATGACACTCTATCTATCTATCTATCTATCTATCTATCTATCTATCTATCTATCTATCTATCTATCTATCTATCTATCTATCTATCTATCTATCTATCTATCTATCTATCTATGTATCTATCTATCTATCTATCTATGTATCTATCTATCTATCTATCTATGTATCTATCTATCTATCTATCTATCTATCTATCTATCTATCTATCTATCTATCTATCTATCTATCTCTCTATCTATCTCTCTATCTATCTCTCTATCTATCTCTCTATCTATCTCTCTATCTCTCTATCTCTCTATCTATCTATCTGCCTATCTATCTATCTATCTATCTATGTATCTATGTATCGAGCTATATATAGAGGCATATGGTTGGGAGGAAAAATACACTCATCTCTCTATATGTCATCATAATGCTGCATTATATATAGCTCTCTCCAAGGAACTACTTTCTGATATATTTAGGTAGTGATGTGTGTGAACACACTAGGAACATCATGGCACTTTTTTCCCTCTTTAAGAGGATTTTCCCCCCGGCTTGTATATACCCCTATCACCCTAATGGGCTACTTATCTTTGAACATTCTCTTGGTAATACATTCAATATTGTGTGTTGTGCTCCAAGCTTCTTCTTCTTCTTTGTGTTGTTCGCATACTTTTGTAGGCTTGAAACTCCAACAATTCGTGTCAAAGTAGGTAGCTATTTCATCTAGGGCGCCATTGACACCCTCCGATCACAGTCTCAAAATTGCATGAAATTTGATGAGCATACTTAGGGCGATTAGGAGTTCAAAACCGTTTCTCTTTGTCGTGCTGAAATCAGGATCTGATCTCGTTTTAGCCTTCAAACACACTATCACAATGCTAGTGCAAGCAATTTTTTTTTGTGCCAAAGATATATATAGGTCTTGGCTTGCCAATATAAGCATCTCAAAGTTTGCTATAGGCTTAGAAGATCGCAATAGGGTAGTTCTATTCAACTTTTTGAGATACAATCATTTTTCTACATCAAGGTATTTTAGTCAGTGGCCATGGCTGAAACCAGTGATGTATTCTGTATGTTGGCTATTGAGGATAAGTTGGATGGTACCAATTACCCATTATGGGCTTATATGATACGCCATGTATTTTGTTGCAAAAAGACTATGGAATAATGTGCAGGATGTTGAAAAACATTCTATTACAGTCGACGAAGACGTTTCCTAATCAATCATGGTTATAGCATCATTGAAGCATACAATTCTTACCATGGTGAAAGGTCCGTCGATCTTCATCTCTTCATGTTGTACTTCCATCATGGTGATTGACCATTGGCTAGTCTTTCTTGTCGATGGATGTCCGTTCTGATGGTTCACTTTATGAGATTCTTCAATTGCACAGTCTTGCCTCTCTTTATCTCTTTTTTTTTTGGTGCTCGCGATGGTATAAAACAAGAAGAAAGAGGTTAGTATCAATAAAATATTTTACATATAGCAAGTGTGTCTCATGTGCTTGAGATTTCTCAATGGTGTCTATGCACGGCCGTGTAATGTGGCCCTATGTTGATGCATACTTTGGAAGTGCATGACCTCAATGGTGCAAAAGACAAGGTTATGCCAAAGGCACATGGTTGTTGCATGTCGGGGCTTTCAATGTTCTTGCAGATGTTGATGCAACCTTTGTTGGAGGTATCCATTGGATGTCAAAAGGACAACTGATTTTAGGGACCCATTTCAGAACAGTGTTGGGCTGCATACAAGTCCTTTTTGACTTCTTCATCTTTGGTTGGTTCCTTAAATTTTGTATCCGGAGTGGTTCATTCTTTGGTGCTGTGGATGCTACTGGTACCTTAGGCTTCCAAACCCATATCCTTGATGATTGTCTTCTTACTTTTGATGAACGGTTGAGTTTATCTTCTTTTGGTCTTTGTGCTCTGTTCTTACCCCTTTCTCTCTTTGGCTTCTTTGTTGAGACCTTTTGCATGGTGGGGAGCATAGGCCATTGTGTATGTAAGAGCTTCTTGGGTACCCACATCTGTAATCGCCCTTGTTGACCTGCAGCTAATTTTTTTGGTACCCAAATTTATCGAAGAACTTTTGGTCGAGCTAGTCCTGGTTGCTTGTATCTTGTCTTCCCATGGTTGCCGTGCATGGGTGGGAATTGTGTTGGCCCGGCTAGTGGTTTCTCTCCTTTTTGTACCCAGATCTGTTTCATGCTCGGAACTACTTTCTTCTTGAAATCTCTTTGTCTATTTGATATAGCCGTTGTCTTGTACTTTTTAGCTTGCCCTTGCGGTCGAGTTGTAGTTGCGGCATTAGTCCTTGCATGAGAGGAGAAGTCAGCTTGTCTTTGAGCCAGTTCTTCCATGATTGAGTTCTTCTGGAACACAGAGCTTTTGACACATGCAACATCTTTTTTGTCAAGATTAGCCATATAAGAACTAAGAGAATGTGTGACATATGGATTTGTGAGCATGCAATTCTCTAATTCTAATGTGATGCATTGTTCTTGTACCCAAACTTGAAGAATTTGACTTGTTAGGTTCAAGTTGAGTGCATGGTCATAAATCCAGTCTTGACCCAAAACAAGTGGCTCTGTAAGGTTCTCATCGTGACACACTAGCATTTTGACTTTCATTGGAACATCTTGAAGGTAGATGGGAAGTTCCACCTTGCCCAAACAAGGGGTTTCCACACCTCCCAACCCTATGAGATAGGCTTCTACAGGCTTGATGTTCAATTGCAGGTCTTGGCAATATGAAAGTCTAACTGCATTAGTTGCTGCGCATGAGTCAATCAATGCTCTCACATTCCTTACACTCTTTTCTCGTCCTACCTCCATGGTCACAAAGGGGCATTGGTCGATGATTCGAGAAGCGATTGTGCCCGATTTTTGGCACATGTCGATGTGATATTTTGGGGCTTTTGGGTTGACATCTAGTCCTAGCCACCTTAACTTATTTTACCTAATGCGCTCTCTCGCCTTGGCTTGTGCTTCTTCTCTAACCCTTAACTCCTCTTCTTTTTGCTTCTTAGCAGTGCTGAGTCTCATTAGCATATCCTCTGTAAGAGGTTCTTGATATAACTTGACTCGACAACCACTGATATCGTTTGGCAAGATATCACCTTCTATAGTGGCCAATCGAACAACACCACTAGTGGAGATTCTATTAATGATCATGGGTCCATATCCTCGTTTCTCCAATTTTCGGGCATGTTGCTTTAGCGTATAAACCAGCACTAGGTCTCCCTCTTTCAATCCTTTACCTTTGATGTGTGCATCAAAGTATGCCTTTTGTCTTTTCTTGGTAGCATAGATGCCTGCTGCCGCTCGTAGCCTCATCTCACCTAAGCGTTCTAGATCAAAGATCCTAGAGGAAAATTCATGTCCATTCCACTCATGCTCTTGTGCTACTTTTAAGGCTGGAATTAGGAAGTCCAACGGTAGCACAACATTTTGTCCGAAGACCATCTGAAATGATGTGGTCTTGAGTACTGTTTTGTAGGCAACTCGGTATGCCCAAACAACATGATGAAGTTGTTTGTCCCAATCAGAGCATTTATTATTTATGAGTTTTGTTAATACATTACATAGGATCTTATTCGTGCTCTCGGCTTGTCTGTTAGCTTGTGGATGATAGGAGGCTGACTTCTTATATATCACCAAGAATTCTTGGAGAAGGTTTTCAATAACTTCATTCAAGAAGTGCGTACCTCTATCACTTACTAACTCTATTGATAACCCATATCTGGTGAACACATTCTCAAATAAGAACTTAGCTTTGTACCTAAGTCAAGAAGACTCAAGGACTTATGCCAAAGAGACTAAACCTCATTTGCAACACAAGTGCGTATAGTGGGAAATTAGCACACACTTATATGTCAATCCGATCAAATGACCTAACCAAGTGTATGAGGACACATGCACACATGATGGAGAATGAAGTGGTTCAGTTGATACGTGTGAGAAAAGACTAATTGACCTCTCTAACTCACTGAAAGACTGAAAGTTTCTGCCGTGATGCCACTTACAATAGTTTTCAGTAACTCGAGGATTTCTCCCAGCTCCAAGCTCTGAATATAGTCAATAGGGTACTCGCTTTGAAGCTCTCGACAACATGCATCTATTGGAAGTAATTTCACTCGATTTTGACAACCCTCCTTCAAGTTATGACCAAAATAGTGAATGGCAGGAAGTACCCACACTCACGCCACAACTCCTACAAGCTCACACACACACACTACAGTAGCTCAAAAACAATGGGGAGGGGTTGACAACAATCCTACATACACATTCCAAGCATTACACACACATAGAAGATCAAAGAGAAGATGGAAATCTACAGGAAAGAGGCAAATTCGAGATTCAAAAGCTCTCCTTGTTCACAATAGCAAAAAAGCATCTACAAAGAGTCACAAAGTGACTTATATACATGTGCCATAAATTTGGTCCTTTCACACAAGAGATCGGCACTTTATTGCTAAAAAGTGAATTTCCTACTAATTTACAAGGGATATTTTACAACAAGTTGGGATTATGCAACTAGAGGACTCCTCTAGTGCATTTACATGGCTTGAAAGAATTCTCTAGGACTTTGAAGAAGAAAAATTACGCCCACTCATTTGAAAATTTTGGGGTTTTTCTCTTGTGTTGCTTTGCTTTGCAACACTCTCCCCCTCTTTGTCTTTGTCGTCCCTTGACAGGCTTTACTTCTTGTCTTTAGCTTGTTTAAGAGTTTTGAATACACGCACCCATTGGTCGAAGATGCGATAACGACTATCAGAGAATTTGTTATTTTGTCCGAGGTATGTCCTTCACTTTTGTTTACCCCTTGGTATTCCTTATGTCATATATCTGGGTTGCTTGTATTCAGTTGGGCTGCCATGCACGCGACTAGTGACTAGGAATGTGCTGTTCTTAGTCACCCTCTTCAACTTTTCAGCCTCTGCCTCTTTCTAACTTTTGGTCTTTTGATTTATCTTTGTCTTCACACATCTGACCCTGTTGCATTGCTTTAAGCCTGTTTACTTGGTTGCCAACGCACGCTATCAGCAGAAGGATTATTACCTGCCAAATATTGTCTTGCACTTCTTCATGTATAGTTCCTGGCCCTGGTCCGTCCTTCCCATGAAATGTCCTAGTTCTGATTGATCTTTAATTACATTCCTCAGGACCTGGATATTTTGCGTTGTTGCCTGATGCGTGCCCCTGCGGGGCTTTGGGCAGAGGGTGGTTCTTCTGCTTTGTGATCTTCATTCTTTATTGAGCAGTTTTTGACTTTGATCTTCTTCTTCTTCTCTTCTTGTTTGATTCCCCTTCCACACGTCCCTCCTCCTGAACTCTGTTGTCCCCGACAGGCTTTTTGTGGCGACGTGAATAGGTTTGTATGGCTGCTTGCTCTCTTTGATTTTCAGCAAATTGGCGTGACATATCATAAATTCTTTCCACTGGCTTGACTTCACCCCATGCTCTGGCGCTTGTTGGTGATCCACAAAAAAGCTGGTTTCATAAGCCACCAGGCGTGCATTAAGATTTGAAGTCATTTTGAAAAAAAATTCTGAATCTATTTCGAAGAAGCTGGTGAAAAATGCTTCTTCGAAAGTCTGCATGTAGTTCGACGGCAAAAACATAAGTCTTGAGTAATACGCCATCAGGGTTAAGCGGCTCGAAAGTGTACTTTGCATGCTGGAAGACTTTAATTACTGTTAATAACATGTTGAAAATCTTATTGGTCATTTTAACTGCTAAGTCCGAGACAATCGCATATCGTGCAATCCAAAATTCCATTGTTTTTACCATATATTCTTCCGTTGGGAGGTAGTTATGTGGCAGACTAGGTAACAATGGGTAATTAAGCCATTGATTATTGATGCTTCCCAGTCACTGTCCTTCCCAAAATTGCGACCATGAGCATCTACGAGGTACGGGACAAAATGCTGGATTGACTTGAAGCGCGTATGGTGATGCTTCTCATTGTACCCGCAGCGTGGGATTCTTTTCCAAAACTTTGCGTCTCCATATGGGGTCAACTTTTTCGAATTCTTCCTGAGTATACTTGAATGTATCGTGGCTGAACTGGAGGTTGTGGTCCGGATCCTTATTTGTCGTAGTCTTTATATATTGTCACATTTGCTCTTTAAGTAGTCCATATGGTACATTGAAAGGCTTCAAAATGTGATCCAAGTTTTTGCTTTCGATTTGGGCCTCCTTCATTACCTGGATTATCTGATCTTCAAATTCAGCAGTAAGCTCGGACACCAGTAGTGCCCTTTTTGGTGGGCTCAGTTCTGCAATGTCCCAAGTATTATGTTCAATTTGTACCTCCTGTTCCTCCCTTATTGGCGAGTGATACAAGGGGGGAGAGAGAGGACGTACCTCAGTCTCCTCAGTAGCCTCTACGGATGTTCGAACTACTGGTGTCCCCTGAATTGTCTTCTGCTCTAACTTTTCTTGTAGTTGCGTAATCATTTCATCTTTTTGCTTGATTTCTTCATTAGCATTAGCAATAATGTCCTTGTGTTTTAGAAGTCCTTTAGCAACAATATCCAGATGATCAGTGTCTTCCTTACATTGCAAGAGATAGCGATTTTCTGCCTTTTTCCATTTAGTCCTTAGCGCTGCGGTATCATCCATGTACCTCTTTTCCCATTCGACAATGGTGGTCTGCTCCTGCTTGAGCTGATCTTCATACTTAGCTATCTTTTCTTCCAATTCATTGATATCCTTTTCTGGTATTCCCTGAACTTCTACGGGCTGATCACTCAGAAGAGCTGTCATGAGCTCCTTATTTCGGTTCCTTAGGTTTTTTGCTTCCTCCATATATACCTTTATTTGTGATTTGAGAATTTTGCTTCTTGCATTCATCTGCGTTATCTCAGCCTCGCTCGCTTCATTTTTCTTTGTTAATTCCTGGAGTTGTGCTTTCAATCCTTCATTTTCCATGGCTAGAGCTTTGCACCGTTGCTTGAACTCTTGAGCTTCATTTTGTTTCTGTAGTATTTGTTCTCTAGCGAATTTTAATTCTGCTGAAAGATTCTTACTCTTTTCTTGAAGCTCATGCTTGTCCTGCATCGCTTGATCATAGTCTTCATCAGCCTCAAGCATTAATTATTGCGTGTCTATTGCAGTTCTGATCATGTCTTGCACTACGGGCTTGAGCTGAGCGATGTTGACATTCAACCATGTCCTCGGTATGCTTGGAGCTTCTCTGGTTTGCACATCTTTTCCTTGCTCTACATGGATGGTTTCATTGTGGGGTTGTCGAATTTGTAATTGTATTTTTGGTTCTTTTTCTTCTTCATCCAAATCAATAATTTTTGTGGCACTCCCTTGAAAGGTGACATCCATGGGGGAGGGCTCTGCCACAACCCTTATTGGAGTGAAGGGTTCTGCTTCTTCTACTGTCGCTTATTGAGGCTCTTTCTTTGGTGTCTTCATTGACACCTCATGCGTAGGTGTTGCCTCTTTGATAAGAATTGTGGAAGTCTCATTGATTTTTATCACATGCATCCCTTCTTGGTTTGCTTCCTAACTTGCGGTGTCCTGATCAAGGTGGGTAGTGTTGTCATTCGTCTTTATGCCCTCTTCTTCTTCATTGTAGTTGACTGCATTCAATTCCACCCATTGTCCATCATCCTTCGATTCACTTTGAATATCTACATTTAACAATGAGGTTTCGAGTTCTTCTTGTGCATCCGAAGATGAGCTTGAATTTTCCAACCCTAATTCCCTGTAGCGGTGTACTTTTGTGAGCTTCTTTTTGGCCTCTATCTCCTGTTGAGCCTGCTGATAATGGTGCCCTTGTACTGGTAAATTGACTTTCCCTTCTATATATTGATGTGTATCCTCGAGGGCTTGAGTTAAATCTTCCTCTATAATCAGCCTTTGCTCTTCAATTTTTGTATTTGGAAGCACATGCACTCTTTTTGTTGCTGGAGCTTCCTCTTCCACTTGCTTTACTTCCGTTAATCTCTTTGTTCCTCTCATTCTGGGTTGAGAGCTAGTTTCTGCCTCTTCCACGATCTTGACTCCCCTTTTCTTTTTAGGAACTGTGGCGACTTTGGCATATTTAGCGATGGCAGTCGAAGGTGGCATTTCCTGCAGGTGCTCTCTAATGCCTAAAGCATGATAAATTAATATTGTCCGAGCGACGCTTCCATTGAGGAACTTCTTAGTATTCCATTTCTTCTTTGCTTCGAATAGTCTTTCTTGTATGTAAGGAGTCAGATTAATTTGATTTCCAATTTGTTTGATTGCATGTGAGAGCAATTGAACAATTATCTTTTGTGGAGCCGTGTATTGATGCATATTTGGGAAGCACAAGTGTTGGTGGATAAGTCTGACTTCCTCTTCTATGTCGGCTCTGTTAATGTCGGTGAACGTTCTGGTTTTTGCCCCTCGACTCTCTTCTTTCACTACCGTGTTTCCATCTTTTTCCCATCCAGAAATTTCCTTGATCAAGTCATGTGTAAACTGAATGACTACCCATTCGCCTACTTTATCCATCACTCTAGCCTCAGGCACCAATGGATCATGCCGTGCTGGCTGTAATGTGTTCATGACCTGTGTGCACCTTTGAAAGTCGGGCTTATAGATTGGCAATTCAAAATATTTATGAATGCCCGCTTTCTTCATGATTGCAATAGTAGATGGGAGTTCATGCAACACTATGAAGTCTTGGGACATGATCGGAAATTGATGATCGGTATCCATGATTTTTATAGTTGCCAGTAAGAGATACTCCCCAGCCGGTTGATCTTCTCGAAACCAGTGTCCCTTTGCCTTGGTGATACTCTGGAGAGTAAATTCCAATACTTCCTCTTGTACTGTTGGTTCAGAATCTTTAGAAGCCATTTGCACTTGTAAGGAAAAGCGCATTAGCTTTAATGAAAGTATAGCAACTGTGTAGTGCATTGCAGTGATTTTTTGTCGTTCCATCACTCCGTCTCCCATGGTTCTATAAGTGAGATCTCTTACCACATCTTTTTAATTCTTTTCTTGAAAGAAAACAAGCATTAGTGTAGCCGAAGCATTTATTTATGTACATAGTATGTCCATTCCTAAGAGAGTTGAAGCTATGCCCTAATTCCCCTTGGAGAATGTGCACCACTACTTTTATCATGTATATCATGTGCCAAATGCTTGGCCTTGTAATGTGGCTCTATTATGCATACTTTAGGTGCATGTGATACGTCATGTGATCTCCATTGTTCCAATGGTCCACTCTTTGTAGTTGCTTGGGTTTCCAAATCCATTTCGTTGTGGCTTTGATATGTTGTTGCATTTCTTTGATCCTCGGGCTTCAGGTGTTCTCTTGGTTTCTTCTAGTGTCCTCTTATGAGAGGCTCTACTCTTCATGTGTCTAGGATGAGTCTGTTTTTTATTTGTCATTCGAATGTTTTGATGTAGTGTATCCTCCAGATTGCGCATCTCTTGCTTGGTTGCTTGTTTCACCTTCTTGGGAATCCATATCTGCTGTTGTGCTTTCTGAGCTTCAACCAAAGGCTTAGGGAGCCATACTTGCAAGAGTATTGTTGTTTCAGATTTTTGTGATGCTGACTTGTTATTCTTCTTATTCTCCTTATGATTTGGTGATGATGTTTCCGATTTCTGCACTTGATCTTTGCGTACCCATTTGAATTTGTTCTTCCCTTGATGTGAATGTCTGAATGTTGTCCTCCACATTGGTGATCCTTCTGTCGTATGAGGGACTTCATGAGAGTTGGTTTCCTGATTGTTTGGCCGTTCATCAACTGAATAGGGTGGTATCACCTTTTCCTTGGACACATTAGGGATTGAACTTTCTGCTTCTTCTAGACTCGTTTCTGAGGTATGGGGATTGGGATCATGTTTCACCCATTCTTCTTTGCATTTTTCTGCACTCTCGATGGTTTTTGGTTGTGGTAAAGGCTTCTCTCCTAATAAACTAAAAATTTCCTTGTGCCCTATCTTGGCTGAAATATAGCCTTGAGCTAGGTTGATGCCTACTTCATTCTCAATGATCCAATCCTGTTCCAGGATCAAATCTTCTATTAAATCCTCATCTCTACACATTAAGACTCGTTGTTCCATGGAAGAATTTCCTAGGTGGACGGATACGTTAGTGGTTCCCACGCATTCTATGATTTGACCTCCAATTCCTATTATCTGAGTTTTTGTGGGAGTCATAATCATTTGAAGCTCTTTTATGACCGTATTACGTATGCAACTAGGTCCTGCTCCTGAGTCTATCAATGCATCTATCAATTTGTACTCTGTCTTTCCAATCCCTAGGTTTAGGTAAGGTTGTGACTTGTGAGCTCTATTCGTGTCAGATGTATGGACTTGGTGGTTAGCCATAGGGATAGGTTCCTCTCCTTGGAGATATCGTTCGTCTCTTTGCCTAATCCATGCTTTCCTTTTCTTGATGCGTTCTAGGGCTTCTCGTCGTGCCTCCTCTCTAATCCGTTCTTCCTCTTTCTTCCTATTTTGAGGACCTACTAGACGTGCTAACATTTGATCCGTCAATGGCTCCATGAACCGTTTAACTCTGCATACACTTATGTAGTTAGGAAGAATGTCTCCATCTAAAGTGGCTAGATTAACTGCTCCACTAGTAGAGATCCGATTGATGATCAGAGGTCCATATCCACATTTTTGTAACTTTTTGGCATGTTGCTTTAAGGTGTAAACAAGGACTAAGTCTCCTTCTTTAAGTCCTTTGTCTTTTATATGTGCATCATAATATGCCTTTTGTCTTCTCTTGGCTGCATAGATTCCTACTACCGCTTGTAACCTGGTTTCATGTAACTTCTCGGTTTGGTCTAGTTGTTGGGACAATTCATGTCCATTCCATTCATATTGTTGGGCTACTCTCAAAGTTGGGATTAAAAAATCAATTGGCAAAATTGCATTCTGCCCGTACACTAAATTGAATGGGGTAGTGTTGACCTAAGTACCATCTTAGGGACTTGTGGAGAAAGAGACTATACCTCAATCCCCCTCAAGTGCATATAGTGGGGATTCACACTTTAATTATGAGGACATGCATTCAAGTGATGATCAATGCAAAGGAACTACTCAAAGAGTGCAAACAAGGCAAAGACTAATCCAAACAAGCTTCAACTGTCAGTCATGGTGTCACGATACTTGGTGCAGTAGCCAACAGTAAATTGAGCTTTTCTCTCAGCTCCAAACTCCAAATATAGCAAATAGCATATGCGTTTCGAAGCTCTCGAGAAGGTGCAACCAATGGCGGTAGTTTCACTCAATTCTGACACTCCTACTTCAAGTTATGATCAAAATACTGAGTCGCGGGAAAACCTTCCTACACTTCAGCACTTCCTACACTTCGCACACACCTTAACCACAGCAAACAAAACTTTCATGGATAGACAACACTTCCTAACACTCTTTCCAAGCAATGCACATGCACACAAGCTCACAAAGAAGAAGATACAGAGGGAAGAAGACACAAATTCGAATTTATGTGCTCTTGATTCTCACAATGGCCAAAAGTCTTTACAAAGAGTCACAAATTGACTTATATACTTGTGCCATAAAAATGGTCCTTTCACACAAGAGACCGGCACTTTATTCACTAAAAGACTAATTTCCTACTATTTTACATGGGTAAGTTTCTAATCTTCTGCGGGGATGCATCTAGAGGACTCCTCTAGTGCATTTACAATGGAAAATATATTACAAGAATGGTTATAATACAAAAATTGGGTGTCCAAATCGGAAAAATTTTGGGGTCCGTCTTTTTCTCTGCCTTGTGCTCTCTTTGCTCTGCAACACTCTCCCCCTCTTCGTCTCTGTCTTCCCTTGACAGGCTTTACTTCTTGTCTTCAGTTTGTTGTCCGCACACAACCCTTGCTCAGTTTTGCCTGTTTGTTAAACATGTGTTCAGTTTTGACGGCCTCTTCTTAATTCTTGTTTTACATCCTCTGGGCCTGATACATTTGTCTTGCTTGATAAGTCAGGTTGCCACGCACACCACCAGTGGAAGGTATGAGGATGTGGTGCTTCAGTCTTCGATCTGGACCTGCCAAAGATCAAGAGGTTGAAGCACCCTTTTGGGCTGCGTCCTTTCCTTGGTGTGTGTGCCCCTGCGGGGCTCTGTGCAGAGATGGGTGTTGCACCCCTGCGGGGCTTCCTACAGAGATATATCTTCAGATGTTCCTTTTTAGTGAAGCTTCTTTCGTTGTCTTCTTCTTTTCTTCTTTTTTCTTGATTCTCCCTCAATACTGCCCCCCTCCTGGACTCTGTCGTCCCCGACAGGCTTTGATGAGCGACGGGCATATGTTCTATATATTTTTTGCTCTGTTTCATTAAGCAAATTGGCTTCACGTATCATTAATTGTTTCCATTGTTCTGCCTTTACACCATCATTGGGTGGCTGTCTGTGGTCTGCGAAGAAGCTGAGTTCATATGCCACTAATCTAGCATTCAAATTAGATGACATCTTCAAAAATACCTCTGAATCAATTTCAAAAAATCCCGTAAAGAATGCTTCTTCGAAAGTTTGCATATATGTACTTGGCAGAAACATCAATCTCGAATAATAAGCCATTATTGTCGGTCGACTAGGCATAACAGATAGGTCAAAAATGAGAATCTCTGTGCCTTGATTAATACCAATGAAATTCAAAAATGTGTAGGCCACATGCTTGAAGACCTTCAAAACTGTAAGTATCATACTGAGTATTTTATTTGTCATTTTGACAGTTAAGTCGGGTACTGTCGCAAAATTCTGCAGCCAAAATTCGATGGTTTTGACCATATAATCTTCTGTTGGCAAGTAATTATGTGGCGGGCTTGGAAGCAGAGGGTAATTCAGCCACTGTTTATTTATAGCGCCATTTCTTTGCAGGTCCAAAAATTCTCTAGTATCCCTTCGGCGGGGTATAGGACAAAAGGAAGGGTTTACCTGTAATGAATAAGGTGCTGCTTGCCAATGCACCCGTAGTGTAGGATGTTTCTCCAAAAACTTTCTTCTCCAAACAGGTTGTGCAGCTTCGAATTCTTCTTGATTGTATACGAATGTGTCATGTTTAAAATTTAGCTGCTCATCTGGACTTTTCTTTGTGATCTTCTTTATATATTGTCTTGTTTTCTCTTTCAATAATCCGTACGGAATGTTGAAAGGCTTCATGATCTTTTCCAAGTCCTTATCCTTGATTTTTGCTTCCTTCATTACTTTAATTACTTCATTTTCAAAATTTTCCATCAATCGGGACACCACTAGTGCCCGCTCGTCTTGAATTATTTCTGTAGTGTATGGCATGGGATGATCATCATGTATATCCGCCATCTGCTCATGTATTGGAGAATTATAGATCAGGGGAGATAGAGGACGTACCTCTACCTCGTCAGTAGGATTTTCCTTAGCTGGCACTACTGGTGTCCCGATCGTTGCATTCTGGTTGATTTGGATTTCTAATTGCTCTATTCGTTCAGTTTTCGCTTTACTTTCCTGTATGGCTGCTCTGAGCGCTTCCTTTGCTGCAAGCAATTCATTACCAATTTCAGCGACATGGTCCATGTTTTCGCCGTAACTCCGTACCAGTTTGGCATTCACATTTTGTAATTGCATTTTTAGCTCATTTGTTTCATTAGTGTATTTTCTTTCCCGTTCTTCTGTTCGGGCCTGCTCTAGCTTTAGCAAATCTGCATATTTTGCAATCTGATCGCTTAATTCCTTCTGTGCAATTTCTCATGTCTCTTGTTTGTCGACCAGCTGATCATATAGCAAAGATTTCATCAATTCTTTATTTCTATTGCGTAAGTTGTCATTCTCTTCCATGTACACCTTTAATTGTTTCTCGAGCAAAGTACTTCTAGCTCTCATTCTCTCTTTGTCAGCCTTGCTTGCATCATGTAATCTTTGTAAATCCGCGAGCCGTGCTTGGAGTTGGTGATGCTGAGTCATTAATGTATCATATTGCGTTTTTACCTCGAGTAACTCCGTGTTTTTGGCTGCCATCTCTGTTTGGGCCTGTATTAATTGTGATGACAATTTTTCGCTCATTATTTGGAATTGACTTTTTTCTCTCATGGCCTTATCATAATCTGCATCTATGTCCATCATTTGTTGTTGGGTATCCATGGCAGTTTGAATCATTTGCTTGACCACAGGCTTCAGCTGAGTGACATCCACATTGAGCCATGTGGTTGGTATACTAGGTTCTTCGCCTGTTGTGCCGTCTTTGCCCTGTGCCACATGGAACGTAGTGTCATGGGGCTGCCTAATCTGAAGTTGGATCCTTGGCTCAGCCACCATGTGTGCAATATGCCCTTGAGGTGTATCATCTGGGACCTCAATTACAATCTGCTCTTTTTTTTGTAATAGCTCTAAATCCATGTTCACTGGAGTTTGTATTTCCTCTTTGATAGGTGGTTTTGCATATGTATCAGTTGTTGGAGCTTCTTTGATGCTGATTTTTGTAGTATCATTCAATTGAATGACATGCTCAAGTTTATGGGGATCTTCTATGTTCTTTTCCTTTTCTTCGTGGTTGTCTGTCATCACTTCGACTGGATTGATCTCGGTCCATTCTTCCTCATGAGTTTCTGTCCTTATCTCAGTGTCCAAGGTGTCTTTTTCAAGACTAGATTCTTCGTTGGAGCTTGAATCATCTAAGCCCAGTTCTTTGTATCTTCCAGGTTGTTTTGGGGTCTTTTCTTTACTCCGTTGTTGTTTCTCTTGACTTGCTTGTCTATAATGATGACCTTGAACATTCAGATTCACCTGCCCTTGCATGTACTGATGTGTCTCTTCTAGGGCAACAGAGAGATCTCTCTTGGTAATAGGCATTTGGGTTGTCGTAATCTTTGGAAGAATGTGTGTCCGCTTTGATTGGGGTGTAGCTTGGGCTTCTTCCTCTCTTAGACGCTTTGTACCCCTCATGGGTTTCTGTGAACTGGTTCCTGCTTCTTCAACAACAATAGCTGCTTTCTTTTTCTTGGGGACCGTAGCGGATTTGGCATATTTGGCTAACCCTTCTGAGGTTGGAATCTCACGTAGGCAATTTTTCATATCAAGAGCCTCATATATAAGTAAGGTCAATGCCGAACTCCCATTTAGAAACTTCTTCTGACCCCACTTCTTCTGGGCTTCAAATAATCTTTCTTGGACATAGCCAGTCATATTTACTTTATTCCCAACTTGTCTCATTGCATGCGAGAGTAGTTGTACTACAATCTTTTGTGGTGCAGTATATCTATGCATACTAGGGAAGCAAAAATGTTGGTGCACTAGGCCGACAACATCTTCAATATCAGTTCTGTTGATATCTAAAAAAGATCTCTTTTTAGGATCATGACATTCCTCTTTGACATTAGTGATTCCTTCTTGATTCCATCCAAAGGCTTTGTTGATTATTTCATGTGTGAATTGAATGGTTTTCCATGTGCCTACTTTATCCAATACTCGTGCTTCGGGAACTGATATCTTGGTCACTGCAGGCTGCAGTGTATTCATTACTTGTGTACATCTTTGAAAATCTGGTAGATAAATCGGTAATTTGAGAAATGCCTCTAGGCCTGCCTGTGTCCATACATCTTCTATATGCGGTAATCCTTGTATTATAGTCTTGAAGTCTTGCGACATGATAGGGAAGTAGTGATCCCTATCCATGATCTTTATGGTGGCCATGAAAATGAGGTATGACACTGGTTGGTCATCCAGAAACCAATGGCCTCTTGCTTTTGTTATGGATTCTAGTGGAAGAAGCTGGACCTCTTCCTCTTGCATAGCTTCGGAATTAGTAGATGCCATCTGCACTCAATATAGAGTATGAATTAGTGACCATATACTATCAGAAATCCTCCTTTATTTGTTCGTCATAAGCTTGACACATCTCCGAGTGAATGGTGTCGTCCCTTTCCCGTGGGTGTGAGAAAGGTAATACCTGGATTTTTTTTCCAAAATTTTTATATATTTTTAGATTTTCATTTGAAAGGAAAAACAGAAAAGTTAGATCATAGCCAAAGCGATTATTATTTTTTGAGTGATTTGCTTAATGTATGTACAAGTGCTCTCCTATTTCCCAAGAGGGAACTGTGCTCGACTATCCTGAAACAAAAGAATATTGTGCCGAATGCGTGGCCTTGTAATGTGGCCCTATCATGCATACTTTGGACTCCGGTAACTCTAGATGTGTGCAACTTGAGGTATTTGTTTGATGCATGCAGTTTGTCTTGCTTTTCGGCATCCAAATCTGCTTCATTCTGTTGGGACATATTGTATCCTGAACATTCCTGATGAATGTGGTGCTTCTCATGTTGTACGTCTGCTCTATCTGCTTTTTGAATCTTGCGCTGGCTTGTGTTGCAACTGCAGGGTCCTTCTCTTTCCTGTAGCTATTCTTCTTTGGCTGTTTTGCCCTTAGACCATATTGGTTCTCCTTATGCAGTGGTTCATTGTTTCTAGCTTCTTTGGAGCATATTTGCACTCGATCCGTTTGGGCGACTACTACTTTCTTTGGAATCCATATCCTTGCAATTCGTCGTTGAATTTGGTGCTCAAAATGATTTGCCTTCTTGTTTGATTGGTTGTTCTGATGTCGACGATGTTTCTGTTGTAGAAGATATGCATCCCTTTGATCCTTTCTTATCCAAGCTTGTTTAGTGTACGGAATAGGGTATAATCTAATAGGTACAGACTCTGGATTACTCAAAGGACTGGTCTCTCTTGTGCATGGTGCTTCACTGATGTTGGTTCCAGATTGAATGACACTCTTGTGACTTGCTAGATTAGAAGATGGTATGCACGTAGGATTCAATGTGTCCTCACATGAAGTACTTGATGAAGGGGTTTCTATAGTGCTAGTGAACATACATTCATGACTGTGTTCAGTAGAGTGAATTTTTGGCTCTATGTTTGCGGCTTTGATTGGTCGTTCGTCTAGCAAACTGAATACTTCACGATGTCCTATCTTGGCTGAGATGTATCCTAAAGCAATTGAATGGTCACCTCAAATTCATATATCCAGTCTTGACCTAACACTACATCTTCAAGTAAATCTTGATCATGACACACTAATAGCTTCTGATCCATAGTGTTGTTGCCAAGATGCAAAGGCAAAGTGATTTCACCTATACATTGAGTGATTGTACCTCCTATTCCTATCAATTGTGCCATCGATGGACGTAATTCTTCCTTGAGTTTCTGAGTCAAAGAAAGTTTGATACAGCTTATGGCAGCTCCTGTGTCAATGAGTGCATCCACTAAGTGGTACTCCGTTTTACCCGCTCCCAAATTCAAATATGGTTGTGTTCTCTGTGGACCTAAGTTTTTAGTGGCTCTAAAATTAGCCATTGGGATGAGTTCTTCTCCTAGTCGATATCTCTCATCTCTCTCTCTCTCATCCACTCTTTTCGTTTCTTAATTTGTTCTAGTGCTTCCTGTCTCGCTTCTTCTCGTATCCTTTCCTCCAATACGCCTATTCTTGCCCTTGATTAATCGTGACATTGTTTCTTCAGTCAACGGTTCTAAATATTTTTTCACTCGACATCCACTGATATAGTTTGGTAATACTTCCCCATCTAGGGTTGCTAAGCTGATGGCTCCACTGGTCAATATAGGATTGATGATTAATGGGCCATATCCTCTCTTTTGCAACTTCTTAGCGTGTTGTTTCAAGGTATATACCAAAACTAAATCTCCTTCCTTCAAATTTTTGTCTTTAATGTGAGCATCAAAGTAGGCTTTTTGTCGCCGTTTAGCAGCATAAATGCCTGCTACTGCTTGTAACCTAGTTTCGTGAAGCTTTTCTATTTGATCCAATTGAGCTGATAGTTCATGTCCCGTCCACTCGTAAGTGGTTGCTACTCTGAGAGTGGGAATTAAGAAATCAACTGGCAAAATAGCATTTTGTCCATATACTAAGTTAAAAGGAGTAGTGCCTATGGCAGTTTTTTATGCTACTCGAAATGGCCATAAAGCATGATGTAATTTCTTATCCCAATCAGATCTACCATTGTTAACAATTTTTGTGAGAACTGTACACAAGATTTTATTCGAACTTTTGGCTTGTCCATTGGCTTGTGGGTGATAAGGAGCTAATTTCTTATGAATTACTAAGAATTCATTCAGTAAAGCTTCTATAACTTCATTCACAAAGTGCGTACCCCTATCACTCACAATATCAGTATACTATTTCTATCTCTTTCTCCATTACCTTTTCCCTCAGGAAATGATATTGAATTTCTATGTGCTTTGTTCTTGCATGAAATACTGGGTTTGCTGCAAGATATAGAGAGCTCATATTATCTCCATGTATGATAGGTATACCTTGATCAATACCCATGCTTTTGAACAAGGTCTGCATCCATATTATTTCTTTAGCTGCTTCTACCAGTCCTTTGTATTCGGCTTCTGTTGACGATAACACTATTGTGTGTTGCTTCTTTGAACACCAGCTTACCAGCTTATCTCCTAGGTATATCATATACCCGTGTGTTGACCTTCTGTCATCTTGACTTCCAGCCCAGTCTGAGTCACAGTATGCTCTGAGCTTTATATCCGACGTAAAAGGATAATATATTCCTTCTTTTACAGTTCTTTTAATATATCTAAGAACTCTTTGTCCTGCAACCCAATGTTGATCTGTCGGACAATGCATAAATTGTGAGAGAACTCCTACTGCATAACTAAGATCCGGTCTTGTTAGCGTAGCATAAATTAAACTTCCTAGTAATGACTGATATTTCTTCATATCTTTAAACTCTGCACCACTGTATTTGCTGAGTTTATGATTTACTTCAAGCGGTGTTGAAGCTTCTCTACAGTTCTCCATATTAAACTTCTTCAGTAAGTTTAGGAGATACCTTTCTTGTGTCACATATACACCATGATCTGTGTATGTGATTTCCATTCCTAGAAAGTATGACAACTTTCCTAGGTCACTGATCTTGAACTCTCTTTCGAGTAGTTTCTTTACTTCTGTAATCCCTTCATCTGATGTTCCTGTGATTATTAAGTCGTCTACATAAATACAAGTGTAGATCAAGTCGTCTACATAAATACAAATGTAGATCATTCCTTCTTCTGTTCTCTTTATAAGTAGACTTGCGTCTGCCTAAACTTTGGTATCCAAGTTCATTTAGATATTTCACAAGTCTGTAATTCCAAGCTCTTGGAGCTTGCTTCAGTCCATAAAGTGCTTTTCTTAACCTGCAAACGAAGTTTGGGTTTCTGGAATTTTCAAATCCTTCAGGTTGTTCCATGTACACTTCATCAGAAATGTATCCATTCAGAAATGCGTTCTTTATATCTAGCTGACTTAGCTTCCATCCTTTCGATGCTGCTACAGCAATCACTGTCCTTATGGTTGACATCCTTGCCACCGGACTAAACGTCTCGTCATAATCTATGCCATGCGTCTGGGCATAGCCTTTGACCACCAGCCTCGCTTTGTATCTGGCTATCCTTCCATCTGCAAATTTCTTTATTTTGAAAACCCATTTATTTCCGATTACTTTCTTACCATTTGGTTTCGGAACAAGTTCCCATGTCTTGTTCTCCTCCAGTGCGCTAATTTCTTCTCTCATTACTTCTTTCCATTGCTTTTTGTCTTTAGCTTCATCATAGCTCTGTGGTTCTTCATCATCTTTGACCATATATGCATAGTCTTTCTGAGTTATGTATGACGTATCATACGAGTACCTTTCTGGTTGTCTTCTATTCCTGTTTGACCTTCTTGGTTCAAACTCTTCATATGTATCTGAATGCACTTCTTCATTGTCTTCATTTCTCATACCTGATCCGTTCCTGGACGTACTTGCCTGCATATGATTTTCATCTCTGCTCACCTGCACAATTGATTTCCCTTTCTCTCTTCTTTTTATTTCTTCTTCGAATTCTTCAGTCGTATGACTTTGATCTGCATACCAACTTTTCTGTTCATCAAATGTAACATCTCTGGACACAGTAAATTGTTTGGTTAGAGGATTCCATAACCTGTAACCCATCTGCTTTTCATCATATCCAACAAACACATATTTCTCTGCTTTCGGTTCAAGCTTATGTCTGAGTTGAGATGGTACATAAGCATACGCTACTGATCCAAACACTTTGTAGTGATCAAGTGTTGGCTTCTTTCCCCACCATGCTTCATAAGGGGTCATTCCTTTCAATGCTGTACATGGTAATCTATTTACCAAGTATGTGGCTGTGTTTACAGCTTCAGCCCAAAGATAATTTGGACAATCCTTTTCGTTTAGCATGGCTCGTGCAAATTCAACTAGAACTCGGTTCCTTCTTTCTGCTACTCCATTTTGTTGTGGTGTATATCTACAGGTTATTTCTTTCTTAATACCTGCATTCCAAAGATAGTCATTGAATTCTCGAGAGAAGTATTCTCCCCCTCCATCAGACCTCAGTCTTTTAAGTTTTCGTCCGGTAAGTCTTTCAGCATATGCATGAAAATGCCTGAAAGCTCCAAATACTTCTGATTTCTCTTTCAAAACATAAAGAGTTATCCACCTTGTTGCATCATCAATGAATAAAACATAGTACCTTGATCCGCTGATTGATCCTTCTTTCGTTGGCCCCCATACATTTGTATGAATAAGCTCGAGTACTTCATCATGTTTGAATCCTTTCTTCTGGAAAGGTAACCTGTGGGCTTTTCCCAACTGACATGCTTCACACTTGTGAATCATATGTTGATTCTGTATATTTGGTAATCCCAATACTGACTGATTCGTTATCATAGCTTTAATTCCTTTTTCATTGAAATGACCCAATCTCTTATGCCAGAGATCAAGTTCTGTAATTACCTTTTCACCATGTGTGAGTAACGCTTGGCCAATGTTCCCTTGTACTCTTAAAGTAAAGAGTCTGCCTTCTTTCTTACCAGAGACGATCTGATTGTATCCGTTCTCGGGATCTTCTACAAATACACCTTTATTTGTAAATCTGACCTGAAAACCTTTCTCAACTATCTGTCCCACGCTAATCAAAATTTTCGGTATTGTTGGAACATACAAAACATTGGTTAGCAAATCTGCTCCATTCTTACATTTCACTTTTCCAATTGAGTGTACGCTATGTCTCGTATTGTCACATGTTTGAACAGTGTGACTAGAACTACCTTTTTCTAGTTCTGACATCAGTTCTATATTTCCTGACAAATGATTAGAGCATCCAGAATCAATGTAAAATACCTTTAGGTCTTCATTATTTGATGTGCTGATAGAGCTCATCATCAACGATGTATGAATTTCATTCTGCGTGTCGTTTGTGTAGTTGTTGTAGGTGGTGTTGTAGGATTGATTTTGTCCCTAACTTCTTACTCCACCTCTACCATAGCCTCCTCTTTGATTTTGTCTTCCTCTTTGATATCTTCCGCTTCTGCCTCTGCTATTACTGTTTTGATTTTCATTTGATCCTTATTGATTGTGCCAGCAATCATGAGCCAAATGATTACTGAGTCCACAGATCCAGCAAGCCTTCTTGTTGGTATTCTGGCTACTTCTTCCTCTTCCAAAGCCTCTTGCTCTTCCTCTGCCAGTGCCTTTACCTCTTGCGTAATAGGCCTGAGAACTCGACTCTTCTTCGTCTTTTGTCTTACCTTTTTCTTTCTTTTTGTTCTTCATATACATTGCAGAGCTTTGTCCTTTATCTGCATCTCCTTTCAGGTCTTGCTCATATGTGAGCATCAAACCAAGCAACTGATTTAAATCTGGCACAAAATGATTTAAAGAAAGTTCAGTTGATAGTACAAAAGGTTTCCACCTTTCATCTCCTCTCAAACCTGTGAGCACTTGCGCTATCAATCTATGATCTTCGACTTCTTCATTTATGGATCCAAGACTATCTGCTAGATCCTTCATTTTAGTGACATAGTCACTTATGCTTTGACTCGACTTCTTTCTGAATGTCGTAAACTCGGACCATAAACTAGCCTTCCTGGCTTTTGTAGTATTTTGGAAATGATCTTCCAATGCACTCCATATGTCCTCTGCTTTCTCCAGACCTCTAATATGCGGTAGTAGATGATCTCTTACGGTATTATAGATGTAGGCTCTTGCCGTTGCATCTTTCTTCTGCCACAACTTCAAGGCTTCTAATTCTTCTTTTTCCGGTTGACTATCATCTTCAAAAGTCGGCTTCTTTTCTTCTCCGGTCACGTACATCATTAAGTCCTTACTCATAAGTAAGGCTTCCATGCGCATTACCCATGCGGGATAATTATCTCTGTCCAACTTATCAATAGTAACATGGTCTGCCATGATCTTCTTGTTTCTGTTACTTCCGATGAGTTTTTGAGAATCTTTCTGCTCTTCAGAATCTTTCTCATTCTGGTTCCACTCGTTGTGGTTAGCTGGCTCTTGTTTCCAATAATGGTGAATACTCTGGGCTCTGATTAGATATGCCTAGCCCTGGCTCTGATTAGATACGCCTAGCTCTGGCTCTGATTAGATACGCCTAGCTCTGACTCTGATTAGATACGCCTAGCTCTGGCTCTGATTAGATACGCCTAGCTCTGATACCACTGTTGCGGAAATGTGGTACACTTTCTTTACTCTGATACCACTCCTTGTCGACGCGACGAAGGCTGAACCTTAGTAAGCCTGCGGAAATCGCCACGCCCAAGAAGAACTAAGCTAGAGTGATTCAGAACACTTCTGTAATCAACCAATAGCTTAGCGAAGTCTAGCGCTCAACATAAAAGACTGCGCTCTAAATTCACTGGAAGAAATTTCACCGAAACTTCACCGGACTGTCACCAGACTGACACCGTAATCGTACCGGAATTGTACCGGAATGAACTTCAAATCTATTTATAATTACTTCAAGTAAACATACATGAAGTAAGGAGGTGACGCGTGAACTTTCTTGACTTACTGAACTCTTTCTGAAGTTTAAGAGAAAACTCCACCAGTTCAGACAACCTCTTTCCGGTCAGACTTTGTACTATGTGTGGATATCTTTTCCACCGGAAAGCTTGATCAACTAAAAGTAGAGATGCCTAGCTACAGAATGAGCTATATCTCATACAAAACTTCGCATTACTCTACGAGATCTACTTCGTTCTTCTACTGGAAATTACTCGTTTACTGTAAGAACTGTAACTGACCGAAAATGCGTTTACTGAGAAAACGTTAACTGTTGACTAACTTTAACTGTAACATAAACATACTCTGTTTCTTCCACATACAAACAGTACGCACAAACATCCACATGAACATGTGTTTTCTATTAGAGAAGATGTGTACAAGTGAGCTTGGCCTCTTCTTGCTCAAGCTACAGAAACTCTCCTATACTGAGTAGTTTCTTATTACCATCTCTCTCAGATGAATACCTGACGTTTCAGGTTTCTGTTATTCATCTATACATACGCGATCTCTGGCGTCTTCTTCTACATACGCGATCTATGGCGTCTTCTTTCTATATCTCTGCGCATCTGCTATATTTCGTCTCTCTCTCTATCTCTATTCTCCTCTCTCTCTTTTCTTCTTCTATATGTGCTCTTATTTATACTGCACGCTCTTCTGAAGCACGTTCTTGTTCGCACTTCCCTTCTATTATTCCTTTGCACGTTCTCTCTATGTACAGTTTGTTTTGGCGTAATGTATTCTGATCCTGGGAGATTGTGTACTGTACATAACGGTCGTGGATTTATCCTTCCACTAAGGCTTTTGATTTTCTCTGATTCTGCTTCCTTCTTTTTTCTCTTTTTATGTCTGTTTGTCAAATTCGTGAGTGTTTCTTCAACAGCTCCTCTCAATCACTAATTTGACATCTTCCGGTCTTTCATATATCTTTCTTTCTTTTATTCCTGCCATTTCTTTGAATCTGTTTGTCTTCATTCCATCCAAACTCTTTGTCAAAATATCTGCAATCTGATCTTTTGTCGGAGTGTATACTATTTCTATCTCTTTCTCCATTACCTTTTCCCTCAGGAAATGATATTGAATTTCTATGTGCTTTGTTCTTGCATGAAATACTGGGTTTGCTGCAAGATATATATAGAGAGCTCATATTATCTCCATGTATGATAGGTATACCTTGATCAATACCCATGCTTTTGAACAAGGTCTGCATCCATATTATTTCTTTAGCTGCTTCTACCAGTCCTTTGTATTCGGCTTCTGTTGAGGATAACGCTATTGTGTGTTGCTTCTTTGAACACCAGCTTACCAGCTTATCTCCTAGGTATATCATATACCCGTGTGTTGACCTTCTGTCATCTTGACTTCCAGCCCAGTCTGAGTCACAGTATGCTCTGAGCTTTATATCCGACGTAAAAGGATAATATAATCCTTCTTTTACAGTTCTTTTAATATATCTAAGAACTCTTTGTCCTGCAACCCAATGTTGATTTGTCGGACAATGCATAAATTGTGAGAGAACTCCTATTGCATAACTAAGATCCGGTCTTGTTAGCGTAGCATAAATTAAAATTCCTACTAATGACTGATATTTCTTCATATCTTTAAACCTACACCACTGTATTTGCTGAGTTTATGATTTACTTCAAGCGGTGTTGAAGCTTCTCTACAGTTCTCCATATTAAACTTCTTCAGTAAGTTTAGGAGATACCTTTCTTGTGTCACATATACACCATGATCTGTGTATGTGATTTCCATTCCTAGAAAGTATGACAACTTTCCTAGGTCACTGATCTTGAACTCTCTTTCGAGTAGTTTCTTTACTTCTGTAATCCCTTCATCTGATGTTCCTGTGATTATTAAGTCGTCTACATAAATACAAATGTAGATCAAGTCGTCTACATAAATACAAATGTAGATCATTCCTTCTTCTGTTCTCTTTATAAGTAGACTTGCGTCTGCCTTCGAACTTTGGTATCCAAGTTCATTTAGATATTTCACAAGTCTGTAATTCCAAGCTCTTGGAGCTTGCTTCAGTCCATAAAGTGCTTTTCTTAACCTGCAAACGAAGTTTGGGTTTCTGGAATTTTCAAATCCTTCAGGTTGTTCCATGTACACTTCATCAGAAATGTATGCATTCAGAAATGCGTTCTTTATATCTAGCTGACTTAGCTTCCATCCTTTCGATGCTGCTACAGCAATCACTGTCCTTATGGTTGACATCCTTGCCACCGGACTAAACATCTCGTCATAATCTATGCCATGCGTCTAGGCATAGCCTTTGACCACCAGCCTCGCTTTGTATCTGGCTATCCTTCCATCTGCAAATTTCTTTATTTTGAAAACCCATTTATTTCCGATTACTTTTTTACCATTTAGTTTCGGAACAAGTTCCCATGTCTTGTTCTCCTCCAGTGCGCTAATTTCTTCTTTCATTACTTCTTTCCATTGCTTTTTGTCTTTAGCTTCATCATAGATCTGTGGTTCTTCATCATCTTTGACCATATATGCATAGTCTTTCTGAGTTATGTATGACGTATCATACGAGTACCTTTCTGGTTGTCTTCTATTCCTGTTTGACCTTCTTGGTTCAAACTCTTCATATGTATCTGAATGCACTTCTTCATTGTCTTCATTTCTCACACCTGATCCGTTCCTGGACGTACTTGCTTGCATATGGTTTTCATCTCTGTTCACCTGCACAATTGATTTCCCTTTCTCTCTTCTTTTTATTTCTTCTTCGAATTCTTCAGTCGTATGACTTTGATATGCATACCAACTTTTTTGTTCATCAAATGTAACATCTCTAGACACAGTAAATTGTTTGGTTAGAGGATTCCATAACGTGTAACCCATCTGCTTTTCATCATATCCAACGAACACATATTTCTCTGCTTTCGGTTCAAGCTTATGTCTAAGTTGAGACGGTACATAAGCATACGCTACTAATCCAAACACTTTGCAGTGATCAAGTGTTGGCTTCTTTCCCCACCATGCTTCATAAGGGGTCATTCCTTTCAATGCTATACATGGTAATCTGTTTACCAAGTATGTGGCTGTGTTTACAACTTCAGCCCAAAGATAATTTGGACAATCCTTTTCGTTTAGCATGGCTCGTGCAAATTCAACTAGAACTCGGTTCCTTCTTTGTGCTACTCCATTTTGTTGTGGTGTATATCTACAGGTTATTTCTCTCTTAATACCTGCATTCCAAAGATAGTCATTGAATTCTCGAGAGAAGTATTCTCCCCCTCCATCAGACCTCAGTCTTTTAAGTTTTCGTCCGGTAAGTCTTTCAGCATATGCATGAAAATGCCTGAAAGCTCCAAATACTTCTGATTTCTCTTTCAAAACATAAAGAGTTATCCACCTTGTTGCATCATCAATGAATAAACATAGTACCTTGATCCGCTGATTGATCCTTCTTTCGTTGGCCCCCATACATCTGTATGAATAAGCTCGAGTACTTCATCATGTTTGAATCCTTTCTTCTGGAAAGGTAACATGTGGGCTTTTCCCAACTGACATGCTTCACACTTGTGAATCATATGTTGATTCTGTATATTTGGTAATCCCAATACTGACTGATTCGTTATCATAGCTTTAATTCCTTTTTCATTGAAATGACCCAATCTCTTATGCCAGAGATCAAGTTCTGTAATTACCTTTTCACCATGTGTGAGTAACGCTTGGCCAATGTTCCCTTGTACTCTTAAAGTAAAGAGTCTGCCTTCTTTCTTACCAGAGACGATCTGATTGTATCCGTTCTCGGGATCTTCTACAAATACACCTTTATTTGTAAATCTGACCTGAAAACCTTTCTCAACTATCTGTCCCACGCTAATCAAAATTTTCGGTATTGTTGGAACATACAAAACATTGGTTAGCAAATCTGCTCCATTCTTACATTTCACTTTTCCAATTGAGTGTACGCTATGTCTCGTATTGTCACATGTTTGAACAGTGTGACTAGAACTACCTTTTTCTAGTTCTGACATCAGTTCTATATTTCTTGACAAATGATTAGAGCATCCAGAATCAATGTAAAATACCTTTAGGTCTTCATTATCTGATGTGCTGATAGAGCTCATCATCAACGATGTATGAATTTCATTCTGCGTGTCGTTTGCGTAGTTGTTGTAGGTGGTGTTGTAGGATTGATTCTGTCCCCAACTTCTTACTCCACCTCTACCATAGCCTCCTCTTTGATTTTGTCTTCCTCTTTGATATCTTCCGCTTCTGCCTCTGCTATTACTGTTTTGATTTTGATTTGATCCTTGTTGATTGTGCCAACAATCATGAGCCAAATGATTACTGAGTCCACAGATCCAGCAAGCCTTCTTGTTGGTATTCTGGCTACTTCTTCCTCTTCCAAAGCCTCTTGCTCTTCCTCTGCCAGTGCCTTTACCTCTTGCGTAATAGGCCTGAGAACTCGACTCTTCTTCGTCTTTTGTCTTACCTTTTTCTTTCTTTTTGTTCTTCATATACATTGCAGAGCTTTGTCCTTTATCTGCATCTCCTTTCAGGTCTTGCTCATATGTGAGCATCAAACCAAGCAACTGATTTAAATCTGGCACAAAATGATTTAAAGAAAGTTCAGTTGATAGTACAAAAGGTTTCCACCTTTCATCTTCTCTCAAACCTGTGAGCACTTGCGCTATCAATCTATGATCTTCGACTTCTTCATTTATGGATCCAAGACTATCTGCTAGATCCTTCATTTTAGTGACATAGTCACTTATGCTTTGACTCGACTTCTTTCTGAATGTCGTAAACTCGGACCATAAACTAGCCTTCCTGGCTTTTGTAGTATTTTGGAAATGATCTTCCAATGCACTCCATATGTCCTCTCCTTTCTCCAGACCTCTAATATGCGGTAGTAGATGATCTCTTACGGTATTATAGATGTAGGCTCTTGCCGTTGCATCTTTCTTGTACCACAGCTTCAAGGCTTCTAATTCTTTTTTTTCCGGTTGACTATCATCTTCAAAAGTCGGCTTCTTTTCTTCTCCGGTCACGTACATCATTAAGTCCTTACTCATAAGTAAGGCTTCCATGCGCATTACCCATGCGGGATAATTATCTCTGTCCAACTTATCAATAGTAACATGGTCTGCCATGATCTTCTTGTTTCTGTTACTTCCGGTGAGTTTTTGAGAATCTTTCTGCTCTTCAGAATCTTTCTCGTTCTGGTTCCACTCGTTGTGGTTATTTGGCTCTTGTTTCCAATAATGGTGAATACTCTGGGCTCTGATTAGATATGCCTAGCTCTGGCTCTGATTAGATACGCCTAGCTCTGGCTCTGATTAGATACGCCTAGCTCTGACTCTGATTAGATACGCCTAGCTCTGGCTCTGATTAGATACACCTAGCTCTGATACCACTGTTGCGGAAATGTGGTACAACTTTCTTTACTCTGATACCACTCCTTGTCGACGCGACGAAGGCTGAACCTTAGTAAGCCTGCGGAAATTGCCACGCCCAAGAAGAACTAAGCTAGAGTGATTCAGAACACTTCTGTAATCAACCAATAGCTTAGCGAAGTCTAGCGCTCAACATAAAAGACTGCGCTCTAAATTCACTGGAAGAAATTTCACCGAAACTTCACCGGACTGTCACCAGACTGACACCGTAATCGTATCGGAATTGTACCGGACTGAACTTCAAATCTATTTATAATTACTTCAAGTAAACATACATGAAGTAAGGAGGTGACGCGTGAACTTTCTTGACTTACTGAACTCTTTCTGAAGTTTAAGAGAAAACTCCACCAGTTCAGACAACCTCTTTCCGGTCAGACTTTGTACTATGTGTGGATATCTTTTCCACCGGAAAGCTTGATCAACTAAAAGTATGCCTAGCTACAGAATGAGCTATCTCTCATACAAAACTTCGCATTACTCTGCGAGATCTACTTCGTTCTTCTACCGGAAATTACTCGTTTACTGTAAGAACTGTAACTGACCGAAAATGCGTTTATTGAGAAAACGTTAACTGTTGACTAACTTTAACTGTAACATAAACATACTCTGTTTCTTCCACATACAAACAATACGCACAAACATCCACATGAACATGTGTTTTCTATTAGAGAAGATGTGTACAAGTGAGCTTGGCCTCTTCTTGCTCAAGCTACAGAAACTCTCCTATACTGAGTAGTTTCTTATTACCATCTCTCTCAGATGAATACCTGACGTTTCAGGTTTCTGTTATTCATCTATACATACGCGATCTCTGGCGTCTTCTTCTACATACGCGATCTATGGCGTCTTCTTTCTATATCTCTGCGCATCTGCTATATTTCGTCTCTCTCTCTATCTCTATTCTCCTCTCTCTCTTTTCTTCTTCTATATGTGCTCTTATTTATACTGCACGCTCTTCTGAAGCACATTCTTGTTCGCACTTCCCTTCTATTATTCCTTTGCACGTTCTCTCTATGTACAGTTTGATTTGGCGTAACGTATTCTGATCCTGGGAGATTCTGTACTGTACATAACGGTCGTGGATTTGTCCTTCCACTAAGGCTTTTGATTTTCTCTGATTCTGCTTCCTTCTTTTTTCTCTTTTTATGTCTGTTTGTCAAATTCGTGAGTGTTTCTTCAACATCCTCCTCTCACTTCAATGCAAAAAGCTACTTACCATCACACGAATGCCTCGGTTTGATTCGACACTCCCCGGCAACGGCGCCAAAAACATGTTGACCTAAGTACCATCTTAGGGACTTGTGGAGAAAGAGACTATACCTCAATCCCCCTCAAGTGCATATAGTGGGGATTCACGCTTTAATTATCAATCCGATGAGTATACAAACCTAGCAGAGTGTATGAGGACATGCATTCAAGTGATGATCAATGCAAAGGAACTACTCAAAGAGTGCAAACAAGGCGAAGACTAATCCAAACAAGCTTCAACTATCAGTCATGGTGTCACGATACTTGGTGCAGCAACCAACAGTAAATTGAGCTTTTCTCTTAGCTCCAAACTCCAAATATAGCAAATAGCATATGCATTTCGAAGCTCTCGAGAAGATGCATCCAATGGCGGTGGTTTCACTCAATTCTGACACTCCTACTTCAAGTTATGAGCAAAATACTGAGTCACGGGAAAACCTTCCTACACTTCAGCACTTCCTACACTTCGCACACACCTTAACCACAACAAACAAACACGTTCATGGATAGACAACACTTCCTAACACTCTTTCCAAGCAATGCACATGCACACAAGCTCACAAAGAAGAAGATACAGAGGGAAGAAGACACAAATTCGAATTTCTGTGCTCTTGATTCTCACAATGGCCAAAAGTCTTTACAACAAATTGGCTTATATACTTGTGCCCTAAAAATGGTCCTTTCACACAAGAGACCGGCACTTTATTCACTAAAAGACTAATTTCCTACTATTTTACATGGATAAGTTTCTAATCTTCTGCGGGGATGCATTTAGAGGACTCCTCTAGTGCATTTACAACGGAAAATATATTACAAGAATGGTTATAATACAAAAATTGGGTGTCCAAATCGGAAAAATTTTGGGGTCCGTCTTTTTCTCTGCCTTGTGCTCTCTTTGCTCTCTAATATGGGTAAATACTCTCCTTCATGAACACATAATTGTAATTGGTTGTCTTTTCCTCTTCTAAACAAGTTTCTTCCTATGAGAACATAATCCTTGCTCATCTCCTCTAGGGATCGTTTTCTAGCCAAGCTAACTCCTTCCTCATGTTCTCTTGTCTTTAGGAATTTCACCAATGTTTTACTCCAATTGGGTGCTATCGTTGAGAAAGGTATGGACGTATGATCCTCTTGAATTGTCTCTTGGCATTCTGCACAATTACTTACGTAGTCATGGACATTCTTGGGCATCTCAGGATAGTATACTCCTAATCTTTTTAATTCCCTGATGGCTCCATGAGTCCCTTGGTGTGTTCTCCATTTTTTCACATGTGCTTGTTCGATTAGCTTCGCTTGTTCGTCCTCCTCGACACATCTTAGCAATACCCCATTGGGTTCCTTATAGTACACGCTTCCTGCAATAATATGCAGGTTCCTTGATTGTAAGATTTCCTTTTTACTTTCCTTATTAATTGAGTGTTGTGGACCATGAGTAAGTATAGGAATTAATTTCTCTGCCCACTTTGGACAAACTTCAGATTAAACAAATAAGTGTCTGGCAGATCATCGGGTGCTCCATTTGGTGGTTCTCCGTGTGTTAACCTTGAAAGATGATCCGCTCTCACATGGGTGTTTCCCTTCTTTACTATCACCTCAAAGTCGAACTCCATGAATAGTAGGAACCATCTTACCAATCTTCTCGTGTTGCAAGGCTTATTGACTAGGTACAAGAGAGCCTGATGGTCTATGAAAAACTTGAACTTGTTGGCTAAGAGATAGTGTCTAAATTTCTTCACTGCATAGACCATTCCTAATCCTTCTCGCTCGGTAGTGGTATAATTCCTTTCAGCTTGATTTAGTTGTCTGCTTGCATAGGCGATTGGATGATCTAATTTTCCTTCATCAGCTGGCTGGGCTAATATACATCCTATTGCATAATTAGACACATCAACATGAATATGAAAAGGCTTGTTCCAATTTGGCATTTTCAGAATTGGGGCCGTGCTAAGCCTCTTTTTTGACTCATTGAATGCCTTTTTGCACTCTTCTGTCCAAGTGAATTGATTTAAGAGACCATACAGGGGTTTGGCGATTATGGCATACATGTGGATAAACCGATGGTAATATCCACAGTGTCCCATAAATGCTTGTACCTCTTTCACATTCTTTGGTCTAGGAAGCTCTAATATGACCTTAATCTTGTCCTCATCCGTGGATATTCCATTCCTAGAGACTATGTGTCCTAGGATCTTTCCTTGTCTTACCATGAAGACACACTTCTCTGGGTTTAAACAGACTCTGTACTATCTACATTTATTAAATATCTTCCTCAACTCAGGAATATGATCTTGTCTTTGATTAGAGTATGTACATAGGTCATCTACATATACTTCCATGCTCTTTTTCAGAAATTCTTTGAAAACATGACACATCAATTGTTGGAAAGTAGCTGGTGCATTAGTGAGTCCAAAAGGCATCACTCGAAAAGCATAGACTCCCCATTCGATCGCGAATGCGATCTTATGTTGATTCTTAGTAGCAATAGCTACTTGATTGTATCCTGAGAATCCATCTAAGAAGTTATATACTTCTTTTCCTGCTACTCTTTCCAATAGATGGTCCGTAATGGGTAATGGGTAGTTATCACGTATGGTGGCTGCATTGACCTTTTTCAAGTTAATGCATACTCTCAGTTTTCCGTTCTTCTTAGGCACAACTACTAGTGGCGATACCCACTCAGTGTGTTCTATCTCATATATGAAGCCTGCCACTAGTAGTTTGTCTATTTCTTCCTTGATTTTAGCAGCACATATCTCATTGTATGTATATGGCCGTTGTTTCGATGGTTTTGCATCTGCAGTCATTGGTATCCTATGAGAACAAATCGAGGGTTCCACGCCTTTGAGATCTCTATACGTCCATGCGAACACGTCTCGATACTCTTGGATCAGTTGTATTAACTCTTCCTCCTCTTCCACCGACACATCTTTGCCTATGTATGTACTTCTTTCTTCTCCCTCTTCCACTGTTACTATGATATTTTTTGTTTGTTCTTTGTTGTCGTATGCTTCTCCATCTCGAGCCTCTTGTTTAGGCATTTGAATAGCTATCTTTCTCTCCTCTACTTCGTATCTTTTAAAATGTTCAAGAACTTCAAACAGATTTGGGTCTGGCCCAGTTTTACTCATTTTTGCTTCTTGTTCTTGTACTCTGGGAGCGGCTTCTATTGCCAAGATATTTGTAGGTTTCTGTTTCTCTTTGGTTCGAATGGTGTCCAGACAGCTCTCTTCGGAATCGAATTCTGGTTCCATTTCTATACTCTCATATTCATCTTTCCATTCTTTTTCCAAGATTTCCCCTTCTTCCACTTCTTGAAGGACAACCATATAAAGATTTACATCATAGCCTTCCTCATCTATGCACTCGTTCATTGTCAAGACTTCTTCATTTACACACACGTCTAAGGTTGCTAGGATTTCCATCCATCCATGCGGTTCAAAGGTTTCATCAGGAAAGATTTGAGGCATGTACCTTGGGTCCTCTACAGGTCGGTAGTTAGGATGTCCTATTGGCCACGCCTGTCTTTTACTGTCCTCTTTCTTGGCTTCTTTGCACATCCATAACTGGGCGTCCTCGTGCATCCATGATTGGTCACTTGTTCCAGCACTATGAATAGATAGGTCGTCTTTCTCCTTGTGTATGGGATTCCATTCTAGTGGAGGAACATCTTGATAGGCAAATGTATGCAAGTTTATCTTGGTTGTATTTCCTTGATGTTGTAGGTACAACAAATCTCTTCCCCAGTCTTGTACTACTCGCATTTGTCTCATGATGGGTCGTCCTAATATCATCTCGTAATTATTAGCCTTTTCGAACTTACAAATTGCTAGTGTGTGTTCAAATTCAACTCCAGAGGTATTGACTCGCTAATTGCCTCCATAATTGTGGTTTAACCTGAAGTAATTCTTCCACGATTAATTTGCATTGTACTTTTGTCTTCTTAAGTTTTGTTAAATTGTGTGAACTCTTCTCTGACTTTCCTTTTCCTTTTCCATGTATTGTGGGTGCTCATATTATCATAGATTCCTTTTCGTATTCTCCCATGTAATTAGGCAATGTTGAAATGCTTTGGGTTTCTTCTCTATTTCTGTCGAGTCTTGATACTTCCTCATATACTTCTTCCAGGTTGGGGTTTGGTTGATAAACGTCTACCTCTATTTCCTCAAAGGGGGGCGTTGTCACTCCATTCCTCTTCCATTGTTCCTCTCGGATTCTATTCCATAACTCCTTCGACCATTCAGCTTCTAGGTCAGGTATAGTCGACATTGGTTCATCCTGAGTTCTTATTCGCTCTTGCTTGTCATCCTTCCTTTTAGATTCTTTATCCGAGGCTCTGACATGCTCTTTATATTGATTATCTATTATTCTCGTCTCTGGGAGCATTGGAATAATCTTTTCTAGGGTTGCTTGTGCGACCTCTATCAACTTTCGACATATTGCTAGCCTTTCTTTTTCTAATTCTCCTTGTGGGTAAAGCTTTTCATGTTGTTCTTTTTTCGGTCCAGTCTTAATTCTAGCTTGGTAAGCTTTCAACCACATGTCTAGGTCGTCGACTTTTGGGTCAGCTAAAATGGATTCTGGTTTCTCTGCTTCTTGGATAAGTGGTGGACTAGGCACCTTCCTTCTGAATTTCCTGTTCCTTTTGTTATTTCTTACTTCTAGTTTGTTTCTTATTATCTTGACTTTTGTTTTTCATCCATTTATCTTTGAGTTTTTCTCTTCTTTCCTTCCATTTCTGAGCTTTAATGTTCTGGTTACTCTCACGTGGGTCCTCATAATCTTCAACTATTTGAATCTTAGGACTTATCGTTCTTTTGTTCTCTCGTTCCTGTTCTGGTTGCTTTCCTTTTTGTTCTTTCGTTTGAGCTCTTGTAATGGCCTTTAAAGGCACGGTATACTCCTTGTCACTTCCAGATGCTTCTATTACTTCAATTACATTAATTGGTGCAGTGTCTTGGACTTTGGTTGGATTCTTAGGGCAGTCCCTGAAAAGATGTTCCTTTCTGAAATCATTGCAATATCCTTCCCAAGTCATAGGGGGTGGTGGATTGTAAGGCTAGGGACATTCTCTAATAAAATGGTCTCCTCCACATCTATAACAAGGTCCTCTCGGCACAGGTGGTCTAATGGGTGGTCTCATGGTGGTTGTGATTTAGGTGTAGTATACATCAAAGTTGCTACCTCCATTCCATAAGTCTGATCATAGCCTTCATGTCCATAATAAGCTGAGTCATAAGCTGATTCAACTCTAACATGTTGGCTTCATATGGATAATAATCTCTTGGGGGCAGCTCATATCTAGGGTTCGTGGATTCCCCATTGATCGTCGTCGATGCTGGCACTATGGCTCTTTCCAAATTTTCTTCTGGCTGAGCATACTTCACAGGTACCACTTATTGAGGTTGTGACAGTTGTGGCCCTAACACTCGTTGGGGTGGTGGATATGGTGCTTGTTCATAAGGTCTCGGTGCTTCTGTTGGTGTTGGATAGGGATTGTATCTAGGCATCTCTCTGCCTGGCTCTCTAGGTGGATATCCGTATGGTCGATACTGAGGTGGTTGTAAGGGGCGTGACTGTCTATTGAATGGACAATTTTTTGTAGTGTGGTTGGTGTATTTTTGTTCTATGTGGTAGTACAAGGCAATCCCTTGTTGGAGCTGTCTGTTGTAAGGATATGTCGGATGCGCACTAGCTCCTCCTCGTGCACACATGTGAGAGGGGTGATCTCCTCCACATAAACTACATTTCCGTAACATGGGCATTCTTAAGGTTGGGTGCTGGTAAGTTCTCTGCCCTTGGACTCCTAGTTTCTTTGCTAGTAGTTCCGCTAATTCTTCCACATTACTGGAGTTGGATGTAATTCTACTCGGAGGGTCTTCTGATTTAGTGGGAATGGGGTTGCTTTTGAGATCCTCAACTAGATTATCTTCCAGATCAACGCACTCTTGAAGACACTCACTTAGGGTTTGTAACCTCTTCACCTAATCTAGCGTTCTTAGGGTTCCGTTCGTGAGTCCATCCAAAAATAATGAGATCATTTTTTGCTGAGTGGGTCTCTCAATAGTTGGGCATCTATCCACATACTGATTGAATCTTTGGGCAGTTGTTTTCACTGTTTCATTAGGGTTTTGTTTAAAACTATGGATTAAAGATGCAAAATTATGTTTAATCCCTCTCTTAGTGAATTCCCCAATGAATTCTTGAAAAATTTGCTCCATATTTCCAAATTGATTAGGATCTAACGGTTGGAACCAATTCAGAGCCGTTCTTGTGAGGGTGAGTCCAAAAGACTCATACTGCACAAAGAAGTCGTCTACTTGTTCTGCCCTTAGAACTTGTTTAAATTCAGCAATATGATCGTAGGGTTCTCCCAATCCATCATAATGATTCCTCACACATTTGGCTACTTGGATAGGTCTCAGTCTTCTCATTGGTTCTGGCGGTCTAGGCATTATGAGAAAGGCAGGAATTGCTAGTCTAACTGGGGGTATTCCATGCTACCCTCCTGGGTGGGTCTGATCGTGTGCTTGCACTCCTGGAGTCACAAATTGTACATGAGTACGGTTTGGAACACTCCGTTGGCTAGTTTGTCCTGACGTGGTGTGTTCTGTCTCTTGTTGATTTCCAAAGGGGTTCTGCGAAGTAGTTGCCTGATCTCTCTGAGGGAATACAGGCAAACCCATGTATTTCAGTCGAGCTCTGTCCAAGGCACTAACCAACCAATATCTTCTCTAATTTTTGTCTAGGTATGTGATTCTAGTTTTGTCTTCTGGATCCTTCAGCTCATAAAATGTCATAGGGCTTTCTTCTCTTCCTGGAGCCGGTAAGTCTGTTTGAAGTAATACGTCTGATCCATGGATCATATAGACTTCCAACAGGTAGTCATCTTGAGGTATCAAGTCTCCTCTCAAGACTCGTGTTACTTGGGATCTACCTCTACGGGTCGTCACTAGTTCCTTAGGGTTTGTTCTTCCTGGGTTTTCTTGTTCCACTAACTCTCCCCTTTCATTGATCATCTCGGGAAATTCAGTCACTATGTATATGTGACCTATCTTGTCCATGTATGAACCTCCTTCGTACTTAACAACAGGTCTGGGCATAATCGTGGCATCCATGGAAGTCACCATTCTAGCCACAGATCGGTTTAAGCCATCCAAATAGATGGGGATCTCATGGGCATTAGTAGAAACATACTGTAAGGAGGTTCAGTAGTCTCCTTCTATAGCAGTCATGAAGTTTCTACTTGGAGTTGGGCCATGCATGTCTTCTGAGGCCATTGGTATCTCCTCCTCGGAGTCACTAGAGGTGTCTGAATAGGCCGAGCGGTGACTGACTTGAGCGCCACGTCCAACAGAAGATATGATACTTCTTCGGCTACTTAGCACTCTTCCTGACCTCAAGTTCATTCACCCTCCTAAGGCTCTCTTGGTCTCTAAAAACTCTCCTTGAGTGGCTCCTCAAATGCCTCAAGTTTGCCCTACAAATACTTCACAAGATCTGGGCGATACCACACTAGGCGATACTGCACCAGGCGATACTGCACTGGGCGATACCAAACTGGCCATGATACGATACCAGAAACGTAGGCGATACGATACTTGTAGTAGTAGGTGATACGATACAGCACTTGGCCACGATACGATACCACCTTCCCTGATGACATGATACCAATGTCCAGTCACGATACGATACCTTAGGGGTCCACGCGATACAATACTGAAACAGCCTGACGATACGATACTAGAAACCTCAAACAATATGATGCCACTTTTTGGATGATACAATACCAAAAAGGGCACGATACATTACTGGAGTTTGCCCCGATACGATACTTGACTAATAGCCGATACGATACCAGTCTCCTCGCACGATACGATACCACTTGCAGAGGGACGATACGATACCAAATTGGTACCGCGATACAATGCCTGAAAGTGAGACGATACGATACTTGGGAACTGGACGATACGATACCGAATGCTACGACGATACGATACCACTATTGGTGCACGATACAATACCTGCAGTTAGGCGATACGATACCACCGAACCGCATGATACGATACTAGTATGGTATCCCGATACTAGGCGGGACTCGAGGTGATACGATACCAAAAGTGGATCGCAATATGATACCACTTTGGTAAAGTGAGATCACGATACCAACCCGGCGATACGATACCACAAATGGTACCACGATACCAGGGCTGGTAACCGATGATACGATACTTTGGCGAGTATCGTGATACAAGGGAATTTTTGGTATCACGATACCAAAAACTCAACCGATCACGATACTCAAGCCAAAATACCTCCAAATGCAAAAATTTTTACACCCCCTTGCTCCACTCTCACCCCTCCTCACTCCTTTCTCTTTCAAGAAAGCTCAAAAAACGAACTATCCCTCCCCGCGATACCGAATGCGCAATTAATCACGTGTTGGTGCACTTTTAGTGTGTTTTTGCCAAAGAATTCTTGTGGAATCTTACCTTTGTGGTGTCTTGATTGCAACTTGAGCTCAATACCTAGCTTTGGCAGCCTGTAGCACACGATACCACACTCGCAATACCCGTCGCTGCTCGCACACGATACTAGAATGCAGGAAAATATCAAATGAGTTCAAATTTTTGGTTTTTATACTTTTTGATGGCAGAAACTGAACTTCACTAATTTTGGTAAATTTTTTGGCTTTTTTTGGTAACCTTGGCCTACTCCTACTTCACTTCTCTTCTCCTCTCCTCTCCTTCTAACCTAACCCTAACTCCTCCTTCTCTCCCTTCCTACTAACGCTAAACCTAGAAACTCATTACACACACCTCTGGGATGTGAAGTAACAAGTGCTGAAGTGATTGACTACTTGCCATGGAACGATTTCACTTCTACAAGTACGATTTCATCACACTCAATCTATAACCATCATGAAGGCACCTTGGCTGAGTGTTCCCCGGCAACGGTGCCAAAAACGTGTGTACCTAAGTCAAGAAGACTCAAGGACTTGTGCCAAAGAGACTAAACCTCATTTGCAACACAAGTGCATATAGTTGGAAATTGACACACGCTTATATGTCAATCCGATCAAACGACCTAACCAAGTGTCTGAGGACACGTGCACACATGATGGAGAATGAAGTGGTTTAGCTGATATGTGTGAGAAAAGACTAATTCACCTCTCTAACTCACTGAAAGACTGAAAGTGTCTGCCGTGATGCCACTTACAGTAGTTTTTAGTAAATCGAGGATTTCTCCCAGCTCCAAGCTTCAAATATAGTCAATAGGTATTGTTTCCAAAGCTCTCGATGAGACACATCTACTGGAAGTGGTTTCACTCAATTCTGACAACCCTGGTTCACGTTATGACCAAAATAGTGAATGGTGGGAAGTACCCACACTCACACCACAACTCCCACAAGCTTAGAAACACACTACAGTAGCTCAAAAACAGTGGGGAGGGGTAGATAACAGTCCTACATACACATTCCAAGCATTACACACACATAGAAGATCAAAGAGAAGATGGAAATCTGCAGGAAAGAGGCAAATTCGAGATTCAAAAGCTCTCCTTGTTCACAATAGCAAAAAAGTGTCTACAAAGAGTCACAAAGTGACTTATATACATGTGCCCTAAATTTTGTCCTTTCACACAAGAGACCGGCACTTATTGCTAAAAAGTGAATTTCCTACTAGTTTACAAGGGATATTTTACAACAAGTTGGGATTATGCAACTAGAGGACTCCTCTAGTGCATTTACATGGCTTGAAGGAATTCTCTAAGACTTTGAAGAAGAAAAATTACGCCCACTCATTTGAAAATTTTGGGGCTCTTCTCTTGTGCTGCTTTGCTCTGCAACATTAGTCGTCGTTTGACCATCATTCTTTGTTGTGGCTTTTACTTCTACCCACTTTGTAAGATAATTTGTGGCTACGATAATGTATTCTGCTGGGGAGTTTCTAGTTGGAGGGTTAATAGGACCTACAATGTCTATACCCCACTTCAAGAATGCACGTCCTCCCATCCTTGGTCTCAAAGGCATGTCATCTTTTCTTATTGGATATTGTGCACGTTGGCATGTGTCACATTTCTTCACATAGGTATGTGCATCCATATGAAGAGTGGGCCACCAGAGTCCTGAGAATAGAATGGTCTTAATTACTCGGTTAGGTCCAAAGTGTCCACCTGCAACACTACTATGGGCCATCTTTGCCTCTCCGATATAGGTTTTCTCCTACTAAGGCATAGTCTTTAGCCTCTTGCTCCATGCTTCGTCTTCTTGCTAGACTAGCCTCACTAGGTAGTGTCCCCGATCTCATAAATTCCACCAATGGAGCACTCCAGTCTGGAATTAATGACATGTGATAAAGGGTGGCATGCTCCACTGGGGATCTCTCCTGACACAGTGGGCAGTTCTTGATCCATTCCTGTATTTCTTTGTCCATGCTGGGCCAATACACTCCTAAACGTTTTAGATTCTTCAATGTTCATTGTTTAGAATAGTGGTTTCCTAGCATTGCTTCATGGGCTTGTTGCAACCAACTACTATGTTTGTCGTCCTCAACACAACAAGCTAATACTCCCTCTGTATCTTGTTTGTACATGCTTCCTACCAAAATTTGATATTTTTGTGATCTTACAATTTCTTCTTTGTTTGTTTTTACATTTTTATTTGCAGGGCCGAAGGTTAGGATTGGTACCAACTTATTTGCCCATTTAGGAACAACTTCTAAATTGAACAGATAAGCGTCACGAAATTCATCCGACACTCCTTGCGGTGGTTCTCCTGAAGTGATGCAAGAAAGATGGCTTGCCCTGAGGTGGGTTCTACCTTTCCTATTAACCACTTCAAAGTCATATTCCATTAGTAAGAGAAACCATCTTTCTAAGCGTCCCATATTGCAAGGTTTATTGACCAAATATAATAAAGCTTGATGATCGGTGAAAAACTTGAACTTGTTGGCCAATAAGTAGTGTCTAAACTTTTTCACAGTGTATACCATGCCTAAACCTTCTCGCTCAATTGTGGTATAGTTTTGTTCAGCCGCATTTAATTGCCTACTAGCATATGCTATCGGCAAATCTAGGTTTCCTTCACCTATGGGTTGTGCTAGCACACATCCTATTGCATGATTGGATGCATCCATATGGACATGGAATGGTTTATTCCAATTTGGAGTGGTTAGTATTGGTGCTGTGCACAAACGTCTCTTCAGTTCATTGAAGGAATTTTCACATTCATCGTTCCACTCAAAATTCGTCAACAACCCATAAAGAGGTTTAACAATGATGGCATACATATGGATAAACCTGCGGTAATATCCACAATGGCCCATAAAGGCTTGTACCTCTTTAACATTCCTTGGTCTTGGAAACTCTACTATGGCTCTTACTTTATCCTCATCTGTAGATATTCCATTCTTAGAAACAATGTGACCTAAGATTTTGCCTTGTCAAACCATGAACACACACTTGTCTGGGTTCAAACACACTTGATATTCTCTCACTTGTTGAAGATCTGTCTGAGCTCAGGGATGTGGTACCTTCTTTCTTGGGAATGAGCACATAAATCGTCCACATATACTTCTAAGCTCTTTCGCAAAAACTCTTTGAAGACATGACACATGTGCCTTTGGAATGTTGTAGGTGCATTGGTGAGCCCAAATGGCATCACATGAAATGCAAAAATTCCCCACTCTGTGGCAAAAGCTGTTTTGTGTTGATCTTCTAGGGCAATGGCTACTTGGTTGTAACCTGAAAATCCATCAAGGAAGCTATAAACTTCCTTGCCTACAACACACTCCAATAAATGTTCAGTGATTGGAAGTGGATAACTATCTCGAATTGTAGTAGTATTAACTTTTTTAAGGTTAATGCACAATTGCAACTTTCCATTCTTCTTTGGCACCACTACAATGGGGGACACCCATTCATTATGCTCAATTTCATAGATAAATCCAACTTCAATCAACCTGTCGATTTCTTCTTTTGTTTTTGCTGCATATGTGTCATTATATGTGTAGGGCTTTTGTTTGGTAGGTTTGGCATCAAACAGTCATGGGGATAGTATGAGAGAAAATTTTTAGATCTACTCCCTTTCAAGTCAAGTCTCTATATTCCCTTAATAGAGCTACAAGCTCTGCTTCTTCTTTTGCACTTAGGTCATCTCCTATGTATGTGCATCGGTCTTCGTTCCCTTCAATGGTTACAACAATCTTTTTAGTTTTTTCTTTATTATCATATGATTCTCCTACGATGGTCTCTCTCTGAGGCATTCATACCAAAATTCTCTGGTGTTCAACTTCATATTTCTTGAAATTTTTTGGTACCTCGAACAATGATTCCTCCTCTTCTTGTTTCACTGCTTTTCTTTTCTTTTTCTTTTGACCTCCTTCACTTCCATCCTTTGAATTTACAGTTTTAATACTTGTGAGAGGTTCTTCTTCTTTTTTGTATGATAATTTCCTTTGTTAAAAATCAAGCCTTAAACCTTAGCTAAAGGCTCAACGGGACCATAATATTTTGGGATTTTTTGGTGCTTAGATGTTACGGTGTTCCAATGTTTAGATTTTTTGGTGTTTAGATGTTCTATTATTTACTCCGGTAAGTGTTTTGTTGTTCCATACTTGTGTACAAGTGTTCCAAATATTTGCCTTAAATCTTAGCTTAAGTCTCAAAGTTTTGGATGAAAAGTAGACCTATCATTTAGAAGCATCATATCACAAATTTCAGCTACCAAGAAGTTTCAACCACTTTCCTAAGTCATAGCTTACCAAAAGAGTTAAGTGGTTGATTGAGAGATTCTTGCAAAATTGTAGGAGCACTTTTTGACAACCTATACATGTATGAATGCAATTTGTGAGTGATACCCATGACCTCTAATCTCTTTATAATTTATTCTAGAGTGTAAGGAAGTTGCTAAATGATGCCCCTTGCTACGTTAGTCATTTTGTTAGCAAATATTTATCTGTAGTTAGCCATTGTTCACTGCATCTCTAAAGAGTGATCTAGTTTCTAGCACAATTTTGTTTTGGTTATAAATCCTTCTTATGATATCCATTTGAAGTGATTTTACTTGTTTTTCTTTTCACCCAGAGTCTATAAAATGTGATATAAATTTGATGATTATTCTATGAGTGATCTTGGAGTGAGGTTGCAACCAATGAAGGTGTTTCTTTGCACATAGGCATAGAGCAACAAAGACAACTAGTCTAAATTGTAGAGGTTGGTTCTCATTTTTGGAGTATCCAAATCAAGTTTATTACAGTGCTATGGATAGTTGAGAGTATCTATTTTTTTCCAGATGGTTTCATTATTTTTTGTATGTATATCAAGCATTAGAGAAAAAATGACTTTGGATCATCACAAAAAAGAACTTATGAGGGCCTACAACCTTCCAAAGCTACATAGGGTTGTCGATTTTATCCCCCAAAAATGGTATCATAGCATTTCAAAGCATTTGGGACTATTGAAGGGGTTCAAAGAAACTATTTAAAGCTCGTAAAGCACTTTTGAAAGGACCAAGAGCAGACCCACAAGCTACAAGCTACATCAATATTCAGAAGTGGATTTTCAACGTTAAGAGGAAACACCTCAATACATATCAAGGGAGGAAGCTATAAGAAGGTAAAAAATTTGAACTTTTCCTATTCCATCACTCTCAAGGGAATCTTAGGAATCATAGTATCTTAAGCCATTGCAAAGTATGCTACCCAAATAGAGAAGTTGGAGAAAGGAAACTACCAACTTTGGAGATTTTGAGTTAGCAATTTCCTCATGGGCAATGGACTATGGTGATTAATAAGCAGATATGAGTCTAGGCCTCAATATGTAGAGGCATTCACTCATGCAAAAGAAAGATAAGTGAATGAGTGGATTGAAAGAGATAGGAGAGTCATATTCATCTTATTTCAACACATTAGTAATAGCATAATCAGTCATATCTAAGACATGATTGATTCACTATCTATATCAATACTATAGATTTCTAATGATTTTGTCAAGAGGCACTGGAAGAGGGGGTTTTCCTTAATTATTTCTCTTAAACTCCATTGACATAGAATCTTACAATGACCAGATATTCTGACTTGCATTTTCAACAATATGTCCTACTCATCTTGTGGCTTTCTCTTTTGTTCCTCTTGTTGCTCATTGTTTGTAATATGTTGTCCTAGTATTTTGTCTTTTAACAACTCCTCCCATACTCTTTCTTGTATACTTCCTTTGTTTTTAATTGGATTTCTATATTTTCTTGCTCAAGTAATTGCTCGATCTTCTGTATCACTTCCTTACATAGTATCATTCTTTCTCCTTCCAAGTTAGGCATGGGGTATACTTTTTCATGGTCTACAATACTTGGTTCTTCCTCTAGTCTTGTTATGCCGTCATTAAAGTGTCCAATTGCTTTGATAATTTTTTTTACATGCCTACAATTCTGATTTTGTGTTAGATCTACATCTTTTTTTTCTATCTCTTCTAATTTTTTTCTCCCATTTGGCCTTTTGTTTAGCTGTCCTTTCTTTCCATGAACCATTCCTTTTCAATTCACTTTTATCCTCTTACATTGTTATTTTTTGTTGTATTGCCTATGCTCTAGTCACTACTTGTATGGGTGTTGGTTTTGCTTTTCTTCTATATTCTCTAGAATCTTCACTAATTTCAAGGAGATGTGAGAGTTTATATTTTGTTTTTGTGGATTTTTTGGGCAATCAAGTATTCCCTTCCAATTCCTTAGAATAAGCTCCTTCTACTTTCAAAGTAGGTGGTTGAGTGAATTCTCTCACAAAATGGTCTCCCCCACACCAATAATAAGTCACCTTCTATGTTGTTTTGAACTGAGGTTTTGGGTTCGAAATATAATTGTTGGCTATATACGTGAACATCATGGCATCCATTTCAAATCTCCCATTCCCCAAATCTTATGTTTGAAGGTCAGGTTCCTTAACATAAGTAAAATCCCAACTGTGTTGTTCAAAATAATCCTCTAGATGACCATTGTACCCTTCATAATACTCCGTAGATGGTACTAATGACCTTTCCAAATTTTCATCCACAAGTACATACTTTACTAGTACTACATTAGTTGGTATAGGTGGTTGTTGTCCTAGAATAGTTCTAGGTTGTTCCACAAAATCTCTAATTTGAGATTAGAGAAAAACATGAAACTGTTTACTTATCCTCCTAAACAAAATGAATGGAGCAAAATTTTCTAGAGATAAACACACTCACATTTTCATAATTACACACTTGATAATTCAAAATGATTTTCTAAACATGTTTGGTACCATCAACTTGGAAGGTCCAGCAGAAGTCCAAAGATCCAATGGTTGAAAGCTTTGCTTACTTACCTCACAACGACACCAAAAATGTTTGTTATACTTTGGACTTGTCCTATCCAATCATTATAGTATAAAGAAAAAAATAATCTTAAATATTTTAAATTGTCGATTCGGGAAGTAGGCTAAGACCACAACTTCTTCTTCATTAATGGAATCCAAGTTTTGTCAACAAGATCAATTTCAATAAGAGATTTCATAACTTCTATGGAAAATTCTAGGTTTTCTTGTAAATAGAGCTAGAATAAATCTTTTTTAATGATTTTGGTGCCTAAAGTGCGCCATTTTTTTATAAGGAAGACATTGATTACATCAAACTTTAATTTTAGTATATGTACCCTAAATATGAGACAATCATGATTCTGATGGAATCACACAATCAAGTTGAACAACACTTTGCAAGGTTGTGGACAATCATCATGATGATAGACTTAGAATAGCATGAAATAATCAAAGAACAACTGATCACCAAGGCATATCCATGATAAACATTCAAAAAATCATCAACAAATCACCATCAATGCTAAATGATGATATTTACAGAAAATAAGCAAGAGCTCTCAAGTTCTCATTAATCATCCAAGCACACAATGATCATCCCCAAAAATAAGTCATAAGTTATATACTTTTCCAAGTGTCCCTTTTCACACTTGAAAATTGATCCTCTAAACTTCTAATCTAATTTTATACTCACTTGAGAGCTCTAAAAATTCTCAAAAAGTTACATAACTTACTTCTACTCATGAAGAACACTCTTCCTTATTTGTACATCCATTGTGGCTTTCTATATTACAAAATTACAATTTTTCAAAACAAAAAAGTGTTCTTCCAACTCATGTACACCTGAAGTGGGGCACATATTCATGATGTAGATGGTTGTACTTAATCCAACAGTGCAATAACAATTGCACACATTCATCTTGTTGAGCATCAAGCTTGCCACTTCAGCTATGTGCCTATTTTTTCTCTCTATATTCCCATTTCTTTGGGGTGTATACTTGCACGTATATTGCCTTTTGATGCAATTATGACTTAAAATTTTTGAAAACTCCTTGGATCTACGAATCTTTATGTACCTACCCATCACCTTTTTGACAAGTGGTTTGAAAACTTTAAAGTGACTAAACACTTCATCCTTTTACTTCATACAATAAAACCATTTCATCCTTGTGTGATCATCAATGAAGATAAAAAAAATACATGTTCCCTCTGAATTCGAGCTCCTTGTTTGGTTTCCATAATCGGTGTGAATGAGGTCCATTGGAAATTGGCTCCTTTGTGTACTCTTCAACCGGTCTAAGCCATGTATGGCAATTACGTGGGTTGTGGCCGCCCATGCTGTACCACCCATGTATAGCCGTCCATGGAAGGCCACCCATGATCCTATATATACATGACTTCTACACTACCTGAGACATCGAATTGAGCTAGCATACCTCTACCTTGTATCTCCCTATCTCGAGTTGTCTAGATCACCATTTAAACTCTACCTTGAGAGTGCATGGGTGGACAATGCCATCATCTTTGTACATGCTGCTAGTAGAAAATTGTTGAGATTCTCCTATATCTGTTATCTTCTGTGCTACTGCTCCTATGTTATATTGTGTAACTATTGTCTTACAGATGCAAAGGATTCTATATGAAGCTAATCAAGGGGGTAACCACAAAGAAACTTTGAAAAATCAAGGGGAACATTTTGACAAACATTTCAAAAGAGTGAATCAAGGGAGTGACATAAGGATAATAAATACATAGTGATAGAGGAAGAGGTAAGAGAACTTTCCATAGAAAGATGGACTTCCTTTTCTGCGGATTCTGTTATATTTGTGCATGAGTATCATTTGAAGAGATATTATTTTTGTAAAATTTGATGATTAATATCTAATCAAGTGATTATAGCAACATATATATTTTTATGGATTCATCTAATGGGAATTGAGATTAGAAGGCTTATATGGTACTTATCACAACCTTCCTTGTGGATTCAATCTATTCAAGCACATAAATTATTGTTTTTGCACGAGGTTTTGTGTGAATCACCATGTGCTTAATCTTATTCATTTGTGAGAATTCATGCATCCACTTGAGTTAACTCAAGTTAACTAGGACACTTGGCACACATGTAGTTACATGGCAAACACTTGGATGGTTAGTATCCATCTAATATAGTGGGTAGTCTTGGAGTTTGAGGTCTATGAAAGCACGCAAACAGCACAAGGAAGAAAAGAAGCTTGGAGCACAACACACAATACTGAATGTATTACTAGAGAATGTACAAAGATAAGTAGCCCATTAGGGTAATATGCGTATATACAAGCTGAGGGAAAAGAACCTCCTAAAGAGGGAAAAATTTGTCCTGGTGGTCCTATAGTTTTCACACACATCGCTACCTAAATATATTAACAAATACCCCTTGGGAGTGATGCAGTGAACAAGGAGCTGGCCCTCATGTATAAGAAGATGCCAAGCTATGTGGAATCAATCCACAAAAGGAAGTAAGTCCAAAGCTTTGTGTAAAGCTTCAAACTTCTCCCTGGGTAGAGCCTTTGAGAAAAGGTCTGCAATATTCTCCTATATGGGCACATATGCCAAACCAATCTCGCCAATAGAGGGCCTCTCCCTGACATATTGATAGTGCACCTCAATGTACTTATTGCGAGCATGGAACATAGGGTTCCTCGCAACTGCCAATGCGCTCTAACTGTCAATGAAGATGGTGGTGGCAAAAGTCTAACCAACACACAAATCATCCATAAGGCATCTGAGCCACACACACTCATTAGTCACTATGAAAGCTGCCCTATACTTAGCCTCACAATAGGAAGTGACCATAGTAGGCTGCTTCTTTTTCAACCAAGATATGCATGAGCTACCAAGCATGAAGTGAAAGCCACGAGTGGACACATGTGTGTTATAGCAACCAACCCAATCAGAGTCAAAACAAGCATGTAAATCTAGCGATAGTGATCCCCCCTTGGGATAAAACAATCCAAGTAGTCGAGTAGCACTCAAGTAGTAAAAGATGCACCTAACGGCCTGCCAATGCTTGACACCTAGGCAATGCATAAACTTGCTCATCTATGAGGCAGCAAACTGAATATCTAGCTGAATAATGCATGAGTGAATCAAGCACCTATCATCGTGCTGATAGAGAATAGCATCAAATGCATCTCAAGCATCATGAAGAATCAATTGTAAACCTGTCTCCATAGAAGTGGCAATAGGTTTACACTCCTCAAGGTTGAAATGCTATAATAATGTGTCAATATATTTTGTTTGACACAAAGTTATTCCGCCATCGACTTGCATAAACAGAATGCTTGAATAATGATGCATATGCCCCAAATCTGACATCTCAATTGCGGCATTCAAATCAGCCTTAAAATCAGCAATATGCTTCTCATGAGGACCAGTGAGCAACATGTCATCAACATAGACAACAATGATCAGAAGCACATCATTTGCATGCTTAACATATAAGGTACTCTCAGTTGGATTGTTCTCAAAACCAATTGCAATCAGATAGGCATGTATTTCTTCTTAGCAAGCACATGGTGCTTGCTTCTAACCATATAATACCTTTTCAACTTGCGCATTTGGTTTTCATGCCCTTTCTACACAAAGCCACACGATTGAAAAACATACACTTCTTCGTGCAAGTCACCATTCAAAAATGCAATTTTAATGTCCAACCAATGTACATTCCAACCATGATGAGCTGCAAGTGCACAGATGTTATGACCAGTAGCCATTCGGAAAGTACGAGCAAAGGTCGCATCAAAATCAATGCCTCTTTCCTTAGAATAACCATTTGCAACAAGCCTAGCCTTATACCTGTCAATTGTTCCATCATGCTTACGCTTCACCTTATATACCCACTTAGTGCCAATGACCTTCTTTCCAAGAGGCAAGTCACATAAAGACCAGGTACCATTTTTCATAATAGCATCATATTCAAATTGCATAGCAGCCATCCAATTTTCAAAATTTTCTGCTTCATCAAATGAAATAGGCTCATTCTCATCGCAAAGACTAGAAGCAGCCATAGCATAGCAATTTGATGTAAAAGAAGCACTATGAGATCCTGAATGAGTATGATATGACAGAGTTTGCATCTAATTTGCTATCGTGCAAAGTCTGCACCAACCATTTTAGCATTTTTGCCTCCTCAATATTAGCTTTCTCATCAACAAGTGCACCATGTAAATTTGCATCAGAAATGGAATGATCTATGTCATCACATGAAACGTATAAAGGATGAGAAGCTGCCTCATTAGGACGAGCACTAGACTGTCCACCTGTAAAAAGAGGCACCAAAGTGTCATACATGTCTTTGTAGCTAACTAATGTCTCCTTAATGCATGAAAGTAATGGCTGAATAGCATCTTCCACAAAAACAACATCAGGGCTAACCAAAATGTGTTTACTCTGTGGATGATAAAGACGATAGCCTTTGCTTTCAGAACTGTACCCAACAAAAATACATTTCACTGCTTTATCATCCAATTTCCTACATTGTTGTTCAGGCACTAATGCATATGCCAGAGAACCAAAAACATGCAGGTGAACAACAGATGGCTTATGACCATGCCAAGCCTCATATGGAGTGATAGAATACAAGTCTTTAGTGAGACACTTGTTAAGTACATATGTTGCACACATAACAGGCTCAAGCCAGAAACTATTTGGTAAAGCCTGACTCTTGAGACCTCCCCATCTCCATGAGTGACCTAATCTTCCATTCGTCAACTCCATTCTATTGAGGTGTATATGGGACTGTACACTGATGTTTTATCCCATGTTCAGCCAAAAATGCATTAAAATCAAAAGACATATATTCCCCCCTTGATGAGAATGGACGTTGCCCATTTTACATGCTCACACATTTTCAACCAAAACCAAAAACTTTTTGAAGCACATAAACACTTTGGACTTTTCTTTCAATGGATATACCCATGTGTTCCTAGAGAAATTATCAATGAAAGTCACAAAGTAAAGATAGTTTTCAAAAGAGGGTGTCTGCATAGGACCACAAACATCATTGTGAACAAGCTAAGATTTCTGAGTAGCTCGAAGTGAACCATCTTTTGGGGAATGAGGAACACTGCATTTTTCCTAGAATATAGCCTTCACAAACATGTTTAAAAGGTTCCTCACGTTTGGGCAGAGAGGACACCATTTTAGATTTTTTTAGGCATAGCAAACTAGCAAAATTTAGATGACCAAAGCATGCATGCCATGCTAAAACATCAAGCTTACACTATGCTTCAGGTGGATATGATCTACATCAAAATCTATTGCTTGGATTACATAGAAAGAATATCCATTAAAGCATTTGTTTACCTATGCTCATTATTGTATTTTTTTAAAGAGTTTTTTTAAGAACTCAAATTCCACGAATTTGTGGTGGTTGAGTTGCAATCAATCAATCGCCTAAAAGTATATCAAACTAGATATTCACTTTTCCTAGATTATAGGAAAGTGAATTGATTCTCTCCAACAATTAATCCCACATTCATTTGAATTCAAAATCCACTTATGGAAGTTGTGGAGCACTTTAAGAGTCTATATAAAGACTTCAATTCACTTGTAAACTACATGGAAGCAATATACATACACTTGTGGCCATCATTGTCTTGCTCCTTCATTTTTCTACATCATCTTCATCAACAATAGTAAGCTTGCAGAGGCTTTTTCTCTCTCTACAGAGCTTTCAATTGCATGAGAAAGGACTCTTTGGAAAGATATTAAAGTCTAGGTTATGTGTGTACATTTTCAAAGCATTTGTTTTAGTAAATTGGGAGAAATCTTAGTTTTTCTATCTCAAGGTCTATCTCTACGCATTCCTAAAAATTAGGAGGTACCTCTATTGAGTGTCAGGTTCATTCCAAAAGCATATTTTGCTTACTTCTTGTAATCTTATGCATTTTATACACTCAACCCTATATGTAGTAGTCCTCCAAAAAGGATTTTTTCTAATTGTAATCATGCTAGTTGCTATGAGCGTTTGAAGTTGATTATCTCATCCAAAGTTAGTAAGTTTTTTAAGCTAGTCAATGTGCAAACCTATCTATTTTGTATCGCCTCTTTCTCATTGATGCTCTAAAGTACATAGTGCATTTTATTGCACCTATCGCATGCCTATAAGTTCTATTTGAGTCTCCATAAGCTCAAGGGCTAGTCTTGTGCCGGTTGGCTAGACCAAACTTTGGAACTTTGCAACTCACTTTTCTACCCCTTACAAGCTTCTCCAAGTTCTTTCAGTGGTATCAAAGCTAGATCAAGATGGGTGACAACTTTTCCTCAATAATTGAGAAGATTGATCGGCAAAACTATGCAGCTTGGTAAATCAAAATGGAGGCCTATTTGCAAGTTAGAAATCTTTATGGAATTGTAGCAGGTGATGAAGCTATGCCTATTCCAAGGTCCAAAGGAGGACGTATACAAGAGGAGACAGATAAGCTCACACTTTGGTGTTCAAGGATGTCAAGCAAGGTCGTACATAGTAAACTCTATCTCTGACTTTCTATTACCACATATGAAAGGATGTAAGACATATAAAGATACTTGGGATGCCCTAGAGACTTTCTTTTCTGCTATTATCAAAGCAAAAAAGAATCATGCTTGGAACGAGTTCAACCAAATGAAGAAGACACCTAAACAAACCATCACAGAGTTTGTTACCAAGGTCAGAAGGTTGCTTATCAGTTAGCATCCATTGGAGAGCTGATTGAAGAAGAGTCTATCATCAGGAAAATTCTCAATAGGATTCGAAGTGATAAGCAATGGAAATCCTTCACCATAGCTTATGATCTCATCATAGATGTGCAAACTTCAGACTTCAATATCTTTCTTGGACAACTCTTCAATCAAGAGGCCAACAATAGCACAAAGGAAGGTAACTTCTATCATGGTAATTCAATTAGTGCTCTCTATGTAGATAAGAAGGACAAGAATTTGAAAGGCAAGAAAAAGGAAGAAGATGAAGAGGAGACTTCCCAAGCCAACTTTGCAAGCAAGAGCAAGTGGAAAAGGAAGAAGAAAGGACCAAAGCATGACAAAGCCAAAGGTCAGAATGTTCAACCTTGTGCCATCTCTGATAAGACCAACCACACCACCTAGAATTTTTGTTTCAACCACATGAAGAGTCATTGCTTCTTATGAATCTAAGCCACAAAGAAGGTAAAGAAGATGATCACTTGTTCTACATAGATCCCGGATGTTCAAATCATGATGCATGCAACATTGCTCTTCTATCTGACTTCGAAAGTCCAAAGCATAGACATGAAGTACTAACACGGGATGATACTAAGCCCAATGTTGAGAAGATTGATAATCTCAAAGCTTCCAATGGCAAGATAAACATTTTGAGTAAGGTTCTCTATGTACCCACTATCACTAAAAACCTAATAAGTGTAGGCCAAATAGTTGAAAAAGGCTTGCAAGTTAGGTTCACCAAACATGGAGCTTTTATGGAAGATCCATGTCAAGGCTTCAAGAAGATAGCTAGAGGTGAGAATCATGGTAGGCTCTTTACTTTTGAAGTAAGAGAAACCACGAACATAGCTATATTCAATTTTGGGTCTGAAACCCTAAGTGAGCTTGAAGTGTGGCATAAGAGACTTGCTCATGTGAATGAAAGAACCTTGAAGGATACATGCAGGGATCAAAGTGTCCTTGGACTGCCAAACATATCAAAGCAACACATGATCAATAGATGTGATGCATGTCAGATTGGGAAGGCACAAAGACAACCATTCAACCACAATGGCTACATCCACAATAACTTATTGGACTTAGTACATACATATGTATGGGGACCAAGTCAATAGCCTTCATTGGCAGGATCAAGGTATTATGTCTCATTTATTGATGACCATAGTAGATGTACTATTCTATACTTTATCAAGAGGAAGTGTTTGATTTCTTCAAAATGTATCTAGCACATGTGGAGATTCATACAGGTAGATCACTCAAGCAACTTAGATCTGATCAAGGGGGAGAATACTTCTCCAAAGAGTTTGATGAGTTCTTGCAAGATAAAGGTATCAAAAAGGAAGTGACTACTGGGTACTCTCCTCAACTGAATGGAATTGCATAGAGGAGAAACAAGACATTGGTTGGATCAGCCAGAACAATGCTTGAAGAGAAGAGGTTGCCACATTATCTATTGGTAGAGGCTATTTCAACTATTGTGTACCTTGTCAATAGACTACCATCCAAATCACTTCAAGGTATGACTCCTTATGAAGCATGGCATTGAAATAAAACCTAGTCTTGGACATTGCAAGGTGTTTGGTGGTTTAGCTTATGCTCATGTACCATCACAAATAAGAGGTAAGCTAGATGAAAGGGCAACAAAGGTAGTGTTTATTGGCTATGACTCAACTCAGATGGGTTAAAGGTTCTATAATCCTTCAACCAAGCAATTCACTACAAGTAGAGATGTTGTGTTTGAAGAACATAGGTCTTGCTATGATGAAGACAAACAAAAGGTAACTCTACCATATGATCTTGACTCTGATTCTCATCAATTAGGAAGTACGCATGATACACAGGTCCAAGATCCAAGAAGTGATATAGATGATGACCAAGATGAAAGGGAAAAGGATTACAAAATATGGAAGTCAAGAGGCAAAGCAAAGATGCAAGAGTGTGGAGAATGCTCCAAGCAAGCACCTAGAAGATCAACAAGAGAGAAGAAACAACCAGAAATGTATGGATATGATTCCACATTTGTTACAAAGCATTCAATCTACTTGGCAAAAGACTCAATTTTAGAAGAACCCTCAACCTATGAGGAGGCAAAGGGAAACCCTAATTGAGAAAAGGCCATGAAAGAAGAAATAGTTACACTGAAGGAGATGGACACTTGGGATTTGGTTCCAATGTCATCCAATCAAAAGGTAATTGGTTGTAGATGGGTAGATAAAGTAAAAAAAAAACACAGATAATTTGTAGGTACAAGGCAAGATTAGTTGCCAAAGGATGCTCACAAACTCATGGTATACATTATGAGGAAACATTCTCACCAATTGCAAAGATGACTACAATTAGAACATTGATAAGTGTAGTTGCTCCAAGAAATTGGACTCCACCAACTTGATGTAAAAAATGCATTTCTAAATGGTTGGATAAGTGAAGAGGTATACATGTCACTAACTCGACGTTTTGAAAACCCTAATCATGCATCTTATGTTTGCAGACCTAAGAAAGCATTGTATGGATTAAAACAAGCTCGGAGAGCTTGGAATTACAGGTTTGTTACATATCTTCAAGATCAAGAGTTAAGACCTAGCAACTGAGATCCTTCTCTATTCATCAAAAGGGATCACAATGACGTTATCTATCTATGTATATATGTAGATGATATTATTGTGACAGGTGATGAGCTAAATGGCATTCAAAGGATCAAGAGACACATGCAAGAGGAGTTCAAAATCAGTGACTTAGGTGATCTCACATATTTCCTAGGTATGCAGGTGATATACGCAGATGAAGGAATGTATTTGAATCAGAGGAGATACATTCAGGATCTAATTCTTAAGTTCAAAATGGACAATACTAAACCTACAGTACACCTTTGGAGATGAATCATAAACTTAGTGTTTATGAAGGTGAGAAAATTGAAGACATTAAAGAATATCAAAGCTTGGTAGGTAGCTTGATATATGCTACTCATCCAAGAGCAGACATCTCATATAGCGTAAGAGTGCTAAGACAATTCATGCACTCTCCAAGAAGACCACACATGGATGCAGCTAAGAGAGTACTTAAGTATCTTAAAGGTACAATCAATGAAGGTATATTCTACCCTTGCTCTTCAAATTTGGAATATTTGGACATAATGTAAGTTCTGTGCATCTAGCAGCAAACCCTGTTTTCCATGCAAGAACCAAACACATAGAGTTTCAGTACTAGTTCATTATGGAGAAGCTCATGGCAATGTATAGTGATATTTCTTCTATTCCAACTAAAAAAGCAAGTAGCAGATATGATGACGAAGGCAGTTGATGGAATAAAGTTTTGTAGATGCAAAGTTATGGCAGGTCTTCAATCTATTAGAGAATGAAGACTCAAGCATACTTAAGCTTGAGGGGGAGCTATTGGAATATCAAGATTACACTATGCTTGAGGTGGATTTTATCTACATGAAAAGCTATCGCTTGGATTACATTGAAAGAATATCCATTGAAGCATTCGTTTACCTATGCTCATTTACTGTATTTTTTAAAAACATTTTTCATGGATCCTTTACCATTGTAAATTAGAAAGAGAGCCCAAACTACAAATTTGTGGTGGTTGAGTTGCACTCAATCAATCAATCAACTAAAAGTAGATCAGACTAGATCTTCACTTTTTCTATATTATAGGAAAGAGAATTGATTCCCTCCAACAACTAATCACGGCTTCATTTGAATTGAAAATCCACTTGTAGAAGTAGTGGATCACTTTAGGAGTCTATATAAAGACTTCAAATCACTTCTACATTACATGGAAGCAATATACATACATTTGGTCATCATTGTCTTGCTCCTTCATTTTTCTACATCATCTTCTTCAACAATAGTAAGCTTGCAGAGGCTGTTGCTCTCTCTACAGAGCTCCAAATTGCATGAAAAAAGGACTCATGTGTATAAATTTGCAAAAAATTTGATTTTCTATATTGGGAGACATCTTAATTTTTCTATCTTGGGGTCTATCTCTACGCATTCCTGAAAAATAGGAGGTACCACTATTGAGTGTTAGGTTCATTTCAAAAGAATATTTTGCTTATTTCTTGTTATCTTGTGCATTCTGTGAACCCAACCCTATGTGTATCACTCCTCCAAAAGTATTTTTTCTAATTGTAATCACGATGGTCACTATGAGCATTTGAAGTTGATTATCTCATCCAAAGATAGTAAGTTTCTTGACCTAGTCAATGCACAACCCTATGTGTTTTGTATCGACTCTTTCTCCTTGATGTTCCAAAGTACATAGTGCATTTTATTGCACTTATCGCATGCCTATAAGGTCTAATTGATTTTCCATAAGCTCAAGGGCTGGTCTTGTGCCGGTTGGCCGGACCGAACTTTGTGGCTTTGCAGCTCACTTTTCTACCTCCTACAAGCTTCTCCAAGCTCTTTCATGCCAAAGCTTTGCATCTGACAAAGCTTGAGAATGATGAACTGCACATGCTAAATCATTCATAGATTGTTCATAGTCTATGAGCTTATACATCCCACGATATAAAATTCCAAAAGCAATAATGACATCGTTATTTGACAGATCATGAACTCTACATCTATCATTAACAAATTTCACAACCAAGTCAATCTTGGCTAAAGTTGAAACTGATAATAGATTCTTCTTGATCAGTGGCACAAATGAAGCACCTGAGAATCTAAAAGAACTATCATCAGCAGTAGTCAGAATGATATTACCAACTCCCATGATAGGATAAGAGGAGTTGTTGGCACATGTGATAGTATTCCTTTTAGGGGCATGATCGAGTGAAGTGAAGAGACTATGTTGCAAGGTAATATGTTTGGTTGCCCCACTATCACAGTACCAAACATCTCAGTCTACTATAGACATACACTATTCATGAGAAGATGGATCGTAACTGCAAATAGTGGTAAATGCCCATTCTTCATTGTGCACAAAACTAGTAGAATCTCTTTTGGATGTAGAGGCTTCTGCAATAACCATTCTAGGCTCTTTCTTCCTTGCCTCTTTAGCATCCAATTTTGCACAACTCTTTATGACATGATCATTTCCTTTAGAGTACTTTCAAAACAATTTCTGATTTTCTATTTTCTTCTCATCATCATCCTTCTTTGATTGTGCAGAATTAACAGATTTCTGCTTATTAGTAGAAGAGCTCCATTTTCCTTTCCCCTTCTGACTAGCCAGAAGAGCTTGATCTGCAACATGCATAATGGAATTGTTATGCCTAGACTGACCTTCTTGCAACAGAATAGAGACTAACTCCTTAAATCTTAAGGCATTTGGATTGCCTTTCATCATCAAATGAAGATTAGAAGCAAAACTCTAATATGAATTGGGAATACCATTCAGAATAGTCTACACAAGTGAACTCTCAAGCAAGTCTTAATCAGCAAAAATTAGTTGTTCCTTCAAATCTTTGATCTTTGTCAGAAAATTATCCATAGAATGACCTTCATTCATGTGCTCACTCTCCAACTGTTTCCGAAGGTAAGCAACATGAGCCTCATTCCTTGCGTGGTATAATGTGGTAAGTGTATCCTAAGCATCCTTAGCTATTCTGTAAGAGCGAATGTGAGGAATAATGGCATGTTTGATAGACAAGGCTATCAATGCATGTGCCTGAGCATCTCTGCCATCCCAACAAATTTGCTCTTCAGTAGGTGTAGCAGGAACCGCAACACGAATAGGAACATGAAGAATATCGTCATCTTCAATGCCGTCTGCATCACCTTTAGCAACTGTGTTTGCAAGTGTAATAGGACATTTTTCAACACCCTGCATAATATTCCAAAATCCTTTTGCAACCAATACATGATGCATCATATAAGCATGTAATCGATAATTGGTACCATCCAACCTATTCTCAATAGCCAACATATGGAATACATCACTGCTTTCAGCCATGGCCATTGACTAAAATACCTTGATGCAAAAAAATGACTCTACCTAAAAAGGTTGAATAGAACTACCCTAACAAGTTCTGCTAAATGTGTAGCAAACTTTGTAGCACTTATATTGGTGAATTGAAACCTATATATATATCTATGGCAAAAAAGATGAAATCGCCTGCACAAACATTGTGATATTGTATTTGGAGGCCGAAACTAGCTCAGATCATGATTTTGGCACCACAAAGCAAAGCAATTTTGAACTCCGAATCACCCTAAGTATGGTCACCAATTTTCGTGCAATTTTGAGACTGTGATTGGAGGAGTGTCGATGACGCCCTAGATGAAGTGACGACTTGCTGTGATACCAATTGTTGGAGTTTGAGGTCTATGAAAGCATGCAAACAACACAAGGAAGAAGAAGAAACTTGGAGCATAACACACAATACTGAATGTATTACCACTAGAATGTACAAAGATATATAACTCGTTATGGCTATAGGCATACATACAAGCCAGGGGGCAAAAAACCTCCTAAAGAGGGATGAAAGTGCCCCAGTGGTCCTAGTGTGTTTACACACATCACTACCTAAATATATCAACAAATGATGCTTGCTCTATTTTCTCTTTTTGTGTTTGTGCTTGTATCTCTATCTATGCCCCTTCTTTTAATGTTATTTTATGAGAAATATCCATGAATTCATTCGACGCACTTGATGATGGAAATAGTGTACGATGTGTTGATGGAAAATTGATGGTGTCAAGACTATAGAAGATATCTTGTGTTTGGCCATGGGCTTCGAAGCTTACAACATTTGTGTCGTGTCTTCTACTGCTTTGTTCTCCCGTGATGGATTCTGTTGCTTGATCCCTTGTATTTGCAATAGCTTTAGTATCCATGCTCGAATGGATGGATTCAATCACATATATATGGGCTAGAGTTCTATATTGGTCTCCTTCTATCACAACATGCATGTACTTTGCACGAGTTGTTACTTTGCACGAGTTGTTTGCTTGGTTTTTGCCATGCATAAAATGACAAATGGATTTAGAGACTCACTTTTATACACTTTAAAATTTTTTAAGTGACTTAAAAAAATTTTATGATTATTATATTTATTTATCACCTTAAAGCAAAGGTTGTGATCCTTCTTGTGGGATCCATTGTGACCCTTGTTGGTGACGTGTTGCTATCCAAAGTTGTAGGTGAGCTCTTACACAAGATTCCTTTTATGCCCTAGATCGAGTACTTGATATTATTTTCATAAGTATTCTCCATAAAGATAGATTACCATGGGCTCTTTGTCTCTTAGAGACACTCATTGTTTTGTAAAATCAAATAAACATCTCATGAAGAGGATTGATCCTATGTTTTTTATCCTCCCTGTGTTGCATTCTTAAAATATGTAGATTTTTCTTGGTAATGAGACCTCTCCATCCTTTGTGTGGTCTATAATGATAATGATCTATATTTATCCAAAAAAATAAGATTTATGGGCATACAAAATGTGCTGCAAAATTACACATAAATATGAATGATGTTCATTGTATATAAACATGTTTGATAACTTACAGTTTCCATATAGTTTGTTATATGTGTTTTATCACATGCATTTACCATGTCCTCAATGAATATTTGAATGGGATTCTTGAGGTTATTGATCTCATCGTTAAGAGGACTTGGTTTTTTCCATGACTTGCATCATTCGATCCAAAGGCTCCTACATTTTTGCATGTTTTGGTGCTACACGGATCACTTCCAATGAACGTTGTTACATTGTAAAGTCTTTCCGTAAATTGAATTCCTTATCACATTTTAAATGAAATAGTTAGAAAATAGATCCCTTGCCTTTAATCTTCCCATTCAAAATTTTACCGGATTATTGTGTTGATCTAGAGTATTTGGAATCCTTGATGAGTTTAACTACACCATGATGTAGTCCTATCCTCGACAATATTCCATGCTTGATGCTTGTATGGAGATTCCATGTTACAAGCATATTTTATATGTAACTTCAAAAGTTTGTTCAATATTCAGAGTCTGGCATATAACATCCATACATGTAATCTTATCAAAGGAATGTTAATGATATGATTCCAACTGTGATCATCCTCCTTTCATCTTAGAGGTATCCTCTAATCACAACTTAGAATACCTTGAAAACATTTTACTAATTTCTTCCCATTATAAGCACAATTTTGCGTTGTGTGTGATCCTTTGGTGTTGTTTAGAGATTTTGACTTCAGTACCCATCCTATGTTTGATTCTTGCATTTAAAATCGTCTTGTAACCTAGGATGCATATAGCAGAGTCATGTATGTCTCATATTTGCAGCTAGCTTGTAAGAAAACATGCATTTAAGTGTTTAGATATCTTCCCATATGCCATGCAACCTTAAACTTTTTGACCCTTTCAATTACAAGTAAACCACCTCCTTTGTTACCAGAATGTCACCGGAATGTTACCGAAATGTCACCGGAATCAACTGCAATTTTGTTTGTAGTTGCTTCAAATGATTGTAAATGAAGTAAAGAAGTAATACCTGAGCTTTCTTCAGTGATTGAACTATATCTGAAGTTTGAGAAATATCTTCATCAGTTTTGGATACCTTTACTATCAGACTCAGTACTGTGCATACATGTCCCATTTCACATAAATCTTTTGATCAATTTGTAGTTGAGAATAGTAGCTTCAAAATAAGTTATCACTCATGAAAAAATTTACACTGTATTGTGAGATCTAGCTCAAAGAAGTACAGTAGAATGTGCGCCAGAAAATTCGTAACTGTCAACTAACTTTCACACTGATATGAAGAATACTTAGATTTCTTCACACAAGAAGAATACGCTTAAATTCTTCTACACAAACATGTGTTTTCTATTAGAGAAGACGTATACAGAATGGCTTGGCCTTACTCCGCTCATAGCCATGAAAAACTCTCCTATTCTGAGTAGTTCTTCCTTACCATCTCTCTTACAGACGAATACTCGACAATTCAGGTTCTCTACTACTTCTCATTCTATTCTCTATCTCTCTTACACACACATATATTTTTTTTTTCATTCAACCTCACTTATATACATTTTTTGTTCCGAGATTCAAAACTCGTAATTCTAGAAGTTTCTATGTACTATATTACAAGCGTAAATTTGTCCCTTCACTAAGGCTTGAATTTCTAAATGCTTTGTTTCTGTTTCTCTTCGTCCTTCATATGTCTTCATGTCTTTATGTATAATTAGTGAGTGAATCTTCAACATTGAATTTTGTAGAGAAATGGCAAGACTTGCATCAACTCAAAACTACTCTTGAGTCCTACCAAGTCCTAGAACGAGCTTATCACTTGGGCCAAAGCCCTACAAGTGGTGAATGAGCTTGGAAGAATCTTAGAAGGTTCCTGAGACTTGGAACTAGTTTGAAGACCTCTTTAAAAAAGAGTTGTTCTTAGAGAATGAGGAAAAACATAATTATGAAGAATAGGACTAGGTCCCACAATGAGGACCTCCCCTCTCCTTAGACATTTCTAATTACAGAGAAATAGTTCTCAAGCTCCAAAACATGGATGCCTCTCATAAAGTAAGGGGCTTTATTTGTGGCCTCCATGATCAATTTAAACATGAAGTGAAGCAAAGTGTCCCCAAGATTTTGGAAGATGCAATAAAGTTAGCAAAGATATATGAAGATCATGCTAAGACTAGGGCACAATCACTTCATTGTATTGCGGAGAATAAAATCTTTGAAAGAAATAAACAAAACTTAAGAACTTTCAAGAGAGAGGACTTCAAAACCCATCGACTTTCATGGCCAAGACTTGAGCGTGAAGTCTCAAAGAAGGGGAAGAATGAAAATCTTTGCTTCAAGTGCTGAAAACCATGACATCTAAGTAAAATTTATACTTTTAGGGTGCAACAAGCCACTCATGAGCAAACAGGGAAGGAGAAGGTAGGAGTACACTCGGTCCAAACTTTAAACATTGAAAATAGTAAAGTTTGGAAAAAAGTGGAAGTTTTGCATGAAGATTGTATGCATCAATGTTGTTATCTAATTCTATGTGGGTCCAAAATCAATTTTGACTTCATGAATTAGTCAAATTGCATAAGAAGGGGAAAGGGCCAGAGTCATGATAGATGACTCAACCACCCATAACTTCTTAAATTACTCACTGGTGAAGAGATTAAAGCTGCCCCAGTAGAAGTCTCCACATCAATATGTAGTGCCCATGATGCAAGCATGGATAAAAGAAGTTTTGGACACTATGATATGTGGTATCAAAATCAAGTTTCAAGGGTACAAAGATAAACTTGATTTCTAGATCATGCATATGGAAAGGACTCATGTATTGTTGGGTAGAGAATGACTATGGGGTTTAGGAAGATTACTAAAGAGGAGTTACCTCCTAAATACTTTGGAATTTGAAAGAAATTGTATATGTTACTTGATTCAAGGGGAGCATGATGTTCAAAGTACTCTCTTGATCTCAAGCATGGAACTCAAAAAGATTGTAAATATTCATAAAGTGGAATTCAATATGATTAACTTCCAACTGATGTGACACATATGGAACTATATATATATATATATATATATATATATATATATATATATATATATATATATATATATATATATATATACACACACACACACACACACATTATATATATAGTTCCATATGTGTCATCTCCTTTGTTTGATCATGAAAATTTTAAATTTGAGTATTTAATGAATAAATATCGGGATGTTTTTCTAGATGAACTTCCCCATGGCTCACCACCTCCTCATGGGAAAGTCAATTATGCTATAGAGTTGCTTCCAAGTACTAAGCTGATATTTAAATCCCCCTATTGACTCCCATATTCCCAACAAGCGAAAGTGGAAAAGGTAATTGAAAGAATACCTAAATGAAGGATTCATTCATCTTAGCCAATCACCTTGGGCAACATCTATCCTTTCGGTTAAAAAAAAGGATGGATCAATGAGGTTTTGCATTTTTTATCACGCTTTGAAAAAAGTTACTATAAATAGTACATATATGATTCCCTGAATAGATTACCTATTTGATCAATTGAAGGCAGCAAGGATATCCTCAAATCTTGATCTTTGTCAAGGATATCCTCAAATCTTGATCTTTCCCAAAGTTCTAGATTCTTAGTGGTTGGAACCATGTTAGAGCAAAACCTTTGATGGTAATCCCGAAGACCTCATATTGGGTGACAAATTCACCCACCTTCTATACATAAAGATTTTTTTTTTAACTCAAAAATGTGGTCATGGGGATCCCGAAGACTCTCATAAGGACTCTCTCATGCAATTGGGAACTTGATGAGATCGAGGCCTCCTTGTGAAATCAAGCATTGATAACCACTTGAGGATCAAAGGGATTTTGCCTAGGTAAGGAACCTAGGGGTGAGTGTGTTAGCCCTAGGCACACCATTTGCAAAGACTGGTTGGCCTAGAAATAAATAGTCTTGACTATTAGGATGTAGTACCCATAGTTCTTTCTTCCATGTTTGGAAATTTGGATGATATAAGTTCCTGAATTTTGATGAAAGGTGCACGTGATTCCCCAATGGGTGGAAGGGTCCAAAAGGACTCTTTGGCCTTTTCTTAGTAGTGAACCTCAAAATTTGCCTTATCATGCATAAACTTGGTCAATAACAATGTCTTTGCCACATAGATCTATTTAAAATCATCATATTTGAGAGTTTTGGGGTGTAATCTAGTGGATCCACTAGTTCCTACACCAAATCTTTGAAGTTGAATGTTAGGCACTTCAACTCCAAACTCATCCAAATTTTCTAAGTTTTCACTAAAACCATACAAAGTTTCTATTTGTCCTTATAGGAAATTGCCTTCCTACCTTATCATAGGATTATGACTTAGGGTACATTTCACATTAATATACTTGACTTTCGCAAGAGTGTATCCCCATGAATCTCTGAACAAAAGTGCTCCATGTCCATTGATTTTATCGTAGATGAGTCTAATCTCATATTCTTCTTCTATTTTGGACTAAAAGGCTAGTTCATTCTAGAAATTGTTCACATTGAATGTCAAAGAGATTTTGTTAAAATCACTTCTTGAATCCCTCACAATATTAAAGAGTGTTCTTGGCCTGAAATTAGAAGAAGCAACACTTTCTTTCATGGATGCCTTGCTTTTGTCTACTATGAATTTTTGTTGTGCCCTTGTGCACTAAGACTTTGTCTCCATCGTATGATAGTTCATGATCTAAAAATCATATGTGTGCCTATTTCAATGCCAGTGTGCTCATGCTGCTTTTAGAAGGCTCTAGAGCTCTTGGGGTGAAACGCTCTCCCATGTCTCTCGTAGGACTTGAACCCAAGACCTCTTCCTTCTCATCCATATAACTTAACCACCTGGCCAAGCACCTTTGTCTGTCTAAAAAGCATAAGCACCTTTTGCATGAATCGAGGGACAAGGGTTATTCCACACATATATACGACATACACCCTTGGTTACAGGAGACCTAGTTAGACAAACATATCAACAACCTTACCAACAGGGCAAGTATCAGAATCAATACCAACATCCATATTATAGGCCACAACAACAATATCAACCTCAATAACAGCAGCAACATCAGGCACCAAACAGGCCACACCCAGTCCTAGGAAACCAACCACCAACTGCTACCAATGTGATTCCAGTCAAGTATGCAATGGCAGAGGAAAACCTTAATAGAGCATTGGTGCCACTAACCCCATTGGTCTCAGAAAATGACTCTCATGCTCATAGTTTAGACTACTCCCATGAAGGTAGTCCACATGGTTATTACACAGAGTCACCTGAGCATAGTGAGACTTATTCGTATCAATATGAGGCACCACCTATGGAACAAAATTGGGAGCCAGAATACTCAAGTATCATGTACACAAATCCTAATCCCAGGCCCCAATTGAGACACGTAAGACTACAAGCCCCTAGAGGACCATGTTTTAGATGTCAGGGCAACCATTTCATTCGTGAATGTCCCCGCTCACTCACTCCAGGACAAGGACAGAAACATCACAATACAAGGCTTTTGTCTTGAGTGTGACAAAGAACACCTTCCCAGAGAGTGTCCTAGGAATCCCTCTAGTGTGCCCAAGGTTACACCCATCAATGTGGTAGGCTTAGTGGTGGATTCAAGCTCAAGTAGTAGTAATATGGCTCCTATACAGGCAGTTACTAGGGCACAAGCATCAAAACAGGATAAACCAACTGAGCAATCAAAGCCAAGTGAATCAGGAGAGCCTAGTAAGAGGAAAACAAGAACATGGAAAGATACCAGGGAGAGAACCAATCATAAGTGGAATAGAAAGTTATCTGAACTAGAGGAAAGCCTAAAGGACACACAAACAAAAATAGAAGACATCGCATCTCAAAGCCCCTCGCATGTCGAAGCTCCATCCACTTCACCTCATCCCACCCCACCACCCATTGTAAATAACCCACAACGAGGGTCTGTTCTTGCAAATCCCCCAGAAGGTTTGGACATGATGTTCAAGGCCTACCAGGCTCGACTTCAAGAAGGGCCAACACCTGCAAACCTAGACAAGAGTTACCATAGAGCAGATTCAGAGATTGAACGGACAAAAATGTGCATGAAAATGGTGGAACTAGATCAAGCTATGCTCGAGACTAGTCAAAAGTTCAATCAGATAAACTTTGTCAAGCCAAATTTGCATTTCCTGGGCTTACTAGAAAGATTAGAGCATTTGCTAAACAAGCCGCAGGTTTCTTTACCTCCACAGGCTCAACTGGTTGTTGAAAGAGAGATTTCACCACAAATGAAAACTTATGTTCCTAATTCCATTGATGAGGGTGCACCTCTTTGAATTCGACAATACTCTCAAGAGTTCTTGTGGGAAATACAAGAAGAGAAATGGGCCACGGAGAAGGGTAATCCCCCTCCTATTCCTGAGATTGATGATCTTCATGAACAATTTCCCCAAAACATCCCATCTATCTATGGAGAGCCAAGTGGAGCAACAAGAAGATGAAAGATTAGATTTTGAATCTAATTCCTTGCAAGAGTTGCCTCAATTCACAGGCCCATGGGAATTTGAATCTCTTCAGATCAGAGCTCCCACAATATTGGTAAAAAATGAAGACTCAGTGGTTCCAAGAAACACTGACGTCGTGAAGAACACTAAGGTTCAGTGTCATCTCACTGTAGAAGAGTTGCTCAAAGCAAAACCTGAGCTATGGAATCATGTGATATGCCAAAAGCAGGCTCTAAGCAAAAAGTTCTAGAGATACCTCTCGATAAAATAGGAGACATGAGTGAAGGTGAAGAAGGTAATACTTGTCTTCCGATCACCTATCAAGGTTACACAACCAAACCAATCGTAGATTCAGGTGCTGGTGTTGCTATTGTGACCACCTCCTTGTGGAAGCGATGGGGCAAACCCACATTAAGACCAACTAGAATGAAGCTTCAAATGGCAGACGGTCATTTTGAAAGACTTCTAGGATTGCTCGAAGGGATAACTCTAACCAATTGTGGTGTAGAGTTTGAACACACATTTGCTATATGTGACTTTGAGAAAAATAATGTCTACGAGATGATCCTAGGATGACCCTTCCTAACACAATTGCAAATAGTGCAGGATTTGGGAACCAACTCCTTGTACTTACAACACTTAGGGGTCACTGTAGCTCAGTGATGAGTAGTACCTCCTTTAATGTCAATCCGGGAAGACGTGAGGAAGGTATGAAGACCTCGAGCAAGTGAAGGCACAAGTGCGTGAGTGAGAAGCACACTAACATGCACACACATACACACACACACGCGCACTCAAGGTAAGACAAAGAGAGAGACAATGGAGTTCTTTTATATTACTTCAAAAGTGCTCATACAAGTTTAGATCAATTACAAGCTAACCTCAAAAATGAGCTCTGAAAGCAATGGCATTACTGGCACTATAGCTCTATTCAAATTCTCTTCTGCAGCTGCATACTTTACCGGAATTACACTAGCTGGAGCAGGGGGTTGTTGTGCTAACACAAGCTGAGGCCTTTGTTGGTTTTGGTAGGGTTGGTAGGTTTGTTGAGGCCTAGCATACTGCTGAGGTGGGTACTCGTTCTGGTATCTTCCTTGTTGAGGGTATGGTTGTGGGTACGTCTGCCTAACGGCTTGCTTATTGTAGGGGCAATCTTGCGCGGTGTGATTGGTGTACCTCCGTTCTATGGTGCAGTACTGGCTACTAGGATTTACTTGGGGTTGAGCCATAATGGGACATACATTCGCCATGTGGTCACCTCCACAAGTATAGCATCTTTTCACAGGGGCAAATCTTGGGATCTGTTTGCTAGTGACACCTAATTTCTGAGCTACTTTCTCTGCAAGTTCCTCAATTGATGTGGATTGCGAGGAAGAGAGGCTAGAGGCACTATCTGAGTCTTTGTAGATTTTGGAAAGCTCTAGCTCTTCCCCTAGGTTATCCTCGATGTCAATGCACATGCGTACACACTCTTCTATGGTCCTAGGGTCCTTCAAGTACACATATGATCTCAATTTGGTACTTAGCAATCCATCCAAGAACAAAGCCACTTGCTTAGCTAGCGTGGGTAACTCAAGGACATGGCATCTCTCTAAGTATTGCCTAAATCTTCTTCTAGCAAGTCTCATGGTTTCTTGAGGGGTTTGCTTGAAGCTGTGAATCCACGAGGAAGTGTTATGTCTTATGCCACTTTTAGAGAATTCGATAATGAATGCCTCTAGAAGTTGGTCTATGCTCCTGAACTGCATCTCGTTTAGTGGCTGAAACCATGTCAGGGCAGTGTTCCTAAGGGTTAGACCAAAGGCAATGTACTGCGTGAACAGATCTTCAACTTGTTCAGCTCTCAAGACTTGCCTAAACTCCGCCACATGATCATATGGATCTCCAGTGCCATCGAAGTAGTTCTTCATGGACTTCACTAACTGGGTCGGTCTCAAAGTCCTCGTGTGCTCTCCAGGTCTTGGTAGAGGGAACTCATCCGTATTTCTTTGATTCCTTGGGGCTCTAAGTACCTTAGGTTCCACTTTATTTGTTTCCGTCCTTGTTCTTTCTCTCCCCCCTGGGTTGGCAAAGCTTACTTCTGGCCTATCTCTACTTCTGTCTCTTTGAGTTCCATGAGCTTGGGATGTTCCAGCTCCAGGGTGACCATAGGACACGTTCAATCTTGGTTGGGGGAAAACGAATTCACCCTTCCAAGTGTAAGCATGCCTATCATTTTCTGTAACCACAATTCACCCTTCCAAGTGTAAGCATGCCTATCATTTTCTGTAGGTCACTCTGCCTGGGCTATCAGGATCTTTGAACTCATAAATCAGGATTGACCCAACATCATTTGGCCTATTTGATTTATTCCTCCAAAAGGCTTCATCTGTCCCTTGGTTTAGGAGCAGATCTATGCTCTTATTATCCTAGGGAATCCACTCAGGATTGAGGATTCTAGTAAGAACAAACTTCCCCCTAGGGGTCCTGGGCTCTCTTCCTACGTTCCCTTACTCTAGGTCACCTATGTCCGTCTCAGGGATCACATTCTCGAATTCATCTGTCATATCTGGGTGACTGGTGACTACGTATATGGTTCCTTCTTTGTCCAAGTATGCTCCATTTTCAAACTTTACAGCTGGGTGTTCTATTCCAATGGATTGGTCAAGGTTTTTAATCTGGACCATGGATCTTCTTAGGCCGTCCTCATAGATGCTAGCACCTAATCGGTTGGTCCTAAGGTATTCCAACTGCGTCTTGTAGGGGCCTTCCACCCTATACAAATGTGGCACACCTGTACTTCCTGTAGGTCTGTCCATACCTTGAGACATCTCTGATTTACTAGTCTCAGAGCTAGGGTAGTAAGAGTGATGACTCAACTGCTGGGCCCAAGACCTAGCAGTGTGATTGACACTAGCCTCTGAAGACCTAAGACTCTGTCTGTCTCTCCCTAGATGTCGTCCTGATCTAAGGTTCATATGCCTATTTAAGTAGCCCCTATTTTGCGCAAGTACAACCTCGTTGCTGAGTTCTTTTGTATTAGTTACTTGATTCTTTTTTAGTTGATTACCGTGTTTATACTCTTGTTTGATATCACGTCGTCAGGTATACTTGAGTGTATTTCCGCACTTGAAGTTGATCGTTCCACGTTACGTTCTTTTTCCTTTAAAGTTCTCGACCGTACAAAGATTATGTCGTTAGCTTGAACTTGAGTATTTAGGTAGTCTTCAACTTGATAAATGCCTATCGCTGCCCTGGCCTACTCCTATCACTAGTCGTTCTTAGCCTAAGCTAGGAATTGACAGAGGGAGTTGAGAGTTTCCAACCTTTTGTTTCCTTCTTGGTTGCCCTTGAGTGCCCAAGAAACGTGTTCCCAAGCTTGCACTTACTCTTGCTTAGAATGCCCTTCGATGCTCTCAGTAGATCTGTAAGAGTTCCAAAGTTAGCTCAAGACTTAAATTCCAAAGACAGAACCAATCACTTTCATGCATGTAATTCACAAACCAAATTGCCTTTTGCCTTTATGGAAAACTATCCCATGGGACCCTCAATTTCCTACTTTGGGGTATGGTCAACTTAAAAATACCCTATCTAATAATCGTGGTATTAATTTTACCGTAACCAGTCAAAGTTTTGGTTGTACTCCCCACGAGCTTTCCAACAAAACAAGAATCACAACAAACTGATTTCGTATGAGAAAGTTATGCCAATTCAGGGTTCTAGGGCTAAAACAGGGTTCAACCAGGCTAACAGGCCAACAGGGTTTCCTCAAATTATTTGCTTATAGCCTCCGTATATGCCCTATAGCCCAATATTTATGCCCAAAATTAGCCAAAATCCTCAAATTAAAAACCCTAAAAAATTGGCCGAAAATGGCTGTCAATCGCGATCGACTGAGCTGTCAATCGCGATGGACAGGGCTGTCCGTCGTGGCCTGTCAATCGCGATGGACACGTGTCAATCGCGATTGATGGGTGTCAATCGCGATGGATAGGGGGTGTCGGTCGCGATGGACTCCTGTCAGTCGCGATGGACAGGGGGTGTCGGTCGCGATGGACTCCTGCCAGTCGCGATGGACTCATGTCAGTCGCGATGGACAGCTGTCAGTCACGATGGACTATGTCAATCACGATGGACTGAAATTTCGGGTTTTTTCCGTGTTTATGTGTTGATCGGGGCTCTATACGTCGCGATGGTCAAGATTCTCGTCGAAATGGGGTGTCAATCGCGATTTTTCTGTCGGTCGTGATGGACAGGGGTGTCCGTCACGATGGACACGTGTCCGTCGGGGTCTATCAATCGTGATTGGCTGGCTCTCCGTCGCGATGGACAGTGTTAATCGCGATTGATGCTATCAATCGCGATGGACTGAAAAAAAGCCAATTTTTCAAAAATTTTTGTGGATCTCTGATGTGCAAGGTCTCTAGTCTACTGTGGTGCACTTAGTTTTACCAAAAGATGAAACTTTCTGTCAATCGCGATCGATAGAAGCTTGCAACACAGAGACAGTTCTGCACATTTCCGTACCTGCGCGACGTGCTGGAGGGGATGATACAGCTGGATCCTGCAAGAAAACTCAACAACCATGCAAAAACAATGCACACAATATTGCTCTCTCGCTCTCTCTCACAAGCGAAATGAGGGAAATGGTATGGGTGGGATGATATGACCAAAAACTGAAATTTTTCGCGATGATGGAGATCGATGTGGGAGATGGTGAGGATGATGATGGTGATGAGAAAAACAAAAGAAAATAGATAAAAGTGAAGAAAATACCTATGACTCCAACACGTCAACTCTACGTCTTACCATCACACGCTCGTCCTCAAAGCTCGATCCCCGACAACGGTGCCAAAATTTGGTGTAGCTCAGTGATGAGTAGCACCTCCTTTAATGTCAATCCGGGAAGACATGAGGAAGGTATGAAGACCTCGAGCAAGTGAAGGCACAAGTGCGTGAGTGAGAAGCACACTAACATGCACACACATACACACACACGCACTCAAGGTAAGACAAAGAGAGAGACAATGGAGTTCTTTTAGATTACTTCAAAAGTGCTCATACAAGTTTAGATCAATTACAAGCTAGCCTCAAAAATGAGCTCTCTAGCTCTATTTATAGTTTTTGACTAGGTTTTGGCCCTGTCCAGACCTAGTGTCTGGCCTAGTTAAAAATTAGGTTCCAAGGCCTATTTGAGGGCTTAAACGGAGTCTAAAAAATACAAAAATTGATATGTAGGTACTTCTAAAGCTCCTCAAGCTCAAGGACTCCTTGGCTTGCACAAAATGGAGCTACAAAATTATGAAATGGTATTTACAATGATTGTTAGTGATGAGAATCACTGTTATAAAGATGTTGATTTGGAAAAATTTGAAGGGCCTATCTGCCAGATTTGCGTCGACTGCTCTGTCTACTTAATCCTTCACCTCGCTTTGACTCTCTCTGCTGGCTTCCTTGTCTAGTCAGTCCTTGACTACTTTCAACAGTCACCACCAAGGTCAATTTGAAGGATTACATCTTTAGAGATGTACCACCCCTACACTGGAATCCTATTCACAAAGCTAAAGAAGATTCAATCTCTGTGCATTTTGGAAGTTCACCTGATCCATCATGGCTGCATGAAGATACTCACTTGTGGATGTGCAAGGTCGCAGAGGAAGAGGAAAAGCACCTAAAAGCAAGAGAAGAAGGAACTCCCCCAGGAGATAGACTAGTTAAAGACCTAGCCTATACACTAATGATATTTCCAGATGAGGAATTTGAGCCTCATGGCTGGGCAAAAATCTTAGCTACCATGGACATTGCAGTCAACAAAGAACAATGGACACCTCATTGTGATGAGGAGGGGTATGATATTTCTGTGTTCTTGTGTCAGCCCTTGTTGGAAGAGTATGATCCTAGTGAGGTCATGGAAGAAGAAGAGAATGAAAATGATCTAGAATCCATTGTGATGGATACTTACTTTGACTCAGAGGAGCACTGTTTAGAAGACATAGGAGTGTTAACCAAACTAATTTTCATATTTCAAATCCCTTCTTACCTCGTTTTTTAGTAGACTCTAATTATGAATTCAAATGAAATTGTTGTTCTATGATTATTTTAGAGAGCACATGAACCTATGGTTCAATCTAACCTCAAGATCTTTGACAATTCACAAAAGTGAACAAATGGTGTTTGGTTTCAAACTTCTAAAAAATAAAGCTATATATAGTAATTGTAAGCATACTCGTGAGCATCATGTCTAACCTAGAAGAACACGTTTCATCTCTATGGTGAGATCCTTGCCCAAATGATTCAAAACACAATCTATCGTTGCACTTGCTAAACTAATATGAGTGCAAAGTAGGAAATGAATAATGAAGGTGGATCATATAAGATCCTTGGCCAATTCACTATTTTCAGCATGTGCTTTCTAGGCACTAACATGTGAAATGGGTGGATTTAAAATTACTAGTCCATTTTTGTGCATCATTGGTGCATGGACATAGTAGCTAAGGTGGGATTCTCATCCTTGAGAAGACTTTGAGAACTCTAGATTCAAAGGAATCTGATTTGGAAAACTAGAAGTGTGGTTATCCCAAACATCTAACTTGGATGTTTGTACTATGTTTCACTCCCATACAACATTTACTTGATTTATTACCCAACTAGAGGACTACTTTGTCCTAATGGGCTCAAATTACTCCTATGTAGAATGTAGCAGAAAGCTTGCCATTTACTTTTGGTTAACCTTACTTAAACTTGACCAAGTCAAATCCAAACTAAAATTTATCCAACTTAGGACACTTTTCTCAATGACTTTAGTTTTAAGTTCTTGGGAATTGTTAATCTTATGAGCAATTCCTAACTTTAATTTTCAATAGTGTACTAAACTCAAGAAATTCATTTGAGTTATACTATATAACATGAAGCAAACTCAAATGAATTATTCAATTTAGACTTGGCATCTTGATGAAGATTGAATGGGTGCTTGTACAAAACATCTTTTGGGATGTTTGATTTAGTTACCCTGTTTTGACTCATTAATCCTAACCTTTCTTGAAAGGAATCAAATAGCCTATCTGAATGAGATCAAAAGAAAATTCAGAAAGTGGAAAGAAAAAACTAAAACTTTGTATAACCAATTGCAAATACAAGGTATCTGAACTTTTTCATGTCAAACTCTAGGTAAATCAATGCTTTAACTTTTTTAGAAATCAGTTTTCAACAAGGTATTGAAGCACTTCATCTATCTCTAAGATAAGTAAACTAGATTCTCAAAAAGATTCTTGGAGTAGAGCTAAACATCATCATCCAACCACAAGATACTAGCATGGTATCCAATCTCTATGTCATGAGCCACCAAGCTTTATTGATAATGTTTTTAGTAAAAAACTAATGGTTCACTTGAGGCTAAGTTGATCTCTTCTTTATTCAATCTGTTTATGACTTCATTTCTTGGAATGCAAATCTTGGGGAATTACTTTAATCAAGATATTGATGTTACCAAATTTCACTGTCAACTAGTTGGGAAGAAGGAGGTCTTGTGGGTTGAACCCAAGACCTCCTCCTTCCCAACCTTCAGAATTAACTACTAGGTTAAGTGGATCACTTGTTTGAGAGAGCACATGAACTTAGTTGAACCGAAGACCTCATCCTTCCAAACCTTGAGAATTAACCACCAGGTTAGTTGGATCACTTTTGCCAATCTCTATTCAAGTTTTTGATCACTACAATAAGCATCCAAAGTTTGCTATAGGTCTAGTCAAGCTCTAGTTGGAAATTGCATTCAATGTTTTTGGAACAATAGTCAATTTTGGAGAATAAATGTGTAGCCACATGTCACAAAAGCTTACAAAAATGGTTTATTTTACATGTTGGCTATTGATGATAAGTTGGATGGCTCCAATTTCCCATTGAAGAGGTGTGATAGTGATGCACCATGGTGGTTTCTCCTCTATGAGAGCTCCATGATGTGCACATGATAGAAAACCAAGCTCACATAGTGAGTACACACGTGGAAGAAAAATAAAAAGAAGAACATACTCACAAAATGAAAGAGTGCATGAGAATCGAATCAAATAGACCAAGAAATGGGTAAACTCACATGGATTAGAAATGATATTGCAAAGAGCATATAGTAGGCTCCTCAAGCTTCTAACCGAGTACAAAGTGGGGGACATACCCTCCTTATATAGTTTGGAGGGGGCTCTCCTAAGTACACCATATGTGGGATAATTCCCCTTGAAGGATAATGAATACAATGGTAGAAGCAAATGGAGAGGTACCCAAATACAAAGAGGATGTATGTATGGCTGAAAATGAATCAGTGGATGTGTATGTGACATGCATCAAGGACTTGAAAGAGCAATTGGAAAACATAGATGAGATCATTTGGGATGCATTACTCATTTCTACATTGTTGAAAGGATTAAGGAAATCTTTTCAAAGCTTTGCAACTGCACTCCATTTGGTTGCAAAAGGAAATCCTAATATGTATGCATTTGATGAGGTTGTGTCTCTTCTTTTGCAAGAAGAGCAATCTAGAGTGAATAGGACTGGTTTGCTTGAGGGAACGCAAGCACTTGCTATCTCACAAAAGGGGTTCAGCTTTGGGTTCATCAAAACCAAAACCTCAAGCTTCCTCTTCCACTCATTCCTCTAATGATAGCGATTTGCAAAAGAAGAAGAGATGCAAATATTGCCAGAAGACTGGTCATACTATTGATGAGTGTAGAAAGCTTGCTATACGCAATGAAAAGAAGAAGGAATCGGGCATGTCTATTGCTGAAAAGCTAACATGGCTCAAGATTTTTGGGCATGTGTTGTTACATGTCATTATGATGCTTCTTTGAATTCTAAATGTATGGTTGTGGTGAGACTGATTCCGATTGGTTCTTTGATAATGGTGCTTCAAAGCACATAACATCATGCAAAAGAGTTTTTGCCTCTTTGAAAGATGCACCCAAAGGAGGACATGTGGTGTGTGCAAACAATGCCTCTTATCCTATCATTGGAGTAGGAGAAATTGAGCTTACGACTGCAAATGGAGGTGTGATTCTCTTGAAAAATGCATTGTATGTGCCCAGTATCAAGAAGAACTTAGTTTCAGTTCTGTTGATTGCCAAAGCTGGACTTCATGTACACTTTGTTGATGATAAGTGTATGGTTCATGATTTCAGCAATGGTGATGTTATTGTGATGTCCGGTACACTATGTAATGGTTTGTATCGCATGGATACATACAAGAGGGTTGCCTCAAATGCCTTGGTTGCCATACTTCTTCCATGGCTGAAATGGAGCTTTGGCATGCTCATTTTGGTCACTTGAACTTCAATAGTTTGCTCTACTTGCAAAAGAAGGACATGCTTATTGGTTTGCCTACACTTGAGTCCATTGAAAAGCATGCATGTGAAGGTTGCATTCTTGGAAAAATGCATCGTGCTTCTTTTCCAAAAGATAGTCATACACACACTACAAGAAAATTGCAGCTTGTTCATAGTGATGTATGTGGTCCTGTCAAGACTCCATCTTTTTGGAAGCATGTATATTTGTTACCTTCATTGATGGTGCTACTCGCCATACATGGGTGTATCCTATGAAAGCAAAGAATGAGGTATTTTCTTGCTTCAAAGCATTTTTAGCTATGGCTGAAAATTTTTCTTCACAAAAGCTTCTGATTCTACGCACGGATCATCGTGGTGAATACGTCACATGAGTTTAATGTTTTTCTTTGTGAAAGAGGTATTTCACACCAATGTACGGTGCCATATACACCTCAACAAAATGGTATTGCCAAGCGTAAAAATAGAACTCTTCTTGAAATGGCACAATGTATGGTTAAAGGAAAGCATCTTCTTGATAAGTTTTGGATGGAAGCGGTCATGTGTGCAAATTATGTGTTGAATCACTGCCCTACAAAAGCATTGAGAGTCATCACTCCTTATGAGGTTTGGAATGGTCATAAGCCTATGGTTAGACATATCATGCGTGTGTTTGGTTGATTGGCATATGCTCTTGTGCCATCACAACAACGTCACAAACTTGATGACAAGGCAAAGAAATGTATATTTGTTGGTTATAGTGCTGAAAGTAAGGGATATCGTTTGTACCATCCATTAAAGAACACAATTATTGTGAGTCGAGATGTGGTATTTTGCTGAAAATTCAGTTTTCCCTCTACTTGAATGCAAAAAACAGCCAATAGTTAGCTCACAAGATGTGTTCGATACACTCATGCCTTTGTTCCAAAATGGTGCGCTTGACTATGGCCATGTAGACCAGCCAACTGAAGTTCATGTGAAGAGAGATGGTGGATGCAATCCAAAGATGAGTAGGTGCCGCTACAACCAGCTTCACACCAGCCTACTGAGACTTCAGAGTTGATTAGTAAACCCTTTGAGCTTCCTAAATCCACCAAAATATCAGCCAAGTACTTTGGAACATGTATCCCAAAAGTTTAAGTCAAGACAGACTAGTTGCGAAATGACTAGCTCCCAAAACTTGCTATTTTTGGACATACACCTGCTGGAAAAAATGAACAGTGCTCTCAACTTGAAAGGAATTAGAAAAATTCCTTTTGGGCATAGCAAATAGACCTAGCAAGCTTCCCAATCCAAGTTAAAACACTTCAAATGATGGACTGAGCACTGAGAACAAGTTTCATCAATTTCTGGAACCTCCCCACAATTCTCGGGGCTCTGCAGAGATAGACCAGTGAGCAGTAAAATGCAGATATCTCCAAAAGTATAAATTCAATGACCTGGAAAATTTATATGCACAAATTAGGCAGTATGCGCTATCCAACGAAAGTTAAATCACTGAAAAAGGTTCAGTAAAACTCGAGATATGACCTTCTGAAGTTACTGCTCTGAGTGAGTATAGCAGAGAACAAAACAGAGAAGTAGATGATAATAGATGTATAGATTCACATATGATTACAACCACATTGGCAATGAATCTTTGCACAATGGGAGTAGAATGATAGAGCTATGGAGTAAGCTCTTCAATCTCTACAAAATGACATGAAGTGGTCACGTACAAGGCTTGCTAATCGCCTCTTCCTTCTTGCTCTTTTTATAGCTATTCTTGGAGGGAGTTTTGAATTCGAATTCAAATGGCTCCACCTAAAGGTGATCCCCAAAGTTAGGAGATATTACCTCAGCTCAAAAATTCGTGATTTTGGTAGTTAGAGCCACGAATTTTCTTTTACATCATGCATGAGGTAAGCCATTCTTTTCCTTTTTTCTTTTTCCATTTACAAGAGATAAAATGAACTCTTTTACAAGAGGTGTTCACATGACTACTCATGTGACTTACAAATGAGGATAATATCAAGCATATCAAGCATGTAGGCTTGGGCAAAATGCACCAACAGTTCAAAGGGCTAAAAAATTCCAGCCAAATAGGGCTGAAAATGTAGAGAATTTGCAGCCAAACATGGCTGAAAAATTTCAGCCAAAAATTGTCAAAACTGCTGGAAATTTCCAGCCACATATGGCTGAACATTTGCATCAAAATATGGCTGAAAATGAGCATGAAATTCAGCCCACGCATGATGTACATATTGGAGATGTATTACATAATGAATGCATGTCTATCAAAAGTGCACAATTTATGCCAAAGTGGCTGAAACAAACTTTGCAAGACAACAAATTGAGTGTACCTTTACTTGGTAGAACAAGATCAAGCTCTCACCATGCATCTAGTAATTTTGTGGATTACTCTCTTATTGCTACAACATGTAATGACGAGCCACTTTCTTTTGAAGATGCATGTGACGATCCACAATGGATGAGTGCTATGCAATCAGAAATGGAGTGGGACAGATGTAACAAATGGTACTTGGGAGTTATGTGAATTGCCAAAAGAAAAGAATGCCATTGGTACAAAGTGGATTTACAAGATTAAGAGAAAATCTGATGGTAGCATTGATCGCTACAAAGCTAGATTGATTGCCAAAGGATATGCGCAACAATATGGCATTGATTATGAGGAAACATTTGCACCTACTTCACGCATGACTACCATTCGTATTGTGGTTGCATTGGTTGTCCATCGAGGTTGGAAAGTGCATCAGTTAGACATAAAGACAACCTTCTTGAATGGTGATTTGCAAGAAGAGGTTTATGTGAAGCAACCTCCTGGATTTGATATGAAAGGGAAAGAGCATATGGTTTGTCGCTTGCATAAAGCCTTGTATGGTCTCAAGCAAGCTCCACATGCATGGTATGACAAAATCCATAAGCACTTGCTTGCTCTTGGCTTCACATGTAGTCCGATTGAAAGCATACTCTATGTACGCAAAAATGGGGCTGATCTTTCAGTGCTTATTCTTTATGTCGATGACATACTCTTGATTGGTTCATGTAATGCAAAACTTGACATTCTTATGGCTGATTTGCAGCATACTTTATGTCACTTATCTTGGTCTTTTGAGCTACTATCTTGGTATCCAGCTTGTATCCGTTGAGGGGAGGTTTGTTATGCATCAAGAAAAGTATGTTGAAAAGGTACTTTAGCGTTTTGAATTTGAGGGTTGCAAGCCAGTTTCCACACCAGTTGAGACATGATTCACGTTCTCCGTTGAGGATTCCAGTGATGCATTTGACACTTCTCTTTATCAGCAAGCTGTGGGATGTCTTATATATGCATGCAACAGAAGGCCGGATATACAATATGCAGTTTCCCAGTTGAGTCAATTCATGCATAGCCCTGGCACTAAGCATTGGCAAGCGGTGAAACGTGTGTTTAGATATCTTCGAGGCACTTTGAGCTTAGGCCTCTTTTATGGCAGATATATTCAGCCATGCTTGCATGCTTTTATAGATAGTGATTGGGCTAGTTGTTATGATACTCGCGCGTCCACTAGTGGTAATTGCTTTGTCCTTGGAGACTCATGCATATCTTGGTTGAGTAAGAAGCAACCTATAGTGGCAACTGTTGCAAAGCTATGATGCAATGAAAGTGTTGCAGAGCTATGGTGCAGTGAGAAGGCTTGAAGACCATTAAAGGAGTACTTAATTTTTATGAAGCTAAGAAGGCTATGGTGTACGTGGAGGCCATCCTCTGAACTAAGGTTACTTGAAGGCTCAAGGCTTGGTGTGGCACTCTCCCAAATTTCCCATTTTTTCAACTTTTCTACAAGTTCCTTCATAGGAACTACCTCTTACCTATTTTTGTGAGAAAACCCATAAAAACTAAACCTTACCCTTCTTTTTTTTGTAAAATGCTACTCTTGAGTTCTTGCCTTTTTTAGAAATAAGAGCTCTCTTTTGGATACGTGGAAAGAGCTCTCTCTCTAGGAAGATTCTCTTTTTTATTTTCCCGACTATCTATCATTTTTAGAATATTTGTAGTTAATGAAGCCTTTGGCCACTTGCATCCAATGGATTCCTTCTCCTTTCTTATATAAGGAGGACCTCATTTTGTAAAAGGGAGGTCTCTTGGCCATGTCCTTGGGCCCTATGAAGAATAGAGAAGGTTTCATTTGCTATTCTCCTTATTCCTTGTGCGCAAGGCGATGATCTATGTGTCTGGACATGGCATTTGGAGTTGGCTTGTGTGTGAGAATTGCCCTCCCTTGCTCCTTTTTGACGTTGGCCATGGTGCCATTGTTCATGAGCATGGGTGAGGATGGGTTGCTTGCACTTCTTGCAACCCCACTTGGAGAAGCTTCTCGCTTCCATGCGAGGCAATTAGGGTACATTGTTCCCCTTTTCTCAACAAATTGGCGTCGTTTCCGGGGATGTTGGCCTTTAGCCGTTGGTTTTTCCAAGTTTGTGTCCATATTTCGTGAGAGGCACCTTGACACTTGGAGGAGGATGAATACGTGTGGCCTTCGGTTGGCTTAGGGAACCTTTCATTTGTTAATTTTTGAGTAGTTTAGTTGTTTAGTTCACAAGAACACCCCTTAACCCCCTCATCTCTCACACTCTCACACTTGTATACACTCCCACACACTCACTTTGGCATCACCTTGCATCTTTGTCATTTTCTTGAAGTGAATGATTTCTTTGGATAATGGGATGGGTAGTGACTTTCTTTCTTTTCCCTCCCGTTTTGCCACTTTCATTTGAAAAAAAAAACCTAGCGAATGCATATGTCAAGGTCACGAAAAAAATCGAAATGCAAAGAAACACTTTATTATTGTTTTATGCTTAAATTGGGGAGTGATTTTTTTTCTTAAAAAAGTTAGATGCAATAGTTAGGCGAGTCTGCATGCATCTGACATTCCTTATTTCTTGAGCCCCATGCATTAAGAGTTGGCATGTGCATTGAAAGAGGTCATGTACGACTCTGAACGAGCCTGAGTGAGCGGTCAATTGGAGTAAGTTTCTCTCTCCTCATTAATGGGGTAGGTGCACAACTCCATCAAATCATTTTGAGTTCCCCCCTCTCTTGTTTACGACACCAAGCCCTAAAAAGGCTTCTCCTTTTCCGTTGTGTGATCGATTGGGGGAAGGTGGAGCCATGACTCCCCCTCTGCGCACGTTGGCAGATGGATTGAGTCTTGCTCCCTGTGGTGCCCTTGGAGCATGGCCATGATGCAACAGAGGAACTTCTCCACATCTTGGTGTCTCAAAGGAAACTCTCATTGTTCGAGTGTTGGGGTGAATTGCTCCTATACATGCTTCTGATTACTCTTCTAAGTTGGGCATCTCCATCGATCCCTTGTGCAGGTTCATGGGCTACCCCTGGTCAACTAAGGGAATAGGCACCTTGCGAGGTATACTCTCCTTTGTTGTCGAGATAACTGTTGAGCACCCCTACGGTCATTCTTTGATCTGCAGGTAGGAATTTCGTGCTTCCCTTCCAGCTCGTGTCTTCCATGGGTCTAAGTTATGCCCGCTTCAAACTCTACTCTTTGACATAGCAGGTGCCTAACCGCCTGACATTGGGAAAGCTTTGTTGCAATATTTTCTAGTATCTGAATTAGTATGGCCCTCGAGGTCCTTGATAGCCTTTCAAAGGCCTGTTCCCCGTTTCTCAATGGCTGCATGTCTTTAATATCATGGAGAAATGGTTGTGTATACAACACGCAGAGCAGGCTGAGGAAAAGGTTCCTCAATGCAAGTTGGTTGATGCCTAGTTTTTGCATCAACACAAAACCAAAGGCTATGGCTACGTTATTTTTTGGAGACGGTCCTGTTATGCTCAATTGCCTATGCTTTGCTTAATCGCCTGTGTGCCTTCTAGCTATCAATCACTCCTTAGTAGGGCACATTTTGATAACTTGCTCTAAGAAGTATGTCCAAATCAGACCACCTCACATAATCCGTCATTCGAGAATCAGACATGTCCACTCTCTTCGCACTTTCTATGAGCCGAAATTATGCATATCCATCAATGTTGAGAAGCGAACAGTGGTAACCTTCGATGTTATGACTCTTTGCAAACTGTAATAAAATAGTTACATTTTAAAACTTATGAGGATTTTGTATATTGATGTCTAGCCCCATGAAGTAGCATACTCTCTGTTGCATTTTTTTTTTCAAGCATGTATGTGTATCTACGTATGGTTGTACAAGTGTTTTATCTGTATTCGCTCTCGATGTCACTTTTATGCTATGAACCATTATCCAACAGATTATCTAAAGGAGTAATCGAACTATTCGATGATGTGAAAATGGTAGCAAACAATAAGCTTGTAACATGTTGTTGTTCAGAAGCTTGCTACAAATGGTTTGTCTTCTTTCGGAAATTTCACTACATCTGTAGGAATTTATGCTCTGATAGGTATAACTCTGATACTAATTGTTGAGCCCATAAAAGTCATATTGGTCAAAGTCAACTATAGTCAAAGTCAACCATAGTCAAAGTCAAAAGGTCAAAGTCAAATTGGTAAAATTCAAATTGGTCAAAGTCAATAGGGCTAAAAGTCAAAGTGTTCGAAGTGCAAGTGTCAAAGTGCACAGGTAGTGCACAAGCATTGTCCACAAAGGGTGAATTGGAGAAAGTGGTTGCCGGTTGTAGAGGTATTTCTCTAATTTCCTTAAGGTTCAAAAGTGTTGTTTAAAGTGTTTTGGAAGGTTCAGGTGAACCCTCTCTTAAGTACAAAAGTGAAGACATGTGAAGGTATGTGAAGAGGCAGTGTACGCAGAAGTGAAAGTATGGCCCCCCGATTAAAATTTTGTTTTTAGCCTAAAGTCACTACAGGACAAAACAGGGATTCGTTGGCTACCACTTGTAAAGACAATCTTGGGACATCCAAGTGATGACCAAGATACTCTTGCAGTTAGGAGCATATATGAATCGACACTCAAATCAAGGCAAGGACTATTCTTGGGGCATTCTAAGTGTAAGCAAGAGTAAGCATAGTCTAAACAAGGAAGAGAGAGAAGAAAGAGACACACAGTGTGCGACGCAGAGAAGTGAAGTGCAAGGTGTGCATGAAGAGTGACCAAGGAAGTGTGCAAAGAAGTGCTAAGCTAGTCTCCCAAGGATCCCAAGGTCTTATTGAAGTGTGTGCGTGTCGACAAAAGGTACCCATCCCTCCCCCTTAGTGGAAGCTTGGTGCAAGGTGTGCACAAGTGCAGGCTTGGAGAAGGTGGAGGTTTGGTGCAGAGGAGGCGGGCAGCAACAAGTCCCTTGGGTATTTGGTATTTTGTAATTGAGCACTCTATGGGATTTTGCACAGAAGCATTGGATTGTATTGTGCTTCAACATTGTATTTGTCTTATTATAATCAATCGACAGAGGCTTCCAGTGTGTATCTTTGTTTTTGTCTTTCCCTTTTCTCCTACAAACACTCAAATCCCTTCTTGTCCAAGAATCCCCCAACACTATTCTTGAAATTTTTTTATGAATGGGGGTGGAGGATGAGCTTGGCGTCTCTCCCTACCTTTCTATTGTGTGCAGCATGTTTCTATAGTGCTTATTCCTTGTGATCAGATGACATCACGACGAAGCGCATCTATGCAACAATGTAGACTTACGATTAAGGGCTTTCATAAGTCGGCAATGGGGCTAATGACATCAAGTTTCTTAACTTGTTTTGCTTCATGTGCTTAATGCCATCTTGGGAAATCCAACGATAAGGCTACAAATCAATGAATGTTAACTGTGCAATGCTTTTCTTGTGTCTGCCTTGCATCATGTTCAAGACAACATGAAGTAGAAAAAGTGACTATTGGAATCGATTATGGGCGCAATCAATGGTGTTTGGGCCATGATATGAAGCGCGACACTTCAATTCCCTTCTCCCTTGATGGCTAGGCGTACAAGACTCTCGAGACCTTTCTGATTGGCTACCACAATCCGATTGATATGACGGTTGGAAATCTAACTCCACACGTATCTATGCTAATCTTGTCACACTATCCAAACTCAGGACCAAGCTTATTTGCAATAGGGGGAGGAGGTGATACCACACTACTTCTCCATCCTTTACTTTCTGCATGTGTGATTTTCAATTGGGAGGTACTATCATCAAAGATATACTAGCATATACTCTTTTATCTTTGACAGATATCTGTTCTCTGTCGTGTGATGATGCCCTTATGCACAATTGCTAATGACTCTGAGCACCATTAGGCTGTAGGGAGAAGTTGCGGTTGCAATCTAGGGTTAACTTTGGCTTCTGAATCAAGCTAGGGAGGCTCTCAACATTATGGTTTTTTGGATGCCTCTAGTCACGTTTTTATGACTGCTTCTCCTTGGGATAGTGTCAAAATTCCCCTCCTAAACCTTAAGGAAATGGTTGACTGTCTACACATGGGGATGATCAAATGAGGGCCAATCTATGAGGATTCAAATGACAAGGCGGCTTACATGATCATTCTTACAACTTACTACGAGCTTTATGTATCCAACGGGTGATAGGATAAACTCTTGGACATACATGTGATCTTATTGCCAAAAGGGTGATTTGAATATTGCACCTACAATAGTTTGTTATGTTCTCATTTGTAACCAACACAATCATGTTACCTTGTGCCAAAGCATACACACCAATATTCTTGGCATGCACTATGCTCACATTACTCCATGTTGGTATTCAGGCCATATCTAAAAAGGAAAGATATTATGTTTGAAATTCTTCTTATAATTTCTTTTTTGTTGCTGATAAGGTTTTTGCGTTCTTTGAAATACATTCATAAGCCTATGTTTGGAAGTTGTTTGCTGAGCATGCAGTTGTCTGCTTCCCTCACTTGTGAGTTGGAAGGTGCTTCCCTCACTTTTGAGTTGGAAGGTGGTGATGTGGTTCTAATGTGCTACATAGATATGGTTGCTCTCCTTGTTTGATGGCCTAGATGCCTAAAAGAATTCATCCATTGACTCATGATTGGTCACACATTTTTTATTCTAAAGATAATTGGTTACATGGAGATGTGTAACAGGTAGAAGACCTCAAGGCTTACAAGATTCTTGGACTCGAGACCTCCACATGGGAACAATATGGTGGGGTGCCTGTGGCTTGATGGCGGTGGGATTACCCACTCTTAATGCACTGAAAATACAACAACTATCCTAGTACATTATGATTGATTGTGGCATGGTTATGGTGTGAAATGATATTATTTTTAATGGACTCCTTGAAGTTATTTTTTCTTGGATTACTGGGCATGATCTTCATTTTCGAAGTATGTTAATTTTGCAACCACCCTTTATGGGATTATGTCCAAAATCTAACATACATGCTAGGTTTGTTAGACACACTGTGGGAGGATAGATCTTCACAAGAACCTATCACTAGTAGAGCACAATCTTGTAGGACTTGATGCTCCTTGGAGTGAAAACTAAAGTGGGAATACATGTTTATTGACTGCATTTTTTGAAAAACAGCCTACTTGCTTTTGTATGTGTTAATTTCAGGTTTGGATGCTCCCTGTGAAGGTTTTTTCAGTCTTACAAAGGGCTGCATAGAAGGATGTATGCGGGGCTGACTCGCCCAAGGGGATTCTGTTGTTCTGCACTAAAGACTTGAAGACCTGAATCTTGCAAACTTGAACACTTACAGATTTGAAGACATCGAAGACTCAACATTACCTCAATCAACTATGTATGGTCCTTTTTTCTCAGCTTTGTCGAGAACAAGAAAGCCTAGGAGGGGGAGAGTGTTGCAAAGCTATGATGCAATGAAAGTGTTGCAGAGCTATGATGCAGTGAGAAGGCTTGAAGACCATTAAAGGAGTACTTAATTTTTATGAAGCTAAGAAGGCTATGGTGTACGTGGAGGCCATCCTCTGAACTAAGGTTACTTGAAGGCTCAAGGCTTGGTGTGGCACTCTCCCAAATTTCCCATTTTTTCAACTTGTCTACAAGTTCCTTCATAGGAACTACCTCTTACCTATTTTTGTGAGAAAACCCATAAAAACTCAACCTTACCCTTCTTTTTTTTATAAAATGCTACTCTTGAGTTCTTGCCTTTTTTAGAAATAAGAGCTCTCTTTTGGATATGTGGAAAGAGCTCTCTCTCTAGGAAGATTCTCTTTTTAATTTTCCCAACTACCTATCATTTTTAGAATATTTGTAGTTAATGAAGCCTTTGGCCACTTGCATCCAACAGATTCCTTCTCCTTTCTTATATAATGAGGAGCTCATTTTGTAAAAGGGAGGTCTCTTGGCCATGGCCTTGGGCCCTGTGAAGAATAGAGAAGGTTTCATTTGCTATTCTCCTTATTCCTTGTGCGCAAGGTGATGATCTATGTGTGTGGACATGGCATTTGGAGTTGGCTTGTGTGTGAGCATTGCCCTCCCTTGCTCCTTTTTGACGTTGGCCATGGTGCCATTGTTCATGAGCATGAGTGAGGATGCGTTGCTTGCACTTCATGCAACCCCACTTGGAGAAGCTTCTCGCTTCCATGCGAGGCGGTTAGGTTCTATTGTTCCCCTTTTCTCAACAGCGACATCAAGTTGTGAAGCCGAGTACAGGGTAGTTTTCATAGCTACAGTGGAGTGTATATGGTTGAGAAAAAAGATGGATCTTTGCATGGGGATTGATGCTGCTACGCATATTCTCACTGATAGTCAGAGTGCTTTGGCTATTGCATGAAACCCAGTGTTTCATGCACGGACCAAACATATTGAGGTGCATTATCACTATGTGAGAGCGTGTCTTCATGCAGGAGATATTGATTTGGTATATGTGCCTACACAAGATAATGTGGCAAACATATTCACCAAAGCCCTTCCACGGGAAAAGTTTGAAGCTTTTCGCAAAGCTTTAGGCTTATTACCTTGTGGGGGCTGATCTATCACTCCGTGTATGTGTTCACATCATTCGCTCCTAGGGGGTTTGTTACACGTGTGTTCCTCGAGTAGCTTTGATGTGAACCTTTTCCCTATACATGGGAACTTTTTACTCTAGTGCTGGCTAGAGGTTTTCTCCCCATGTTACCACATACTTGATACTCTCATATGTGGAGGTACTTTGTACTAAGGGATATTATTTAGCTCTTACTTCAGTTCAGTTCATCGTCAATAGAGAGAGCTATTCCAGCCATCGCCTTCTCCGTGTGTCTTGCTATGTTTGTGCTCCTTGTGTGTGCTTCTCGTATGTCTCTCGCACTTCTACACACACCCAACAACTCAAACTTGGATTTTTTGTTGAGAACTTTGAAGCTTCATCAAAGATGACATCTTTTGTAATGGTGGTGGAAAGGTTCTTAAGATCGTATAATTGTAACCCATAGACTACTCACTGTAGCCAATGAATATATGTGTCTTGGACTTAGATTATAACTAATGCCAATCTTCCTTAGGCACATGTGAAATATTCACTTCCAAAAACTCTAAAGTGGTTGACATTGGGCTTGCTTGCATAGTAGGCTTAAAATGGAGTCTTGTAACTGTGTAATGCACGTGAATCCTCTATTGATGATGGTGAACTATAATATGTACAACTTTGGCTCAAAACTTGAATGGTAATGCTTTGATCTCATTAGGGTGAAAAATGAAAAAAAAAGGCCAGGTAAGGATTTCAATTAGTTTGCTTAATTTGGATTCGTGTTGTCAAATCATCTCAAAAAATTCCATGTACGCTCATTTAAAACGTATCTGATGCAAATATATTAGTTTTGTAAGAGAGCTAAAGTTCATGTGATAATCATGAAAAGTGATATTGTAATAAAGTAAGTCTATGATCCAAGGGTCTGGCCGGTTCAGACAGATCTGAAATCGGACACCATTTGGTCATCCGTGTGTATGACCAAAGATCTCGAGTTTAGACTTACTAGAAGGTCATTTACTCTTGTAATCAAGTAATCCACTTAGCCTAATGGTTAAGACTCAAGGGTGTGAAGGACGAGGTCTTGGGTTCAATCCCCATGAGGTACATGGGAAGAGTATTTTGCCCAAAGAGCTCTAGAACCTTCTAGAAGCATCCACTGGACACTTGGCGCACATGTAGTTACATGGCTGACACTTGGATGATTAGCATCCACCTGCCCAAGAAGGCAGTCCCCTGGAGAGAGCTATATATAGAGGCATTTGGTTGGGAGGAGAGTCATCTCTCAAGCATGTGGTGGTCGTAATCGTTGATTTGTTGCATTGGTATCAGAGCTCAAGGTTGAGCTTCCATGGAGACCTTGATAGGCTCACCATCATCTTGCTCATCATTTTGCTCGTGGATGTCTTGATCTCTTTCGAATCTCTCCTCGCAGCTGTCTAGAGATGCGTGCCGCTATCATTCTTATGCTTTAGCTTAGAGCAAAAGAGTACTAAAAAGAATTCATCTCTGTGTGCTGCTGGCAAGATTCGAACTCCCGCCCCTCTGTTGGGAGCGTGCTACTCTAACCACTAGAGCACGTCGTGCACGTGAAGACTTATCTGCAGCAGACAGTATTGATCAAAGTCGGCGCTGAAGAAGATCTTAATATGAAGATCTAAAAGTTAATATTCTCTGGTGAAGCAGACGGGATTCGAACCCTCGCCCCCCCTATAAGGCTGAGATAGCTTACCCAAGGCGCCCACGGCGGGATTACGTCCAAGAGATGCAGGTTACTTTCTTTTGGTAAAGACCGGCGCTGTCATCGAGCTCTAGATAAGGCGCAAAAAGGTCGATTGCAAAGGTGTGAGGTCAAGGATTCGAACTCTGGTCGCCTGCACAAGAGATCACTCTTCTATCCAAGGCGACCGTGCGCCATTCGTGAGCTAATGCTCTTGCAGAAACTTCAATTCCTAATCCAGCGCTGCAGCAGATCTCAGAAAGGAACAAAAAAAAAAGAGGATAGCTTTCTCTGCCCGCTGCGCCTGCTAGGGATCGAACCCAGACAGGTTCCTTGGGAGCATGCTCACGTAGCCACGTCGCCCACGAGTTTTACTTGCCTACAGTTGCAGAGCAAAGTTTACTAAAGCAGTAAACACAGCTGAAGTGCAAGCCCAACTCTCATCCATCCAAGGAGCCAAATCAGTTGTTGCAGGCCGAACCCGAGAAGTATTCTGCTTTTAGCCAAAGAAACAAACAAGGAGAATCAAAGATTGAGCAAAGCTTGAAGGAATTGGAGCTGTGGAGTGAAGATCCGGAGGCCTAAGTTAGTAGATCTCGACGGACCAAGTCATCCAAGACTATTTCTTGATGAGGAAGCTTCAAGAATGGTGAATAGCTCCTCGCAAGGATCAAGAGGATGAATCACTCTTCCAAAGGATCAAGGGATGGACGAAGCTTTGATCAAAGCTAAGTATTTTCCAATTTCTGCTTGATCTTAATGCTTGATTTATCTTGTTTTCATTATTCTACACTTAATCCTAGATGCACATTGAAATAGCTAAGATTTCAATCGATTAAGTCTAGATTAGGATAATGAAAACAATCAATTTCTTATTTCAAGCATTAGTTTGCATTAAGGAAAGATTTGATTTCAAAAGATCCTTGTGCATCAAAGAATGTATCTTGGTAGTTTAAATATAGATTTCCTTTCCATTGAGTAAGTTTTCTATTGCACCTTAAGGGTATTTTTATATCATAGTGCACTTAGACAAAGGAAAGGATATACATGCATCAAGATTGCATGATATACATTCTTAGTACAAGGAAAAAAATCGTGCATCAAGTTCATGCATGATTATTGTATTATTTTTTGAGCATGCAAAGAACATGCATGCATACGCATGTGAACATATGCTTTTGCATGTAGATACATGCATTTGCATGGAAGAATGGAATGCTGTTTGCAAGTAGATATGAGAATGTACTCTCTTAGTATTTAGCTTACTTTATAAAGCTCGCAGTTTGACATTAGGGAAGACCAAGGACTAGTTAGTTGCAAAGACATACTAGTTCTAGTTTGCAACTCAAGTAATTAGTCGATTTCTTCCCAAGTCGATATTCTACTATCAAAGATAAATACTTAATGACAATTAAGTATGTTAGATGTCTTGCTAGGTATAAGTAAGCACTAAGAGAAAAGTAATAATTTTTCTTGATGACCAAGAAAATTTAATTACTTGCAAACTCTTTTGTGATGTATGATGACTCTAAGTCCTGGATGTACTTAGAAAGTCATGCGGATAAAGCTTTAGTTGATTAGTTATATATTTTATGTAACTTCTCAAGCATCCCAAGGTTGGATGAGAACATCAACTATATTTCCAAAGTTCCATGAGCACTCTTCTATTTAGAAGATTTCGAAAGTTTTAAAGAAGTTTCTTGTGGTTTCAAGATTTGTATCTCATGATGAAACCTCGGTAAGTAACTTTTTGGAATAGAGATATGAAATAGTCAAGCCTTCTATTTCATGTGAGATCATTCTCCTACTATGTTCAAGATGAATTTAGCTTTGGGAAGGAAGATGTTCCAAGTAGAGGATCTTAATTGATTCATGAACTCTTCCCAACATACATATAAATTCATATTATATGATAGGTCCAAGGAATGATGAAGGCAAAATCTCTTTAGGATATAAATGTTTTGCCAAGATATATAGGTATCAAGCTTTTATAAATTTTTATTTGATTTCATCTCAAGGAGTGATGGAAATCAAAAGTTAAACCTCAACATCAATTGATCCTTGATATCAATAAAAGGATGTTAGGTTCTATAGTTGCATCTCTGGTAAATGATGCAACTAGCTAAGCAATCTTTAGGAAATAATATAAGTTCCTAAAGACTTGAAGCAAGTGTGAACTTTTCATTTAGGAATAGAAAGTTCCAAGAAATGGATTTTCAATCCATGAACTTCTCCTAAACAAGTTATAAAGTTCAAAGTTGTGTTCACAATAACATTACTATTGGATCAATCATCAATAGATGCTTGGACTTTAAACATAATTTTGATTGGTGAAATATGTTTAAAGGCCCTCTAGTAACATCTGAAGATTGACCAATAATAATGAGTTTTGTATCAAACTCAAGAATAGAAGTCGATATCACATAAATGAAAGTTCAACTTAAACTTTCATACTGGCAAATGTCTCTAGTTTGATACTCAGGAAATGAATACAATTGAATCAGTAAATTTTTTGGATATTATTTGAAAGAAGTTCTTTCAAATGTTCTTTTTACAAACGATTCCAAGATGAATCATTAGACTGGAAAGCAAAAGATTCCAAGATGAATCATTTGCTTCAAATTATAGCCTAGTATTACTTGATAGGAATCAAAAAGTTCTTGAAAGAAAAATCTCCCCAGACGTGAGACTAGCATCTTTCAAGAAAAGTTATAGAGTAAGTAGTTCCCAGTAAATCCCTAACCACCAGTTTTGGTATTTAAGTCCAAATAAGTGATATAACCTAACGGTATATCAAAGATTCTTAGCTTTGGAATCTGAAAAGCATTAGAAAATGCTTGGACTTAAGTTGAGGGAAAGATCTCTAAAATCCTGCAGGTAAGCAAAGAAGCTTAAAGATAGTTTAAGAGATCTTAAAGATAAAGACTAAGTCTTTATTTTTATCGCAAGATCAACCAGACTTGATCAATCTTGGCCATGATTGTCCAAGTAATGTGCGATTAGAACTACTTTGTAGATTGCCCAAGTATTGGCAATAAAATTCCTTTTGGGAATTATTCACTCAAGTTCCATTTATTCGATGGAAAACTGTGAAAAAGAGTAAGTTGTTCCAAGTCTGAACAGAGTAAAGAAATTCCAAGAATGTAGTCTGCAACCGTGAAAATGGTAATTAAGTCTGTGGAAGGTAAAACATAAGTGTTTACCTATCCTTAAAGGGATTTTGGTACAAATCCAGAAAGCATGAGCGGATGCTTAAGACTTAAGCAGTAAAGAGATTCCTAAATAAAGTCCCCGGGGTAGGTACCTAAAGCAACAATAAAGAAAGGAATCTAAAGACAAGAAGTCAAAAGCTCTTGTCGCTACAAAATTGGTCAAGGGTAAACCAATTGAACTTGAATTCAAGAAAATTCAAGTACTTGGAATTTTGATTGGTTTTCATTTGAAAACCCCAGTAAAGAAGAATTGATATTCTGTTAAGAGGTTTTCAAGTTCCCAAGGTAAAGCACATGATTGTGAGACGATCATGTGAAGGAATCAAAACCTAGAAAATCTAGTTAGAGGTAATGCCTGAAACTTCCAATTCTTGTAAAAGAATTGAAGAAATAAGGTACTCTATCAAGAGATGTTTAGACTTTAGGATAAGAATCACCCACACATTAATGTGAATATAAAATAGGGTGGTATGGGACACCAGATTTTATACTCAGATTGATGTAGGAAAGATGGTATGGGACATCGGACCGTGGGATGATGATTATCTTTTAGTCCTAGTTTGGATTTTGAAGTTAGGTTTCATCCTCAAGGGAATTAAGACTTCAAGGAAAGTTTAATTCGTAAAGGATGAAAGTAGTATCTTACGATACTTCAAGGTAACTTCAAGATTAAGGAAACTGAAGATATGAGGTAAGTAACTTCCAAGATCTTCATAGAACACTTCAAGTTTAAGTGTTATTGATCAGAAATATTTGATAAATTTATGAAAGAAGTTGGACTTTGATTTTGAGTTGATCTTTTCAACTAAGATTTAATTGACTAAGTCAAGCATCCAGTTCCTAGTGTAACTTGAAAAAGTTCACTCTTTTGACTCAAAGAAATGCACAAGAATTGCATTCACGATTAGGAGTCAAAAAGATTGAATGAGACCTGAACTTAGTCTCAAGTGAAGCATTATTTGAATATTTAAAACTCATCGACAGAACCTCAGTGGGTCGACACACTGATGTTGGTTACCACACTAGTATCTTGTGGTTGGATGATGTTTTTGGTTCTCTTTGTATCTTTCTGAGAATCCAGCTTATTTCTCTGAAAGATAAAGACAATGCTTCAATATCTTGTTGAAATAGATCTTTGAAAAGTAAAAAGTCCTGAGTCATCTAGTCTTTGACTCATAGCAAGTTTATGTATATTCGAAGTTTGAATTGGTTGTACAGAGTCTTAGTTATTTCTTTCCGCTTTCCAAATCTTTTGGAATTGGCTCAGATATGGTATCTGATTCCTTTTGCAAAAGACCAGGGTTAGCCGGTTAGAATAAAATAACTAACTTGAACGTCCTAGATAGATGTTATGTACAAGAACCTTTTCAATCTTCAAAAGATGATAAGTCTAAGTGGACTTATTCATTTGAGTTTGCTTCAAGTTATAGCATAAATGATTTCCTGGAGTCCAGTATACTCTAGAATAGGGAAGTTAGGAATTGCTCATCAGATTGACAATTCCCAAGAACTTTCAGTTAAAAGTCTTTGAGAAAAGTGTCCTAAGTTGGACAATTTTCATTTTGAATTTGAATTGGTGAAGTTAGTATGGTTGATTCCACCGAAATGGTAAACTTTCTCCTACAGTTTACATAGGATTTTTTCAAACTCATTGGGACAAAGTAGTCCTCTAGTCGGGTGAAAAAATCAAGTAACTGTTAGATAAAAGTAAACCATTGTACAGACATCTAAAGTTAGATGTATGGGACAACCAAACTTCAATTTTTCCAAAACAAATTCAAGTGAATCAAGAATTCTCAAAGTCTTGCGAGGGATAAGAATCCCACCTTCATTACTAAGCCCATGCACCAGTTATGCCTAGAAATGGACTAGTAATTTGAATCCACCTAGTTCACATGTTTGTGCCTAGATCGCACATCCAGAAACTGTGAATTAGCTAAGGATGTCATTAGATCCACCCTTATTATTCTTCACTAGTTTGTACTTTGTCCTGTTCATCAAAGTACAAAACCAGATAGTGTTTTGAATCATTTGGGCAAGGATGCCACCATAGAGATGAGACATGTTCTTCCAGTTCTAGAACATGACCATGTTCTTCCAATTTTAGAACATGAGGCTCGGGGGTTGCCTACAGTATGTATATAGCTCTATTTTCGAGGACGAAAATCTTTTCCAAGGGGGGAAGAATGTAATAAAGTAAGTCTATGATCCAAGGGTCTGGCCGGTTCAGATAGATCTGAAATCGGACACCGTTTGGTCATCCGTGTGTATGACCAAAGATCTCGAGTTTAGACTTACTAGGAGGTCATTTACTCTTGTAACCAAGTAATCCACTTAGCCTAATGGTTAAGACTCAAGGGTGTGAAGGACGAGGTCTTGGGTTCAATCCCCATGAGGTACATGGGAAGAGTATTTTGCCCAAAGAGCTCTAGAACCTTCTAGAAGCATCCACTGGACACTTGGCGCACATGTAGTTACATGGCTGACACTTGGATGATTAGCATCCACTTGCCCAAGAAGGCAGTCCCCTGGAGAGAGCTATATATAGAGGCATTTGGTTGGGAGGAGAGTCATCTCTCAAGCATGTGGTGGTCGTAATCGTTGATTTGTTGCAGATATGCCCCAAAGTTTGTGCTCGTCAGTCGTTCACCAAATTTCAAGTTTCCCTCTTGTTCTTCGACTTATTGTCACATCATAGGCTTTATGGATATGATGATGTTATGGAGGCTAGAGTAATATCTTATCACTTGGCAAGATATTGTATGTTGCCTCATTAGGTAGATATACAAGAGAAAAATAAAAAAACACACGATGAGTGTGTGGAGAGATAGAGCTCGGTGGCTGGGTGGTTAGAACACAAATGATCTCTATGTGTATGCTTGTACACGCTCATCAACGGAGCAAAACAGGATTACATTATATTGGTATCAGAGCTAAAAAAAATTTAACAAGTTTCCCATGGATTAGAATATACATATATAATGTATGGTGTATGTTTTACCATGGAGAATAAGAAAATCCAATAAAAATCCATATTAGGATGGATTAAAAGCTTGCTAAAAGCTCCCATTTAAGTTTTTGCATAAAAGTAAAAATCTTGATTTAAGCCTCTTTTGGGGAGCAAATTAGAATGCAGGAAGGGAGGATTTGGTAAGGTGAAAATAAGCCCAAGCATCTTCAAATATTTCTCTCTAAGATTATGGAGAGAATTTTAGCATTTTCTTGATGGAAGAATGCTTTTGGGCACACCAAAAATCACATTTTCACACTTTTTCTAGCCCCTCCAACAGTCCACTAGTTTGGCATGTCCCGCTTGGAAAGGCCATATCTTGGGCTAGAAAACTCCAAATCGGACGTGCTATCTCGTTTCGAAGAGCACAAGGTCTAATTTTAGTTTAACAAAAGAACTTTTGGAAATGATCTATTTTGCAGGTCCTTATAGGTCTGCAAAGTCTAAACAGTTTTTGGCAACTACCTTCTAGGAGCCATTTCTTACAAACCGGGAAGGCGATTGAAGTAATTTCACTTTGAGTCACTTACACATGATGTATATTTCAGTTTTTGATTATTTGCAAGTCCTAAAATGGTTTTTGCGGGTTTAAAGAGGGATTACAAATGCATTTTTGGGTAAATTTGCATTGTTTTAGTAATCATCTGACCATGGTTTATGTTTTGGGAAGTGATCCAATGTTTTTGGACACTTCAAAGTTTATATTAGGATTTGAGGAGGAAGGTGCAGAGGTCTCGAAGCTTGTCATGAAGGATTGGATGCATGCGATTCCAATACCAAATTATTCAGGGAAGTATGCCTTATATTTTCAGGCATCTTACTTTATTTTATGGCATGTTCTATATGTACATGCATGGATTGGAGTGCATATATCCAAGTTGATCATTTTTTCAATTCTAAAAGTATGGATCAACATGTGAGAAGTACACTTTTTTATTGTTTGTAGGAAAGATGATTGCAGGAATTACATGGTTATGCAACAAAGGGAATTGTTGCTGGCATTAGTTTTTATGTTTTTGCAGGTTATGGAGTCCATGTATGAGTTTATGGTGTGCATGCCATGGGCCTGTCAAGCCCTATGTTGTTGGATGGCCTATGTGCCATTGAGCTTATGTTTAAATTTTCCTTTGGAATTCCATTTCCTGGGGAAATGTTGTCGAAACATTTCCCCCCTCATGGCATTATATACGCACTTACCTTTAGGTAAGAATGTTATGCCATGATAACATGCCTTTTCTGCAAACATCAGTAAAGTGTTAGCATGCTTGTGTAGCAATAGGATCCCTACACATAATACTTATGGATTTAGACCATAGGATTGGTAAGGGAAGGAGCTACACCTTCACCATTCGTAATGTGCACAAGAAATCCTATAGGTTTTAGGAAGTTGCATATAGGTATGGGAGATACACATATGATACTCTCGAAAGAAGTGAAGATTTACGTATCTTCACGAGTCTCATAGTATGATTAGGAGACTATGGCGTATTATTAGGAATACCCAAAGTGCGACTACTTTCACTCATGCACATCACTTGACCAAGTAGTGAAGCATTTCTACTACACTAGTGAGGAAACCAAATAGATGGGATCACATAGATGGGTTTCATGAGACAACATTGACGGGTGCTTATGTGATTTGAGTGCGGGTTAGGAAGGCCAGAGGTATGGCACTAGGTCTATGACTCAAAGCATAGATCCCTTAGTAAAAAATAGTTGGGGTACCCAATACATATATGTATGTTGGGATCTATAGAGAGGTACTCAAACCTAGTCTTGTTACCTAGCAACTAGTTGGTTTGAAACAGAAAGGGATATCCATTGTCACACATTGACTAGAACCAAACTAACTAGTTCGAGGACATGGGACTCATTTGAGTCTAGTGACATGATTTTAGGATATGGGATTCATTAGATTCCACCTATATATTCCATTATATATATATATATATATATATATATATATATATATATATCCGGTTTAGTGTAGCTATGACACCGTGAATTGGAAGAAGGTTCCACTGGTATGGGACGGTGGAAACGACTTCCCTTTGAGCACTCTTCTTCTATGGCCAGGAAGAAAAGGACTCATCGTTCATGGTGTCATGTCTCACTAGATCAGAGGAGAGCTCTTAGTAGACATCTCCTTAGGATTGGGAGTTATCCTTCTTAGTTTAGGGAAGATTTATTCTTCTAGTAGAGAATATGATAGGTGATTTTATCACCATTGGTTTCATATACTCATTTTGAGTTTTTCACGAAGGATAATTCCATTAGTTTGATTGGATTGTATAGATCCATGCATAGAGGATGGTTGGCAGAGATATCTTTGTACTATGGATACATGTGTTTATGGTATCAGGTCATATCATTGCTCACCATTTTAGAAAAGGGCTTTGACCCTTATTAGGAATTTATTTTCTCCACTCTTCACTACATACACCTTCATTAGTTATGGGATATTTGTTCTCCATGTTTATAGTAATGTCTGTAATGAGGGATTATGCATCAGTCATGGAAGAGAGGAGCAAACGGATTCATAAGTTTCTCTTTTAAGGAAAGGAGAAAGTGGAAATCATCTAAGAGATCGACGAGAGGTCTCACTTTAGCTCCCGTTCTTTGAAAGAAAAAAAAGAAAGGAAATATGAGTTCTTCATAGGAAAAGAATACAACATGTTTTCCTTTACACAGAAGAGGTGTGTAGAAAACATCTCCTAGTTTATATTTCAGAAGGAATTCATTTACTCTACTTTTTAGTATAATTTTCCTTCACATGGGAGTCTCTTTCTCCACTACTTTGGAAGGAAAAAGATGGAGAACTTATGTGCATGTTCTCAAGTATGGATGAGTAGAGCAATTGAATTCAAAAGGATCTCTTTCAAAGGGAAAGGGAAAGTGGAATAGATTCCACTAACATGGCCCTTTTTATTTGAAGGGATTACAAAGAGAGACATGGAGAGGGTTTCACTTTCTCATTTTGGTTGTCTAGATACAAGAAGGAGATCAGTTAATCATGATGGTTAGATTGATTCTCACCTGGAGACTCTTGAGAGAAGTAGCCATGTTTATTTCTAGTGGTGGTCATTGACTAGATGATAGGATCGAGTTATTGACATTAATGACACTGGGATTAGATTGATGATACCTCTCTTTAGAGTTTCTAGGAGATAGGGATATATCTAACTTATTGGGGTTCCGAACTCTTGGTTTATGTTACATCATGAGCATGATGTGTAAACATCAGTTAGGAGGATGGGTACTAAGGGATTATCTGAATCTCTAGGTGAATGCTTTTGCATTCATATGGCAAACTACAAGGAAGAGAATATTTTAGAGTTTGCACTAATGCCAATAAATGCTCTTCCAATAGAACCTTGTTCAATGGTAAAGGATAACAAATGACAGACTTCTTGGTTGGTCGAATGTAGGGATTTCATTTTACTACCAAGAAATTATTATGTATGAGCTAGATGATGGATTTGCATAATTCACAAGGTAGCTTAGATTAAACTACTACTTGTGATTACACTCAAGGTTAGCAAGACCTAGAGTGGTATGAGGGCAATCTATCATTTAGTTCTAGATGGGTTTGAAGTCACTTTTTATGGGATTTTGTTTCTAAATTTCATAGGATTCTATGGTTTATTATCTCCATTATGGTACAGTCAAGCTTATGGCCTTGACACTTTACACTTGTTTTTTATACTATTACTCCATTGAGGATACATCTTATGGACTTAGGTCATTTTGATTATGCTATATGTTATGGGAGTGATAGTTTGAAAGTTGAGTGTACATGGGAGATAGTAGGCACCACTCAGATGGTTTCCCACCTTTGAAATGATCTCATATGAGACTTCTTAAGTGGAAGGATACCGGCAAACAACACACAGAGATGACCATGTATATAGAATACATGGGGTTCACGGGAGTCCGAGCACTTTCTTCTACCACTACGGACATTTCATTTACATTTTTGAGGACAAAAATGTTTTCAAGGGGAAGGAAATGTCACATCATAGGCTTTATGGATATGATGATGTTATGGAGTCTAGACTAATATCTTATCACTTGGCAAAATAATGTATGTTGCCTCATTAGGTAGATATACAAGAGAAGAATAAAAAAACACACGATGAGTGTGTGGAGAGACGAAGCTCGACAGCTGGGCGGTTCGAGCACAAATGATCTCTATGTGTATGCTTGTGCATGCTCATCAACTGAGCAAAAGAGGATTACATTATACTTATATAATGTGTGTTTAGGATGCTTTGCACCTTTTTACTCTACTCTCCATAGGAGACCTACTTCTCTCTTTCTTGTGAATCTCAATGATTCCACCATGGGGAACCTCAATGCAAACACTCTCATTGAACTTTCATCTAGTCAAAATCTGCATGATAAGTTCCATATCAACATTGCAATTAGTGAAGAGTATGCAACAATAGGAAAGGTATTCCGAAGAGCTCTTCAATCTTGTGAAGTTGATGGATTATGCAAAGAAGGCAAAAAACATATCGACATATGGGAAGATGGAGCTCTTTATCTGATTGATCCATGAACTCAAAGGGATCCACCTTTTCATAATCTTCTTGGTCTGATTAAATTGCAGGAGATGGTGATGATGGTTTATGTGGCTGTTGTTCAAAGCTCTGTGAGATTTCAAAGAACTATATGCAACACATAAACTATTTGGAAAATGTACTATATCAAAGAGACTAAAGTTGTCACATTTGTCTTCTCAATTAGAAGCTTTTAGACAAATGAAAGAAACTCCTATAGGATTGAGAATGCAGTCAAAACAAGTAAAAGATTTTTTAGATTTGATCAAAAAATTTGGTCAGAAGAAAAAAAGATCTCATTATAAAGCAAGAACAAGCTTCTTCAGATGCACAAGAAAAGGTGGAGGAGGATTCACAAAAAGTAATGCTTTCAAAGAGCTTTTTGATTGCCTCTTTAGAAGACAATTACAAAGGAGCACATGCGGGATATAATCACCAGATAATCTATACAAATCATGTCAATAAGGACTATTAACAGATGTCATTTCTTTTAGGACATATGGATTTACAAAAAAGAATGAAATTTCATTCCAATTTTAAGCTATAATATTTAGAATGTCTTTTACAATTCTTCTGGCTGAAAAATACATATGGATGTATATGCAATTTCTAAACTCATGAAATTTTTGAAATGAAATATTTATTCTTCTTTCAGTCTTTTGAATGAGCTTGACTTTGGCAAATCTCCTTTGTATCTAAGAAACTCCTTTCTCCTATAGCCATCAATACTTTGTACATTGGAGACCTCTTCAACCATTGCATAGCTTGAATAACAAAGCAAATATCTAGCTCTAGAAGCATTGAGCCCTGGGGCATAGCCAAAAATCCTGAATGCTATTGTTCTCTCAAGAAGAAAAATCCCACATGCATTAAAGGGAAGTGAGGAAAAGCCCATGTACTTTGAAAGAGTCTTGAGAGGGAATAATGCAAAATCAAAGTCCTCATTATACTGTTTATGTACAACACAAAATAAATCTGGATTCAACTTTGGAAGATAGTGAATGACTTAATGTATATCCACTTTTGCTTTTCCTTTACTCTTTATAGCTTTTCTTGTGCCTTGCCCCTGCCAAGATAATTGTCCTCATCCAATATAGATAATTGTGGAAATAATGACAAAGCAAGATCAGAGAGACAAAAACAACCGTGAATGACTTTGGAAAAGACTAAAGTTGTAAGGAAAAATAATCACTGAAATGAATTTAGGAGAAGACCAATTCAAGCGACTAGGATCATCCAAAAATCTTGGATGGGCCTAATCACTTGAATCAGTCGTTCATCAAAATCATTACAAATATGCCACTAAGTGCCATAATATATTAATCATGAAATAGATAAATCGACAAAATGGGCCTAATCACTTGAATTGGTTATGTCTGTTGGTGCTATTAAGCCCAAGCCTACACACTTGATCGCTTCACATAAGCTTGATGTATTAGCATATCATTTTGAAGGCTTCATATGTACAACCTCTTGTAATTTTGAGTTATAATTACTCATTGTCAAAGTGGAATAAACCCACAAGAAGTTAGGAAGCATAAAATCTTGTAACTTTTGGTAGTTGAGTCAAGAGAGAATCAATCCTATACTTTCGGATGCACTTTCCTGGTAGAGATTTGAATTTGAATTCAAATCTTTGGCTCCAACAAAACTATAAAAGAGAATATGAAATACCTACGTGCATCTCAAGGTTCAGAGGTCATATTCATGTATTTTCATCGAGAAGAGGAGCTCACCTCATAGCTCACTCATTGTGCAATGGCTTATTGCCAATGGCATTGTACTTTTACATGATTTAATACATACATGCTCATTACTTTCTACTCTCATAACTCTCTCACACTTCATCAAAACAATGAATTTGTCTGAGCTGGTTCTCACTGTATAGTGCATCATTTCATGTGATTTAAAGCATGACATCTTCATCATTTTTTCTACTTTAATCCTACAAAGTTTCATTGGTAATGCTTTTCATGATCATCAGATATCAATCAATCTCTGCTCATTGGTATGTGACTGTCAAGGCCCATAAAAGTCAAGATGGATGCTTAACTTGCTAAACATATTTCTCTGCATATAGTTTATCATTTTAGATTATTTCACTCATGATTTGTAGCTTGTTAAGCTAATTTAAGTTACCCAAAAGCAATTTTATTAATTGCTTGTAGTCAGAGAATTGTGTAAAACTCTGAGTAGGTGTCTCAACCAAAATAGCAAGTTTTGGACCTTGGATCATATGCATGCTTATTAGCAAGCTTAAGAGGCCCACAACACTCCCCATCCATCACTTATAGCAGGTGTGAAGCAGGTCTTAGTTGCACCAATTCATCTCTTGTGATTATCCACCATCTCCTCCAACAGTGGTATCAGAGCAAGTTCAATCAAGATGGGAGATGGATTTCCATCCTTCATTGAAAAATTGTATACGAACAACTACTAAGCATGGTCCCTAAGGATGCAAGCATACCTTCAAGGGAGAAATTTATTTGGATACATCTCAGGAGATGAAGACATGCCAATCTTCAGGAGCAAAAATCAACCAACAAGGGAAGAGCAAGAAAGGTTGACCGCATGGTGTGCAAAGGATGCTCTTGTCAGGTCATATCTATTAAACTCAATCTCTGATTTCTTGTTACCACATGTTGGAAATTGTAAGACCTCCCTAGAGACTTGGGAAGTGCTTTCATCATACTTCTCCTCCAACACAAGAGCTAAGAAGAATCAGTTGTGGATGGAATTCACAACCCTCAAGAAACAACCAAAGCAAGGAGCGGCTGATTATGTAACCAAAATGAAAGATGTTGCAGACCAACTTGCAAGCATTGAAGAAGACATAGAGGAAGAGCACATAGTGAGGCAGATCATCAATGGAATTAAGGCTGATGTCAAATGGGAGTCCTTCACCACAACAATGGATCTCTACATGGATATGCAAATACCTGATCTCAACACCTTGATGGGACAACTCTTCACTCATGAGACAAAGCTCAGCAGAAATGGTGACAACTCAAGAGGTAACCAATCTTTTGCCCTTTATACAAATAAGAATAAAGCTAAGGATAAACGTAAAATTAAAAAACAAGACAAAGAGGCTAGTACCTCTCAAGCTAATTATGCAAGAAGAGGAAGAGGTGCTAGAGGTAGGGGTAGAGGAGGAAAACAAGGTCCGAGGAGACCCCACAACAATTCACCATGCAACATATGTGGTCTCAACAACCACACTACAGAAGAATGCTACAAAAATACAAGGAACCAAAGGGTAAGAGGCTTCCATAGAGGAAGCTATGGACAATCTAGAGGCAGGTACAACAATGGTGGAGGCAACTACAACCATAACTTCAATCAAGGCTACAACAATAACAACTATCAAGGAGGCTTTAGAGGAAGAAGGGGCTTCAACAACTATATTGAAGATCAAGAAGACTCTATGCTCATCATGAACATGACATCCAAGCAAGGTAAAGATGATGAGCATCTTTTCTACATTGACTCAGGTTGTTCCAATCATGTGGTAGGGAATGTAGCTCTATTATCTAATCTTGAAGAACCCAAGGGGAAGCATGAACTACAAACAGGTGATGACACTAAACATTCATTCAAGAAACTTGGAAATGTCAAAACATTTGATGGTAGTATGAACCTTTTAAGCAAAGTTTTGTATGTGCCTACTATAACCAAAAACCTAATTAGTGTTGAGCAGATTGTAGAGAAAGGTCTACAGGTCAGGTTCACTAAGCATGGAGCATATGTGAAAGACCCCAACAAGGATTCAAAAAGATTGCCAAAGGTGAAAAGTCATTAGATTGGTTACTTTTGAAATTGAAGACATAACAAACATGACACTATTCAGTTATAGAGACCAAACCCTATCTGAGTTGGAAATATGGCACAAAAGGCTAGGGCACATAGGAGAGAGAACTCTGAACCAAATTGGCCGGGATCAAAGTGTGCTTGGCATTCCCAATGTGACCAAGCAACACATGATATACAAATGTGGAGCTCGCCCATTTGGCAAAGCTCATAGGCAACAATTCAACAAGAAAGGATACATCCATGAAGATTATTTGGAGTTGTACACACTGATGTGTGGGGTCCTAGCAAAGATCCATCCATCTCAAGTTTAGGGTACTATGTCTCTTTTATTGATGATTACAGTGGGTCTTAAATTCTCTATTTCATAAAGCATAAGGATGAGGTGTTTACATGTTTCAAGAAGTATTTAGAACTAGTTGAAAACCAAATAGAAAGGAGATTGAAGAGAATCAGGTCTCATGGAGGTGGTGAGTACTTTTCACATGATTTTGATTTATTTCTATAGGACAGAGGCATAAAGAGGGAATTAACAACCAAGTATACTCTTGAATTGAATGAAGTGGTAGAGAGAGGGAACAGGTTAATTGTTGAGGCAGCTAGGTCTATGTTAAATGAGAAAAAATGACCTAATTATTTATGGGCAAAGGTTGTTTCCACAGCCACCTATTTGGTCAATAGGCTTCCATCCAAGTCATTAGATGGTATGACATGATATGAAGCTTGGAATGGCAAGAGATCCTCATTGGATCATTGCATTATATTTGGGTGCATTGCCTATGCACACATCCCATCACAAATCAGAGGGAAGCTTGGCCCTAAGGCAGAGAAATGTATATTTATTGGGTATGATCCGAATCAAAAGGGATATAGACTATACGATCCCACTAACAAGGCATTCATAGTTAGTAGGGATGTAGTATTTGATGAGAATAATTCATGGTTTGAAGATGATTGTAGGAAAGTCAAATTACCATATGATTTGGAAAATGATTTTCCAACCCTAACTCAAGAAGATCAACACCAAACAAAGGACATCAACTTAGAAGATGAGGAGCATACTGAATTCAAAGTGGAAGTCAAGAGGCAAGTTCAAATACAAGCAATTAGAGGATCCACCTGAGTCTTCCAATCAAGCTTTAAGGAGATCACAAAGAGAAAGTAAGAAGCCCATAGGATATGGATATGATACATCCTTAGTCAGAAAGCACTCTGTGTACATCACTAAAGATTCTATGGCAGAGGATCTTTCTTCATTTGAAGAGGCTAAGAAGAAGAAAGAGTGGAGAGAAGCCATGCAAGAAAAAGTGGAAGCAGTGCAGGATAATTGCACTTGGGACTTAGTTCCCAAGAAACCAGATATGAAGGTAATTGGTTGAGGATGGATATACAATGTTAAAAAGAACTTTGATGGTTCTATCAACAGGTACAAGGCAAGGCTAGTGGCAAAGGGATTTGCCCAAACACATGGATTAGACTATGAAGAAAATTTTTCACCTGTGGCAAAGATGCCAACAATCAGGCTATTGGTAAGTCTTGCTCCATCAAAAAATTGGAATTTATATCAGTTAGATGTCAAGAATGCATTTTTAAATGGTTGGATATCAGAAGAAGTATATATGGCACAACCACTAGATTTTGAAGATGAAGAAAAAATAGGGTATGTATGCAAGCTTAAAAAAGCACTCTATGGTCTCAAGAAAACTCCTAGAGCTTGTAATCATAGGCTTGTTACCTATTTATAAGATCAAGGCTTTGTGGCAACCAAGGCATATTCTTCTTTATTTGTTAAGAATAATAAATCAGAGGTCATCTACTTATGTGTCTATGCAGATGATATCATTATTACAGGTAATGATTCTGAAGCCAGCAGGTCAAGGCTCAATTGATGAAGGAATTCAAAATCATTGATCTAGGGCTATTAACCTATTTCCTTGGATTAGAACTTGTGTACACAGATTCAAGTATATTCATCACACGAAGGAAGTACATACATGATATGTTGGTAAGGTTTAAGATGGAGAATACTAAAGTTGCAGGTATTCCCATGGAGATCAATCATACGCTAAGTTCACATGAAGGTGAATTACTTGAATATGTTACAAGCTATCAACAACTTGTGGGTAGTCTTAATTATGCTACTTTGACAAGAGTAGATATCGCTTATGCAGTAATTACATTAAGTCAGTTCATGCATGTACCAAGGAAGCCACACATGGAAGCTTCAAAGAGGGTGCTTAAGTATCTAAAGGGTACAATGAATGAGGGATTCTTCTACCCCTTTACTTCTTACATAGATATAAAGTTATATTCTGATGCAGATTGGGTTGGCTTCAAGGATGACAGGAGAAGCACTTCAGGGTACCTATCTTTGGAGGTTCAAAACTCATATCATGGTCATCCAAGAAGCAACCAACTGTGGCCTTATCCTCCACAGAAGCAGAATATAGAGGCTTGACAAATGCAACTCAGGAGGCTATGTGGCTTAAGCAATTGTATGCAGATTTGGAGATACATTCCTACACTCCAACTATCTTTAGAGATAGTGCATCATTTCATGTGACTTAATGCTTGACATCTTTAGCATACTGTCTACTTTATTCCTATAGAGTTTCATTGGTAATGCTTTTCGTGATCATCAGATATCAATCAATCTTTGCTCATTGGTTTGTGACTGTCAAGGCCCGTAAAAGTCAGGATGATCATTTTAGATGATTTCACTCATGATTGGTAGCTTGTTAAGCTAATTGAAGTTACCCAAAAGCAATTTTATTAATTGGTGTTGTACTTGGAGAATTGTGTAAAACTTTAAGTAGATGACTCAACCAAAATAGCAAGTTTTGGACCATGGATCATATGCCTACCTATCTATTGTTGATATATTTAGGTAGTGATGTGTGTGAACACACTAGGATCGCTGGGGCACTTTTTTCCCTCTTCAGGAGGTTTTTTCCCCCCGGCTTGTATATATGCCTATTTCCCTAATGGGCTATTTATCTTTGTACATTCTCTAGTAATACATTCAGTATTGTGTATTTTGCTCCAAGCTTTTTCTTCTTCCTTGTGTTGTTTGCGTGCTTCTGCAGACATCTAACTCCAACAATTGGTATCAGAGCAGGTCGTCGCTTCATCTAGGGTGCCGTCGACACTCCTCTAGTTGCAGTCTCAGAATCGCACGAATTTTGGTGAGCATACTTAGTGTGTTTTCTAGATCAAAACGGCTTCGGTCTATGGTGCTGAAATCACGATCTGAGCTCGTTTCGGCCTCTGAATGCACTATCATAGCGCTTGTGCAGGCTATTTCATCTTTTTCTGCCAAAGGTATATACCAATTTCTATTCGCCAGTATAAGTGTCTCGAAGTCTGCTACAGGTTTAGTGGAATTCGTCTTAGTAGCTCTGTTCAACTTTTTGAGATATAGTCAATTTTCTACATCAAGGTATTTTAGTCACCGGCCATGGCTGAAAGCAGTGATGTGTTCCGTATGTTGGCTATTGAGGATAAGTTGGATGGCACCAACTACCCGTTATGGGCTTATATGATGCGACATGTGTTGGTTGCAAAAGGACCGTGGAATATTGTGCAGGGTGTCAAAAAATGTCCAATCACACCTGCAACTATTACAACTGCAGGTACTGAAGCTGATGTAGAAGGTGTCGAAGATGATGATATTCTACATATTGTTGTTCGTGTTGCAGTTTCTGCTGCACCTACTGTAGAGCAAATTCACTGGGATGGCAGAGATGCCCAGGCACATGCATTGATAGCTTTGTCTATCAAACATGCCATTATTCCTCACATTCGCTCTTGTAGAACAACTAAGGATGCTTGGGATACACTTACCCCATTGTACCAAGCTAGGAATGAGGCTCGTGTTGCTTACCTCTGAAAACAGTTGGAGATTGAGCACATGAATGAAGGTGATTCTATGGACAGTTTCCTAATGAAGATCAAAGAATTGAAGGAACAGTTGTTTTTTGTTGATGAGGTTATACCAGATAGCTCACTTGTGCAGACCGTTCTGAATGGTATTCCTGACTCATATTAGAGTTTGCTTCTATTCTTCGGTTGATGATGAAAGGTAATCCAAATTCCTTATCATTTGAGGAGTTAGTCTCTGTTCTGTTGCAGTAAGATTAGTCGAAGCAGAACAGGTCCATTATGCAAGTTGCAGATCAAGCTTTCCTGGCTAGTCAGAAGGGCAAAAATGGAGCTCTTCAACTAGTAAGCAGAAATATGCTATTCGAAGAAGGAAGATAAAGATGAGAAGAAATCAGAAAAGCAGAAATTGTTTTGTAAGTACTATAAAGGGAATGATCATATCATAAAGAACTGTCCAAAACTAGCTGCTAAAGAGGCAAAGAAGAAAGAGGCTAGAATGGTTGTTGTAGAGGCCTCTACACCAAAATCAGAGTCTGCTAATCTTGTGCAGGAAGAAGAAGGCGTTTACTACTGTCTATAGTTTTGACCCATCTCTCTCATGAGCAGTGCATGTCTGCAATAGACTCAGATGTTTGCCAGTATTTTGACAGTGGGGCGACCAAACATATTACCTCATAGTGCAATTTCTTCTCTTCACTCGAGCATGCCCCTATAGGGAATACTGTTACCTGTGCCAACAACTCCTCTTATCCTGTTATGGGAGTTGGTAAGATTATTTTGACTACTATTGATGGTAGTTCTTTCACTTTGTGAGATGCTTTATTTGTGCCAAGGATTAAGAAGAACCTGTTATCGGTTTTCTGCATTAGCCAAGATTGTCTTGGTTGTGAAATTTGTTGATGACAGGTGTACAGATCATGATTTGTCAAATGGCGATGTGATTATTGCTTCTGGCATTTTATATCGTGGGCTGTATAAGCTCATAGACTATGAAAGATCTATAAATGATTTGGCATGTGTAGTAAATGATTCTCAGGCTATGTTAGACGCAAAGCTTTGGCATGCACGCTTTGGTCAACTAAATTTTGCTAGTTTGCTACGCTTGTAGAAATATGAAATGGTGTCCTCTTTGCCCAAACTTGAGGCACCTGAAAAACCTGTTTTTGAAGGTTGTATTTTGGGCAGAATGCAACGTTTGTCCTTTCCAAAAGATGGTTCAGTTCTGGCTACTCAGAAAGAAATTGCAGCTTGTACATAGTGATGTTTGTGGTCCTATGTAGACACCTTCTTTTGGGAATTATCTGTACTTCGTGACTCATCGATGATTTTTCTAGGCATGCATGGGTATATCCATTGAAGGCAAAGTCCGAAGTGTTCATGTGCTTCAAACAGTTTTTGGTTTTGGCTGAAAATGTGTCAGCATGTAAAATGGGCACCCTCCGTTCTGATCGAGGGGGGGAATATATTTCTTCTCATTTTAATGCATTTCTGGTTGAACGTGGGATAAAACACTAGTGTATAGTGTCGTATACACCTCAACGGAATGGAGTTGCTGAACAAAAGAACAAGTCACTCATGGAGATGGCGAGGTGTATGGTCAAGAGTCAGGCTCATAGTTTCTGGCTTGAGGTTGTCATGTGTGCAGCATATGTACTGAACAGGTGTCCCACTAAAGTGCTACAGTCTATCACTCCATATGAGGCTTGGCATGACCGCAAGCCATCTGTTGCTCATCTGCATGTTTTTGGTTGTTTGGCATATGCATTAGTGCTTGAACATCGCAGAAAATTGGATGATAAAGTAGTAAAGTGTATTTTTGTTGGGTACAGTTCTGAAAGTAAAGACTATCGTCTATATCATCCACAGAATAAAATCATTCTAGTTAGCCGTGATGTTGTTTTTGTGGAAGATGTTATTCAGCCATTGCTTTCATGTACTAAGGAGACATCTGTTAGCTCCAAAGACATGTATGATACTTTGCCGCCTCTTTTTACAGGTGGACAGTCTAGTTCTAGTCCTAATAAGGAAACTTCTCAGCCTTTGCAAGTTTCATGTGATGATGCAGATAATTCCATTTCTGATGCAGATGTACATGATGCACTTATTGATGAGAGAGCTGATATTGAGCAGGCAAGAACTATGCCAAAATGGCTGGTGCAGACCTTGCGTGACAGCAAATTAGATGCACCTCTATCATATCGTACTCGTTCAGGCTCTCATAGTGCCTTTTTGCATCAGATTGCTATGCTATGGCTGCATCTAGTCTCTGTGATGAGAATGAGCCTGTTTCGTTTGATGAAGCACAAAATTCAAAAAATTGGATGGCTGCTATGCAACGTGAATATGATGTTATAATGAAGAATAGTACTTGGTCTTTATGTGACTTGCCTCCTGGCAAGAAGGCCATTGGCACTAAGTGGGTATACAAGCTGAAGCATAAAGCGGATGGTACAGTTGACAGGTATAAGGCTAGGCTTGTTGCAAAGGGTTATGCATAGGAAAGAGGCATTGATTTTGATGAGACCTTTGCACCTACATGCCGTATGACTACTGTTCAGAGCATCTGTGCACTTGCAGCTCATCATGGTTGGACTGTACATCAGTTGGACATTGAAACACCATTTCTGAATGGTGACTTGCATGAAGAAGTGTATGTTTTTCAGCCCCGTGGCTTTGTGCAGAAAGGGCATGAAAACCAGGTGTGCAGGTTAAAGAAGGCATTATATGGTTCAAAGCAAGCACCATGTGCTTGGTATGAGAAGATACATGCCTATCTGATTGCACATGGTTTTGAGAATAGTCCAACTGAAAGCACCTTATATGTTAAGCGTGCTAATGATGTGCTTTTGATCATTGTTGTCTATGTTAATGACATGCTGCTCAATTGAGAAGCATATTGCTGATTTTAAGGCTGATTTGCAGGCCCCATTTGAGATGTCTGATTTGGGGCATTTGCATCACTATTTGGGCATTCAATTTATGCAAGTTGATGGTGGAATGGCTTTGTGTGAAACGAAATATATTGACACATTATTGCAGCGTTTTGGCCTTGAAGACTGTAAGCCTATTGCCACTCCTATGGAGATAGGTTTACGATTGAGTCTTCATGATGCTAGAGATGCATTTGATGTTGTTCTCTATCAACAGGCTGTTGGGTGCTTGATTTACTTATGCATTACTTGGCCATATATTTAGTTTGTTGTCTCATAGATGAGTAGGTTTATGCATTGCCCAGGAGTCAAGCATTGGCAGGCAGTTAAGCGCATCTTTCACTATTTGAGTGGTACTCGGCTACTTGGGTTGTTTCATCCCAAGGGGGGATCACTACCGCCAAATTTGCATGCTTTTTTTTACTCTGATTGGGCTGGTTGCTATGACACTCGTGTGTCCACTAGAGGCTTTTGCTTCATGCTTGGTAGCTCATGTATATCTTGGTTGAGCAAGAAGGAGCCTACTGTGGCCACTTCCAATTGTGAGGCTGAGTATAGGGCAGCTTTCACAGCGAGTGTTGAGTGTGTGTGGCTCAGACGCCTTATGGTTGATTTGCGTGTTGGTGAGACTTCTGCCACCACCATCTTCACTAACAATCAGATCGCATTGGCAGTTGCAAGGAACCCTGTGTTCCATGATCGCACTAAGCACATTGAGGTGCATTATCACTATGTCAGGGAGAGGTTCTCTGCTGGGAGATCAGCTTGGCATATGTGCCCACGTAGGAGAACATTGCAAACCTTTTCACGAAGGCTCTCCCTAGGGAGAAGTTTGAATCTTTTCGCAAAGCTTTGGGCTTACTTCCTTTTGTGGAGTGATTTCAACATAGCTTGGAACTTCCTTATACATGAGTGCCAGCTCCTTGTTCACCGCATCACTCCCAAGGGGGATTTGTTGATATATTTAGGTAGTGATGTGTGTGAACACACTAGGACTACTAGGGCACTTTTTTCCCTCTTTAGGAGGTTTTTTCCCCTGGCTTGTATATACATCTATTGCCCTAATGGGCTACTTATCCTTGTACATTCTCTAGTAATACATTCAGTATTGTGTGTTGTGCTCCAAGCTTCTTCTTCTTCCTTGTGTTGTTCGCGTGCTTCCGTAGACATCTAACTCCAACATCTATTTTGATCCTATCATTAGTGCATCATCTTTCGAGCAACATATGTGATTATTTATGCTTATTAGCTAGCCAAAGAGGCCCACAACACTCTCCATCCATCACTTATAGCAAGTATGAAGCAGGTTTTAGTTGCACCAATTCATCTCTTGTCACCTCCAACAATGTCTTCCAAATGATCACAAATAGATGTTAATTGGATTATATTACATAAGGGACAAGCTGAAAAAGCCATAAAAAAGAACAACTCTAGACACGACCAATTCAAGCAAATAGACTGATAAAAAATTGTTCGATGGGCCTAATTGCTTGAATCGATTGTATCTTAGAATTTTCTTATCTAGATGTAGCTTGACCTCATCTTCCTCCTGGATCAGTCATTTCTCGTCAATCCTTATTGTTCCTTTGTCCTCAGGTACCTCCACAAATGAATATCCTCGTCCAAATGAGCAAATCCCCAAATCTTTTTTTCGTTGGTCAATATCTTCATCAACAAGGGTTGGCTTCTATGGTAGCACTCTTTCATAGCAGCATGAGAGAGCTTTTGATGAGTCTTTGAATTCTTTATTTGTCAAGGATAAGTTTGGGCTCAAAAATTCCTCTTGGAGGTTAACCTCCTCAGCTATCTCTTTGACTTTAATTTCTGAATATTTCTCAAGAGAAACACATAGGGATGCCCCTTTTCCTTTATCATGTTCATTCTCCCCAATTGAGATGTGATCAAGACAAATTAGAAACCCTATGCTCAAGGGCAGTAAACAACAATTATTTTGATGTTCTGGGCAAAGTTCTATCCTGCTTGGCAAGGGGAAAATCTTCCTAAATTTTCTCCTGATTCTGGCCCTATCCAAAGGATCCTTCCCAAAAATGATTCGCTAGATACAACTTTGCCAGATATGATAATTTCTTGACCATTTACTATCCTAATGAAGGTCTCCCATTCATCCATAACAAATGCTTTTCTTTTCTCCAAAAGTGTTTCAAAATCAAAGGTGGGATTGAAGATTCCCATTGCATTTGGAAAATGATTCACCTTCAATCCCTCTTGAACAATAAAATCTAGAAGTTTCTAAAATGTAGAAACATTTAGAATCACATTCTTCTCTTCCATCTCAATAGACGATCGATACAAGCAAATAGAAGCAGTCAAAGAGAGTCAAACAGGCGTAATTTCTTGAATCAGTCATGTATAGGATTCAAGCTCAGAGTGCTTGGCTATGAAGGTAGAAATTTCTTGAAGGTTGAAAATAAGAAAAGACCAAGGGAACTAAAATTTATTGGCAAAGAGAGAAAGAAACAATCACAGGACCAATGAATGTGTGACATCCAATGGTCAAATGATGTGGACCACTAAAAAGTTGACATGTGGAAATGTAAGTTGGGATTCCCAATGGCTAGATGACATGGGCCAATCAAACATTACCATGTGGCACTAATGGTCAACTCAACTTTGAGACCTATTTAAGCTCCTCCCTTCATTTGTCCAATTTTTGTGACCTACGTGCTCTCCCGACTTCCAATAGTTTTCATGCCCCAACCCTCTGCGAATTTCTCTAATTCCTCTTCTCCTTGAGCTCTCATGGTGAACAAGGTAATATCCTTGATCTTGATATCTTCTATGCAACCGATTCAAGTGATTAGTGGAATTAGAGATTTTTGGATTTGCCCAATCGCTTGAATTGGTTGCGCCTAGTTAAAAGGCTTTTTAAGATCTATTTAATCTTTCAAGATCAAGGCAAAAGATAAGAGGATTCTATTTTTTCATATGGTATTGAGACAAACGATTCAAGTGATTAGGGGAAACAGAGACTTTTAGATTGACCCATTCACTTGAAGTGATCGTGTCTAGTTGTAATAAAGTAAGTCTATGACCTAAGGGTCCGACCGGTTCAAATAGATATGAAATCAGAGACTATTTGGTCACCTGTGTGTATGACCAAAGATCATACTAGAAGGACATGTGCTCTTGTAAACAAGTGATCCACTTAGCTTAGTGATTAGGTCTCAAGGGTGTGAAGGAGGAGGTCTTGGGTTCAATCCCCATGGGGTACATGGGGAGAGTATTTTGCCTAAAGAGATCTAGAGCCTTCTAGAAGCATCCACTTGAGTTAACTCAAGTTAACTAGACACTTGGCACACATGTAGTTACATGGCTGACACATGGATGGTTAGTATCCACATACCCAAGAAGACAATTCCATAGAGAGAGGTATATATAAAGGCATTTGGTTGGGAGGAGAGTCATCTCTCTAGCATGTGGTGGTCATAATCTTGCATTGGCATCAAAGCTCAGGAAGTAGGGTTGGGAAAGGTGGATTGACCCAATGGCCTCTAAAAAAGGTGCTTGAGCACTCTATCATGTGAAAGGGTAGGAATTGAGAAGGTGGCACTTTCAAAACTCTATCCAAGAGAAATTGGGGTGTATCTCTCACTACCATTTCTTGGGTTGCAAACATTCTCACTCGTACTCTTGAATAATCAAGAAGAGGTGAGATAGATGATATTGATTTTATTATGCATGAAAAACATATGAGTTTATTATTGAGCATGATCTTTCAAAAGATTAGTATTTGATGATATGTGATCCACTATTTGATGATGATTTTCACAATGATTGTTTGAGCCTTATAGAGTATGGGGATCTATTTTCTATGGATTTTAATGAAAAGCTTGTCTCTCCTAGTAATATTTTTTATTCGATGTATAAAATTTTGAGTTACATGAATTTGATAATGAGACATAAGAGAACTTGAATAGTGCAAATGGAGAGCATGAGTTTGATTTTGCACAAGCAAATGAATTTGATTGATTCACAATCACATGAAGAGTGTATGGGTGAAGAAAATTTATAAATAATACATTTGAGATGAATGCATTCAATTTGCAACATGAAATGAAAGATTCATTTGAAAAATACGCTCTTTGATTATGATGATGCTAATCTTGGAAATGAGTTTATGAATACAGGTGTTGATTTAGAGCTAGTTATTGAATTAAGAGTTTTGATGGATTATGAGAAAGGAAAATAATTTTGAATTGAGAATTTATTTTCTTATGTGGATGGATTATCGAGAGATTTTATCATGGATTGCAAAGGATACACAATATCAAAGCTAGATTAGGAATGCATGATTTGTTTTTTATGATTTTCATAGTTTTTCAAGTTTCAATGTGTTGTACATTGAAGGTGATGATGCTGATTCAAGAAAAACTTCCTTGTTTAGAAAATCCTAAGTAAAACTTTCCTTTTGCATCATATTGAGCTCAAAGCATTTCTTTATATGCATGTTTGAATTTGTAAATAGGACATGATTTGGATCCCTGAAGGTGCACATCAATTGTCACACCAATTGATTTTTACATGCCATGAATAAAAGTAAGATTGAGTTGTGAGTGGAGAAAGCTCCTTTTATTAGAAATTGGAAAAAGATAATATATTCTTGCATCACGATTGAGATTACTTGCATGTAAAGTATGCATGATTGGCTTATAAGTGCATGTAATGCGTTTTGATTCCCGTAGGGGCACACCCATTTTCACATCAATCAATTTCTCAAAGGCATGATTTGAATGTGCAAGTTTGGTCATCAAAGGTCAATTTTCTTTTCATTGCACTATATTTCTTTTGAATGCTCTTAGAATATGTATGAGTTAGGTCCAAATTCCATGGCCATGCATCGACTTGAGTTTCATTATATACCCATGCACTTATTTTTTCTCATGAAACTTGGATTTGAAAAAGGTTTTGTGTTGGTGCATCGAGAGGCCGCATAGGTTTGAAGGGTGTGGATTTCAGAAGGATTTAATCCACATACACTAATAGATGTGCTTTGCGCACAACTCAAGCATGTCAAAAAACATGTTTTTGATGCTCATTTTCCTATCATCAAGGCATTAGCAAAGATACTTTGGAAGATACTTCTTCTTCATAGGTGATACTCAAAGGAGAAATTGATCTTCAAAGCTTGAAGATATTTAAAGCTATAGACAATGTGATTTTAATGGTCAAAAGGGAGAGATAAGATGAAAAGGTTTTCATGTGTTATAGAGCCATGGTGATCCATCTCTATGCCAAGGTTTTCCGTTTGTCTTTAAAACCTTTTGTTGAAAGTGAAGCTTATGTAAATTGGAGGAGAGATATGACAAAATACTTATTTTAGCTTTTTCACATGTGGTAATTGGTGAAAAATATTGATTTTATGGAAGCTCGTGAAAGAAAAAACTCAGCTTTTTCTAAGCTTATGGAATTGAAGCTATCACTTTTCTACATTGGGAGCGATAGTTGTTTACTTGTTTTAGGGGAATATATTTCTTTGCATCCATGCAGGGACATGGAGGGATATGAAGTAATTTGAGATGGGAAAAGGGAATGGTCAACAACAACTACAAGAAGCTATGCATCTTCTTGAGATCTTAGAAGATGGGCATGCTGAGAATGGTAGAAGGGGAAGTTATGTGAACATATTTATAACACAAGAAATGGGCAAATAACCATATAGATTAGGAAGAAGGATTCATCATGATATTTTGTTACACTAGTGTGATTATAACTAAAGTGAAAACGTTCTAATTTTGATGATCAACACAAAGGATTATAATAATAGAGGATTTGTAAATAAAGGTCGGAGTGAAGGATGCTGCCATTGTCCCTGAGAATGCAAAAAAAATTCTAGTGCAACCATTTTTAACGAGTTCAATATTGAGGAACTCAAATGACTCGGCATACATTCGAAATTGGAGAGAAGGATATCAAGGGAAGATCAAACAAATATGCACCGGTAAAACTTTAAGACAATAGTTATGCAATATAACACGGGAACAGTAACACAGGAGAAGATAACAGATATATGAGAATCTCAACAATTTTCTACTAACAGCAAGTACAAAGATGATGGTGTTGTCCACCCGTGCGCTCTCAAGGTAGAGCTTAAATGGTGATCTAAACAATATTAGATTGGGAGATACAAGGTAGAGGTATGCTGGCTCAATTCGATGTCTCAGGTAGTGCAAAAGTCATGTATATATAGGATAATGGGTGGCCTTCCATGGACGGCTATACATGGGTGGTAGAGTGTGGGCGGCCACCGCCCGCATAATTGCCATACATGGCTTAGGCCGGTTGAGCCGACCTAACAAATATGAATGCTTTTCTGAATTTGATAAGGAATATTCCATGGAATATTCCCTCCACCATAGTGTCGAGGGTGTTGCCCCCACACCCCCACCAGGGGGGCCCATTGGCCCCCTAGGACGCCCCAGCTAGGGGGCCCGCTGGCCCCCTTGAACCCCCTTGTCGAGGCTACTCACCGCTACCCCCAACTCCATAATTGGGGACCCTGATAACTCCCTTTCCTTTAAATACCTTACATGGTCCAATATGACCTTCATTCAACATGCAAGTTGGGATTCCCATCAATTGGATAATGCATGCTTGGCTTCTCCTCATAATGGGGGCCTTACAAAATGTGCTTTTAATCATGAGGGGTAGACATTGATCATATATTGACAAAAACAAGATGATTAAGATAAAAAGTTCGTATAGAATGGATATAGAATAGCGCATTGAGATTGATAGGGAGCATCAAATAATCAAATAGAAGTGTTGATTCAAAGGACATTCCATGTTTGAATTGAAATTTCCATTTGAATTCTAGACATAAGTAGTGCTCAGGTATTAATTTATATTCCAAATATTGTTTCTTGAATCTCATGTATTTGAAGACATTGAATGGAATTCTTGTAAATTTGTGAATATATCAATTGCTCTAGCTTTGGGATGTTCCTTTTGTTTTTTAAATATAAAGGAAGTTCAGCATTAGCCTACTCTCCCGGACTTGAATTAAATAAAGAAAAGTACAAGAGAAGGGGACAGGACCCCCCAAATCCCACAAAGCAGGGGAAGCTTTTACAGAGCTTAGATGGCATTACAAAGAAGGTTAATCACCCTCTCATCACCCTCATGAGGGGCCCACTTGGGTTTAAGCTTGTTATTGATCAAAAGGAGTACTTGATGATGCCTGAAGGGGGGGAATTTCTTACAGTTAACAATCCTTTTGCCAAGGAGGAACAATGATTTCTCAATTGACCACTCTTTGGGGGAGTCACCGAAGTTGAAAGCACATCTTTCCCGCCAGATTTTCCATAGGACCTCCCCTTTGATGGCATTCCAGAGAGTCACGGAGCAGCCGATTGCTTCTCCTAGTAGGGCCTGCTGCCAACTGAGATGTTTCTAAAGTCTAATTTTCTTTCCAACCGTCTACCAGAGTCTTTTGGAGTTGGGGCAGGAAAAGAAGATGTGTGAAACATCTTCGATAGACTGGTAGCAGCGTTTGCACTAGGGAGGAATCCCACAAAATTTGCTAGCCTTGAGGTTGGTCCAGATTCCATGATGAAGAATTTGCCATAAGAGGACAGACTTTTTGATTTCTATGAGGGGGTGCCAGATAGCCATGAACTTCATGTCCCACCGAAGCCGCGTCCATGACAGGTACCACTTCTTGTTTAGGTTAACCTGACAGTCAATCGTTTCTTTGATGCTCGGGATTTTTGATAGGCTATTCCCATTGTGCCATTTGAGACCATGCGAGCTTGACGTGTCATGTCCCATGAGAAGGCGAACTTTGTGTCGGTCCCAGGCGAGGCATCTCCTTTGCAAAGTGTTCCATTCTTCATACGAAATGTTGACACAAGGGTCAATATCCTCGAAGTTGATCCAGCAGTTGGTGTCTTGTTTCCAGAGATGTTTAGGGCTTTGTCGTTGGTGTCCACCTCAAGTTGGTTCCCACCTGGGTAGTCAAACTCGTTGATCTCATTTTCCAGATTGCAATACAAGTTGCTGGAGGGGATAATTGACATGTTGTTTCGCTCAGAATACGCCCTAGGACTTCTTTTCCTTCTTCTTCTGACTTCGATGAACCCGTCTGTATCAGCTTCTGGATTAAGGGGGCCCTTGAATTCCTCTTCCTTTGTCGAGTGGGTCATTGCCCCTTTGTTGTCTTGAGCATTTTTGGGGGCTTCTTGATTTCGCTTGCTTTTTTGTCTCAAAGGGCAATCTTTAATCATGTGACCTTGTTGGCCACAACGAAAGCACGCATTGGGAAGGTTTTTGTAATTGATGTCTTGCTCCCATACATCCCCTTCGCCCAAGTCCACTTTGATCTTTGATGGAAGTGGCATGTTGAGGTCAGCCTCGACACAGATTTGAGGGTGCCACCGAGCGTTGAACGAGTGTCTTGCACCTTCATAAATGAGACCACCAATGTCCTCGCGTGAGGCCAACGGCTTGCCGATAGGAGAAACAATGTCCCACATGAAGTTGTACAAGAAGTATGGCAGGCTAGGGAGCTCAACCCAGAGAGGGTACCGAAGCAATTTCGATTTGTCGGGAGTAAAATCAGGGGACCATCTGAATAGGCATAGGGTCGCCCGACCGAGTTGCCAGGTTCCGACACTTAAGGCTCGAAACGCCATATCTTCATTTTCAAAGACTAGCAACATGTGGTTTGCCGGTAAGAACTGACATTTACAAACAATTAGCCCATGGGGGAACCACTCGTTGTGAAGCCACTGTCACACGATTTCGAGTGGGGGCCTAGGGCCAAACATTTGGCCGACAAGGCAAACTTTCTTGAGCTCCTCCTGAGTTGATAGAATTGCAGATCTACTGAGGGAGACCAAGGGGGGTTCAACACTCTCGGAGGCCCCAAGGGCGGCGCAAGAACCCCCCTCCAACAGAGAGGCCAGGTTACCGGTCTCCGCTGGAGGAGGGGCTAGGTTACTTCTCACAAATGAGGGGGTCGCCAAATCCATGACAAAGGCCCGACAAAGCAAAAGGGAACAAGTTTGAGGGAAAGGACGCTTCACCAAAGTGGAACTTGCAGCTACCTCAAAAACTTCGTTTCCTTAGGATCCATCATTTTGCTTAGGATCTACGTTAGACGGTTGCCACTTTTTGCAAGGTCCTTTTGATATTAACATCATTCACCATGCATTAAAGTTTAAAGGGTAGAACTTTTTTTTTTCAATAAAAGGAAGTTCGGCCTTAGCCTATTCTTCCGGACTTTAACTAAAGTAAAGAAGAAAAGTTACAATTGAGTGGGACTAGTGCCCATGGGACCCCCCAAATCCCACAATGCAGGGGACGAGTGTGGCAAGCTAGAGGGCATTACAAATGAGGTGGATAAATCTATCATCACCCTCGTGTGGGACCCATTTGGGTATCAACTTGTTGTTTTCGAGGAGATAAATACAGTGATGTCTAAACGGTGGAGATCTCTTATCTCGGGAGATTCTTTTACCTAGAAGAAACAATGATTTCTCGATCGACCATTCCTTAGGAGTTTGGTCAAAATTGACAGCACATCGCTCCCTCCAAATCTTCCAAAGAGTCTCACCCCTGATGGCATTCCACAGCCTCGAAGAACAACCGACCGCCTCACCCAATAGCACCTGTTGCCAATTGATTTGAATTGTGAGTCTCAAAACTCGTGTCACGTGATGCCAGACAATACGGAACTTGGGGCAATCGAAGAACAGGTGAGCTAAATCTTCGATGCATCGATGGCAACGTTTGCACCATGGTGGCACACCACATATTTTATTCGCCCTTGAATTGGACCAGATTCCCTTATGCAAGATCTGCCACATGAGAACAGACTTTTTGGTCTCAATTAGGGGGTGCCAAATAGACATGAACTTTAGTTCCCATCGAAGTTTGGTCCAAGAAAGGCACCACCTCTTGTTGAGGGTGTGATGAACATCTAAGTTCTCTTTGAAGTTGGGTATTCTAGATATTCTCTTACCATTGCTCCATTTGAGGCCCTCAAGGCAAGGAAGATCCTGTCCGGAGAGAAGGCGAGAAGTTGAGCGGTCCCATGCCAAACATCTGCCTTGAAGAAGAGTCCATTCCTCGAGGGTAACTCTATGTCTTGGGTCTGAGTCTTCGAACCTAATCCACTGGTTGGTCTCTTGTTTCCAGAGCTATTTCCATTGTTTGAACCCCTTGTTCCATAACCGCTTTGCTGTTTGGAGGTTCCAAGGCTCCACTCCTCTAATGCCACTGATCGGGAACCAGATAGAGTCATTTTTTCTTATCCCAGCCGCCCACTTCCACTCATCACTGATTCTGATGGATTGTTTGGCCTTGTTCCAACTCTTCCAAAAAGAACACACGAGGCTAGAGCCTTTAGGGGACACCAGAAGGGGGGAGAACAAAAGCGTGAGAATCCCTAAGTCCTTCCAACCAGGATGGCCAACAAAGGTAAGGTCTTTCAAGTTTCTAAATATCAATTTAGCCCAAGAGGACTCACTATTGCTCCAGGCCTTGATAAGCCACTTAACTGCTAGCTTGTCATCCAAAGCCACGATATCCAAAATACCCAAGCCCCCTGAGTCTTTCGAGCTAGTGCAAGTTTCCCAATTGATTTTGGGGATCCCCCTCCTGTTGGGGTCCCCAGTCCACAGGAAGTTTTTACAGATTCTTTCCACTTTGGCCAACTCTTTCTCCTTCGGCCTCCAACACGAGATAAAGTAAATAGTCGTTGAAAGCATAAATGTGTTAACAACCATAGCGCGCCCTGCCAAGTTGACTTGCATACCTTTCCAATGATTTAGTTTGCTATCCAGCTTGGCCAACACCCTGTTCCATCGTTGGTCCATTGTGATGTCAAAGCCCATCGGGATGCCAAGGAGACGGAAGACTTGACCTCTGGGGATAACTTGACACCCCTGATCTAACAACAATTGGGGTGGGGGACCGCGGATTGCTCTGAAAGCAGTTTTTGCATGGTTGATTTTTGAGCCTGACGCCACACAAAAGGTGTCAAGGCAACTCCAGAACACCTCAATGTTGTTCATATCGTTATGCACAAAGGCATTCATATCATCGGCAAAGAGTCTAGCAATCATTTGGCCATGATTTAGAGGTAGGGAAAGACCCATGAGATTGCCAGAGTCGATGTGATGCTTTAATAGGCGACTGAGGCCGTTCGAGGCAATAGCAAAGAGTAGAGGAGCCAGAGGGCAGCCTTGCCTGATAGATCTTTTTAAACGTATGGGCTCAGAGAGCTTACCATTGATATTTATTCTAGTTGAAGCGTTTTCGAGAAGAGTAGAAACCATTTTTGTGAACTTTTGGCTGCATCCAAGGTCTTTCAGTGATTGGAGAATAAAGTCCCATTCCAATCTGTCGTATGCTTTGTCGAAGTCGATCTTAATGAATACCAGATCTTGTGCAGACTCCTCAGCAAATGTAAGGCCTTCCCAAATGTCGACAATTGCTTCAAGTATAGATCTACCTTTGACAAAACCTTTTTGGTCCTCACAAAGCCATGACTTTAAATGACAAGAGATTCTGTTGGCAATAACTTTGGCAATTATGTTGTATCCAGTTTGGAGCATGGTAATCGGCCGCCAGTTTTCAATTTTGTTCTTATCTCCCCTTTTGTGAATTAACTTGATGACGCCATTATTAAGACACTCAGGAAGGGCACCGAAGGACAGAGCCTCGAGCCACACCAGACGTAGCGGGGTGGCCAACACATGCTTGAAGGACTTGAAAAACTCATTGGTGAGGCCATCAGGACTTGGACTTTTTCCATTTGGAAGGGCATCAATAACCTCGATAATTTCGTTCTCAGAAATGTTAGCTTCTAGAAGAGAACTCATGTTTTGAGGGATCCTAGAATGAGCTACCCTTGAGATGGTAGCCATGCAGTCCCGCCTGTGCGGGGAAAGAGGAGTCGAGACCCCGAGGAGATGTGTAAAGTGCTCGACGATGATAGATCTGTTCTCGACTTCCGTGCTACATTCGATCCCATTGTTATCAACCAAGAAGGGGATGGATTCCCTTACTTGTTTCTTTTTGAGGATGTTACACATCTCTTTCGATGGTTTGTCGGCCTTCCCAGCCCACGAGTCTTTGAAGAATATCTGAAGATTTTTCCTTTGAATCTCCTCCTCGAATCTTAGTCTTCCCCTGATTTTCAGAAGACCTTGCTGGCATTGCAAGTTACCTTTGTTCACTTCTTCTTCAAGTCGTGAGAGTCTCTGGTATACCTTTTCTCTTCTTTTTTTCCGGATATCTCTTATGGCCTTATGAGTCCTAATCAGAATTTGTCGAGTCCTTTCCACTACGCTTCTCCAGCACTTAGCCGGTTCATTACAAAAGGCAAAGGCCTCCGCCCAAACTGCGGAAATTTCTGGTGGACAGAGGGGAGGGAAAATGACGTCTGACAAGCGTGGAACCAAGAAGCTTTCCGGAGCGTGGAAATCGGGTTGAAAGAAAGAGTAATCGGGTAGTGGTCCGAGATAGTCAGGTCCATGTGTTGGGAAATCGAAGGAATACCCCACTTGAGGATGGTGTTTTGGTCGATGTAACATCTATCAAGTCTTGCTTTCCTCAGAGAGTCCCCCCGTTGGAGGTTAGACCATGAGAACCCCTTCATATCTTTTACCTCGACCAAGTCGAGATGAAGCTTGATTTTATCCCATATCTCTTTCTCCTGACCGTCAATAATATTCCCCTTGTTATTCCAACGGTCCTCAGGAAATTCAACCATGTTGAAGTCCCCACAGAGCAAAACATTGTGTGAGAGGGAGTCGAGGGAAGTCCAAGTGTTTATTCTATCCGTCTCACCATTAGGGGCATAAAGTGAGACCACAGTGAACTGTTTAGGGAGCTCGAAAGAGGCAGCAATCCAACGATGATTTCGATCTTCACAACTCGAGGTCAACCTGTTGGACCAGGAGTGACTAATACCGATTGCAGTGCCGCCCGCCCCCTTAGGGTGCGAAGTGGAGAGCCAAAGGTGGTTCAGAGAAATGCGTTTAAGTCGTTTCTGGAGATCCTCTATGTCGATTTTAATCTCTTGTAAGCAGATAAAGTCGGGGTTGAGGCACTTGTCTTTGAACCATTGGCCAAGAATCGCCGCTCTTGAGGGGTCGGACAGTCCCCTGATGTTAAGCGAGGTGATTTTCATTATTGATGGTTTCCCTCTTTGAGGGGAGGGACCCGATCTTTTTTTTTCTTTTGATCTTCTTTTTTACCCCCAACTTCTTTACTCAGGATCCTACTCTTGAGGGGGCTCTTCCAAGGCATGTCTGACGGTTGTTTCCCTTTAAGCTTTGACTTTTGTTGCGGTAGGCTTGGCAAGCATACTGGAGGAGTAGGTCCGAGGAAGGAGCTTTCACTCTCTTGATTGTCTTCGTTGCTAGTGGTGAATCCATCCTCTTTACTGGTGGTGTAACCTTCTTGGTTGTCTTCTTTGCTGGTAGAGCATCCAAGGGAATTGTCAGCAGGGTCTTCTTCATAAAGGTTGTCCCGTGGGAGGTCGAACTCATTAATCTCCTTTTCTAGGTTGCAGTACATGTTATTCGAAGGGGCAATGGTCAAAACATTCCTTGCTAGCGCTCTTCGAGGGCTAACTTTCCCCCTATGTCTTACTTCCGTGAACCCTTCTGACTCCGTCTCTGCGACACGAGTGCCCGCTTCTTCCTCCATCGGAGAGGGATGGCCCCTAGTGCCAACTTGAGGGAAAGGATCTGGGGCCCCACCTGGTTTAGGCTTATTTTTCTTGGTATTTTGCTTCGAGGGGCAGTCTTTGATCCTGTGACCTTGGAGCCCGCAGTGGAAGCATGCATTGGGCAAATTCTTATAGGTAATCTCCTGAACCCACATCATACCATCGCCACAATTTATGGAGATCTTCGCTGGGAGGACCTAGTTCAAGTCTGCTTCAACGCAAATTTGTGGGTGCCAGCATGCGTTGAAAGAGTATTGAGTACCCTCGTAGATTAACCCCCCAACATCCTCTCTTGAGGCCATCGGGCGACCGATCGGTGAAACGATTTCTCGAAGAAATCCATACAAGAAATAGGGTAGATTGGGAAGCTCCACCTAGAGCGGGTAACGAAGTGGCTTTGACTTGTTCGGAACAAAGTCTGGGGTCCACTTAAAAAGGCATAAGGTTGACCGGCCCACCAGGCACGAGCCGGCTTGCAGGGCCTGGAAGGCCATCTCTTCATTCTCAAACACTAGAAGTAGGTGATTCGCCGGCAAGAATTGACATTTGCACACAATTATACCATGCGGGAACCACTCCTTATGCAACCAAGTTCTCACATTCTCTAGAGGGGGCCGAGGGCCAAAAACTTGGCCGATGAGACACGTTTTCATCAATATTTCTTGCTTTGCCACCACTGATTCCTTGCACAAAGAGACCACCAGAGGTGCAACGTCTGAGGGGATGCAGTCCACCTCAGGGGGGCACGGGGACTGGGGGGGAGCCACATTGCTTAAGACCAAAGATGGAATGACGGTAGACATGGAAGCGAATTCACCAATCCTTTTCAATGGACAACTTGGTTTGTAATGAGTACAACTTGTTTATTTAAACACTCCACTTGCTTGGACTTGAGGGAGTAGAAGCGGAAGTTGCCAAGATTAAATCGGAAGCCAAGATTAAATCGGAAGCCAAGAGAAGCAATCACATATGAAGAACGCTTGTCCATTAAATGACGCCATGACCACTGAAAAAAGGGAGCAACCGTGGCAGCTGATAAAATATATTTTTAAGTCCACAACATTTGAAAATGAACAAGCCTGTACGTGCCCTGTCAGCAAGCCAAGGGGGATCGGGCCACCCGCGAGAAGTTTTTCTTTTTTAATGAGTGAGGCGGCTCAATCAACTTAAGTTTATGTTTTCCTTTTTTACTGATCGAGAAAGCTCCGCGTCCGCGTCAACAATAAGAAACAAGGCCGGGTTGGCAGTCCTCGAAACCATCAATCGTGGAGAGCAAAGGCGCGAAACTATCAATCGCCAAGCCGAGGGCAGAAACCATCAATCATGCCCCGTCAATCGTGGGGAAACAAAGCGCGCGAAACCATCAATCGCCAAAGCACGCGAAACCATCAATCGCCAAAGGAGGGGAAAACCATTGATCGCAGTAGACCATTAATCGCGAAAACGACCATCAATCACGTGAATCACCGATCGATCGCTGCAGACCATCAATCGCAAACGACCGTCAATCGCGTGAATCACCGTCACTCGCGGAGAACTCCATCTTCATCTTCTTACGGAATTCTGCGTCCCTCGCCAGCAGGAGTAACTTCTTGTTGTTCAGATGCAGAAGACTTCTGAAGCTGAAAACTCCGTCGCCGACACTTGAGAAGCCGAACTCATCATTGTCGCTCTTGTTCCTATGACGAACTTTACTCTTTAAATGGTAGAACTTAGATCATCTTTCTTCATGTGCTTCTATAGCCCTCAAACCCCACCAATTGGTATTAGAGTAGATTGCCACTTTCATTTTACTTGCATATTTGTGCAGGTATGTGTATGTGCATGTGTGAGACTCTTTGTGTGTGTGCTTGAATCCTAGTATGGTGAAGGTCTTCATACCTTTGATTCGTCTCTCGAATTGAAATTTTCTAGGTGAGGATCCATTACTTAACCCTAGCTACTACATATATCATGCAAGTGGGTCTACATCAAACACTTTGGTGCAATTTTTGGGGATGCATCTTGCCCATCATCATGCTTGGATGATGATATCTTGCAAGCTATAAGTTCTAGGAGCTTATTTTCTTGTTTGTGAGTGCACTTCCTTCATGTTTAGCTCATTTCCATTTGCTTTCGATCCAATGAGGGAACAAGATAGGTCTACAGGGTTCTTGGGTGGAAAAATCCAGTAAACACTAGATCCATGTGTTTCTCCAAAAATACCCAACACTCAATTACTAAACAAATTATCGAATACGGTGGCAAAATTATATTATTTATTCACTACACTGTATTGACAATCAGAGACTTTGATCACAACTAGTCAATAAATTAACATACTATTCTATGACATCATAGATTGACAATCTGGCATATCGAGTACCTATCTCTTTCTTCTCTATGTACCTCGAGATTGAGCACTATATTAATATGAATAATTACATTGGTTTGGCGCTTTGGCAAGATGTTTCAGTAGGATAATATTTACAAGTATTAAGATTCTAACATCCGACGGCTAACACTGTCACACATGGAGGACGTGAACCCAAAAAGATCAATTACAAAAAGAAGAACTTTATTCAACATCTTTTGGTTCTACATCAGATGCAATGAAAACTTTTGATTTAAAAGTGTCCTGTTCCTCTTTGAAGATAGCTTGAATTTTTTATTAATAGTTTTAAGTAAGCTGGACTTCATCTATTTGGAATGTGATGGTACCATCAGGAGTGGCACTCGAGGTTGAAGCCCAAGACAAAATGGCTTACTCTTAGCTTCTGCCATTTGCAAGACAAATTTCTCTTGAAGATAAAAATTCTATTGAAAAATGTGCTTTCAGCATTGTGTTTCAATTTGAGTAGTCTTCATAGCTTGCTCCTTGAGTTGTTGTTCCTATTCTAAACTTCTCTATAGGTCAAAAATCATTGCACAAAAAGCAATTGTTGTTACTATTGGTCTTCCTTAACAGATAATTGCTCATTGGTTTCTTTTAGTGGAGTTACAGTCAGTTGAAGGAGGTCATAGTCTTGAGCTTGCTCTTCTAGGTGAAACTTCATCTCACTAAATGCAGCATCTTGGACCATTGTTTTTTTTTCAATTCCTATATCTAGAGTAGATGCCAACAATTTGCTTCCTACAAATCGGGTGCTTTCTTTTTAAAGCTCTCTATTTCTTGTCGCAATTCTTTGAAAAAATCTTTGAAGTACTGGATTTGCTTGACTCCTGGTATAATGCATCTCCCAACTGATGAGTAGTGAATAGTTGATGGGTAAGCACGTCTTGCAACTGTTGAGTTCGTAGTTGTAACCATTCATTGTGTTCCCATAAGCGACTGCAAGTTTGGTGGTAATGGTCCATATCATGAGCAATGAGAGACTAAATATGCATGAGGTAGGTGCTGATGTGACCAAAATCATGGAGACAGTGGTGTTCATTGACACCAAATTGCCATAATTGTTCATGAGGGGTCAAAAGTGGCGACAATTTAGGGATATTGGCATCAACATCGAGTTTGAGTTTGGTAGATTCCCATGGAGATATCGGCGAGGAGGGGGTGGACCATAGTGTGCTCAAAGGAGTGCCTAGTGTAGAATAGGATGGCAAGGAAGGAGGGGTAGGGAGTGATGTAGCACGATCAAGGGAAGGAGTCACGATTGCATCAACAAGGTTTAAGGAATGGGAGGGAGAAGAACTAGGAGCAGGCAAGACAGCTACTATGACAACCAAAAAAAGGAGTGGGGATGAAGGTGGAGAAGCATCGTGATTTTTTGTATCACCCACCCGAGGCATCTAGCAAAACCAGTGGGATGGAGGGTGGGATGCCAATGGTGGCCGAATGGACTGACTCATCAGCCACGGATGAAGAAGCTGCATGTTGCACAGGAGAAGGAGGAATGGATGATGGATCGACAACCATGGTGGGTCCAAAGATATCTACAGCGGAGGAAGATGAGCTTACCAGCACCTTGGGTCGGTGAGAAGGTTGTAGGATCAGATTGACACTCTCGTCCTCATCTTCCGTAGGTGAAGCTGGTCGAGCAAACCTTCAAGGAATCAATAGTACACACATTGAAATTGGGTATTTGCCAATGTAGAGGATAGATAATAGGTAGGATAGGTGAGTTTTTGGGTGGTGGTCAAGATCTAACTATCGAACAATGGTATGACATTCCTTATGAATGCAGTTAAAAAGGACAATCGACCAATTGACTAGTTCACGGGTAGCATGGGCAATTATGGAATAAAACTATCATGAAATTCCATAAGGGTGATGCTAGAGATTCATGGCCATGATAAGAAAGTGAAGAATGGACTGCTCTAGTTCTCATCGATAGCTGATGGCATATTCATTTGAACTGTGTTGAGGAAACAACTATTCATTACAGCACAGGAAATGGATGGGATAGACACCAAACCATCAATGGGCACGAAAAAATGTTGACCCACCTCAGTAGGGGTCTTCCGAAGCTCTTGTCTACTAAGAAAGACCATCCAAGAGGCAGTAGATCCATGCTCTATGGCAATGGTGCATATTATGCTCTCAACAGTGGGGTGTGCCAAAGCAGCATCCCACTATAGGACGTAGAAGTGGCCAAGATAGTCGGGGTTGATGAAAGCATTCATCTCATCCAAGAAGAGTTCTGATAGGGGTTCGATGGGTGCTAAGGTCTCCATAGCTAAGCACATCACATACAACAAAAATGATCAACAAATGCAAGGTAAATAGAATCACACACAGAATGCAATAACCATCGATGGTGAAGCAAAGAGATTTTTAAACAAGAGAGAAACACGTCAACATGATTAAGGAGAGGGGAGAATGAAATGATGAATGCAAGTTGAGGGGAATGATGCAATAAGTATCATGAAAATCATGTAGACATGGGCAATGAACAAATGATTGGACATGTGGAGGGTGATCGAAAAGGGAAAACCTTTGACCCATTGATTAGAGGATCAAAAAGGTAAAAGCTTTGACCCATTGATCGGATTTTAACCAATACTCAGAAAAGTGTCTACAACTAAAAAACTATCGGATCTAACCATGTCGAAATCTCATAAGGACCAAACCACTAGAATTTAAAATTTCTACACACTTATCCGACTTCGAGTTGTAAAACAATACTAGTTGGCCTTCGTCAAAGATCATAGTCGATAAAAAATGATCATGAGTCTGTGCTTGTCGTAGCTGCACCTTGCATGAAGAGGAATCTTTCAAAGGTTTGTTGATCGAGAGCATGCAAATCATCAATTCGAGCATACAAAGAATCAATTAGTAATAGTTTGTGGTCAATGGCTACACATAGGCTAGAAACGACCACCTCCATATGGGCAATTGCTTCAATACCATATGCCAATTTGAAAGGAGTATAACCCATAGTAATTTTATAAGTAGTTCTGTATGCCCAAAGTACCACATGTAGAATCTGGTCCCATCGATCAAGACAATAAGCAGTTAACTTCTTGAGCAAGATGAGCAATTTTTTGTTTGTACTTTCAACAAGGCTATTCGCCGATGAGTAATACAAAGTGTTGAACTTATGGATAATGTTAAAGGAGTGGGTAAGAGCTTGAACTTATTAGCAAAGTGGGTGCCTCTATCTGACATAATTTCTAGAGGAAGGCCAAACCGTAGAAAGAGATTACGGGTTAAACATTGGCGAGCATCATAGTAGTGGATGGTCGGGCCACCCAATCCTCAACCCAGTGAGTGGCATAATCAATACAAATCAGGATGTATCAATTGGTAGTAAGGGTAGTCAATGGAGTAATCAGATCGATGAAATCCAATCCCCACTTTTGGAAAGGTTATAGAGGGAGGACAAGTTGCAAAGGAAAGAAATATTGTGGCAACGATTGGTAGGTGCATTGGCAGGCATAATACTATCGAAAATAAGCATGCACTTCATGTTGCATCGTTAGCCACCATAGTCCACGTCGTAGAATCTTCTTATGCATCAAATCAAGCAAAAAATGACTATGAGTAGGTGTAGAATGGGCCAATGCCATGATCGACGGCACCCATGAATAGGGACACATCGAAGCCAAGGACTTGAGGGATCAACATGGTAGAATTGTCCCACAATGACATGAAAATGCCCGCTATGCAGGGCCAACTTCTATCGAGCAGCTATAGATAGGGAGTCGGCTCAACAACTAGAAGTTAAAAAGATCATGAGAGTATCATAGTACGAGTTTGCTAGATTCCAAGGAACCAACGAAGAACTAGGTTCAACCCTATAAATGGCAGGGGATGAATCATCCACTCCCACTAGGGCTTCACATAGATCTAACTCAGAAAGGAAACCAACAATCAAATGAGATGAACCAGGGCAATGAATCAAATCATTATCAAACTCTTGAAGGAAGAGAAACTAGCAAACAAGTCATCCACCCAAATTCTATTGCTCGACCAAGTAGGTTAAGACAGAATGATCCACATGAAATGTAAATTTGCGACCTATGAGGTAATGCTGATATTTCTTAATAGAGTGGATAAGACCCAAACATTCACATTCAATGAGGGAATAATTGTTTTTGGGAGGGGCTAGATAGTGGCTAGCATAATAAACTAGATGGTACCATTTGTCTTGAATATCTGAGGATCCACAAATACATGGAAGGCAAATCCTAATTTGGAGCCTGCAAGATAGGAGCCTCCATAAGGATTCGCTTAAGTCATAATGTCTTTCCTGACACTCTCCACTTCATTGAAAATCATGGGGGCGACAAACATTAACCAGGGTGAGGGAAATCATTAAATGGGCTAACCATCAAAGATGGTGACCGTGCTAATAGATTTGGTCGAGAAATCTCAAAACTTCCTCAGGCAAGTTTGGTGGTAGGGCTTGCAGAATGACATGCACCTTATCTGGGTCAACTTGAATCCCTTGAGGAGAAATAATATGGCCTAGTAACGTGCCACAATTTAAAACAAAAAAGGAATTTGATGGATTCAGGCACAACCTATAATCTCTATACTTTAGAAAGCAAAGGCAAAGGTGCTACAGATGTGCCCTTGTAGCACCTATGATTGAAATATCATCAAGATATACCCTCATGAAACTAGTGAGATAAGGAGAGATCTCCTACATACATTGCTAGAAAGTATTGAGGGCATTCCAAAGCCCAAACCACATAATTGTGCATGCATAGAACCCCCAGTTCATAAAAAAAGCGATTTTAGGTATGTCCATAAAAACTTGGTTATAGACATTGTACCCATCTAAAATGGAATACATCTCATGACCTACAACTTTCTTCGGCATACTATCTAGAAAGGACAAAGGGAAGGGGTCAAAGATAGTGGTGACATTGAGTTTTTGGTACGACACAAATTCGGAGTTGCTTATTTTTCTTAGGTACGATAACAATCGGGGAGATCCATTTTGCATGTACAATCAAAACTATAAATCCAACCCATAATAAGTAGTCCAATTCATCCTTTACTTGTTTGGCATAATGGGGGTTCATTCTATAGCTTTTTTGCTTGGCCAGATAAGCGTCTATTTTAGCACTACGTGATGCTAGTAAATTCTAGGCTGTAAAACCTTCATGTCCTTATAATCCTAGGAAAACACATAAAAAAAATCAATTAACAATGCGAGGAGATCCCATTCAAAAGATTCATCCAATCCTACTCTAATCTTAATAGGATATGGATTAAACTCATCATCTAGGTTACATGTAATTACTTGTTCCTCTAGGACATAGGTTTGTTGCCCAAAGATACTGTTTATCATGGAAAAAGGAAACCGTCCTAAACCTAAGATTCCATGTGACTTCTTTATCTCATGATTGGCTTAGGATTTGGATAAATCAACGATTCCATTGCATCCAAAACATGTCAAAAACCCTAAGATTGGCTATCTTCTTGCTTGATTCTACCTTGAAAACCTATATAAGGAGGGATTGGCCACATACATACTTAGTCTTGCCAATACCAGTCTTGGGAGCTCAAGGAGTCGTGACTGCCAAGTAAGTACTCTCCAAGTTCTAGTTGAAGTTCTTGTCTTGTTCTAGTCTTGTCTAGTCTAGTTCTTGGACATCTAACCTTGTCCTCTTGTAATTCATAGTATGAGATCTTGTATTATGTCTTGTATCTAGGTGGTCTCCCTAAAGGGAGTTCTTGTAATCCAGAGATCTTGCTTCAAACTTATCAATCCTAGGTTGTGGGACATCTTGTATCATCTCTGGTCTAGTTATTCATACCTATCAGTCTCGGGTTGTGGGATGTCTTATAATATGTATCATTTTCCCTACACAGGTGTTCTTGCAATTGGAAGTGTATTTTTGAAATCTTGTCTATTGTAGTTAGAGAGCACAATCTAGTGCTCCCTTGACATTTTGGCAAGAATAGCTTCTATCCAAGACTAGGCATCATGGAGAATGCTTATGAATAGATTATAGCATCACTTCAGAGTCTCCAGCAACAAGTCGGGGACCTAACTCATCGATAGACACAAGTTGAGATGGGACCTCTAGTGCATGTAGCTAAACTCCTCTAGGAATTACAAGAACAAATCGGGAATCTTCAAGCAAATCAAGGGAGTATTCAAATGAATCAATGGGCTAATATATCCTTCATGAAGAAACCCAAGATTTTCATGTCAGAAAAAATTGATGAGGATCGCATGAAGTTTTGTAGATTTCTCTAGCAAGTTAAATTCTACATCCGTATGCAACCTGATAGATACCATGACAAGGCATCCAAGGTTGGGTTTATTGGAACCTTTCTCTATGGCCAAGCATTATCATTGTTTGCCCCAATCTTGGAGAAGAACATGGTAGTACTTCAGGAATATGAGGGGTTTCTCCAAGAACTCATTGCCACATTTGGAGATGTAGACATAAGTCAAGTGGCAAAAACAAAACTTTGAAAGCTATGTCAAGGTAACTACCTTGCCTCTACCTATGCATCAGAATTTAGGGAATTGATATTGATCTCTTTTGGTACAGAGACTATTTCATAATCCAATTTAGATGGGGTTTAAAAGATGATGTGAAGGACCTTTTGCTCATGATGCTAGAAGTTAAGACATTGAATGAATACATCATGCAAGCTATTCACTGTGATAACCTAATTTTTGAAACGAAACAAGAAAAACAAGTAGAAGGAAGACTTCGCCAATGGAAACCCTTCCAAACCACTCCAAAAGATGAGTCTATGCCTAAACCTATGCAAATAGATGTAACTAAGTTCCAACCTCTAACACCACAAGAGAAACAGAGAAGGAGAGATAACAATTTATGCCTCTATTGTGGAAACCCTAGACATATTGTAGTTAATTTTCCCAACAAGAGAACAAACTCTAGAGTTGGAACCACCCTTGTAGAGCAGGGAAACGAGGAAGTCCAATTGTAAAAGAGACTGTATAGCCAAGCCATGATATAAGAAAGGGTCTCATAATTTCAGCTACACCCATAATTTCAGCCCTAGTAGATTTAGAAGCCTCCTAATGTTTCATCAATGAAGGATTGGTTTGAAACATGATATTTTTGTACTTTGGAAGAGCAAACTAGTAGTGAGCTAAAGTAGTAGATGGACCACCTCTAGCATGTGGGAATATAACTATGGAAACCATACCATTAAGAGTACACCTTGGTGACCATGAATCTTGTTGATATATTTAGGTAGTGATGTGTGTCAACACACTAGGACTGTCGGGACACGTTTTTCCCTCTTTAGGAGGTTTTTTCCCCCCGGCTTGTATATACGCCTATAGCCCTAACCGGTTACTTATCTTTGTACATTCTAGTGGTAATACATTCAATATTGTGTGTTGTGCTCCAAACTTCTTCTTCTTCCTTGTGCTATTCACGTGCTTCGGTAGATATCTACTCCAACAATTGGTATCAGAGCAGGTCGTCACTTCATCTAGGGTGTCATCGACATCACTCCGATTGCAGTCTCAAAATTGCATAGAATTTGGTGAGCATACTCAGGCTGTTTCAAAGATTAAAACAGCTTCACTTTGTGGTGTCAAAAATCGCAATCTGAGCTCGTTTTGGCCTCCAAACGCACTATCATAGCACTTGTGTAGGTTATTTCATCTTTTTGTGCCAAAGATATATATATATATATATATAGTTTTTGGTTCGCCAATATAAGCATCTCAAAGTCTGCTACATGTCTAGCATAACTTTTTTAGGTAGTTCTGTTCAACTTTTTGTGTTGGGTGTTGAAAGACGTCCTATTACACCTACGAATACAGGTACTATAAATACAAGTACTGAAGCTGATGTAGATGGAGTCGAAGATGGTGATATTCTGCAAATAATTGTTCGTGCTGTGATTTTTGCTGCACCTACTATAGAGAAAATTTATTGGGATGGCAGAGATGCTCATGCACATGCAATGATAGTCTTGTCTATCAAATGTGCCATTATCCCTCACATTCGCTCTTGTAGAATAGCTAAGGATGCTTGGGATACACTTACCACATTGTACCAGGCTAGGAATGAGGCTCGTGTTGCTTACCTCCAAAAACAATTGGAGAGTGAGCACATGAATGAAGGTGATCCTATGGACAATTATTGAAAAAGATCAAGTATTTGAAGGAACAATTGATTTTTTGCTAATGAATTCCTTCTTGGCAGTTCACTTGTGTAGACTGTTCTGAATAGTCTTCTCGACTCGTATTAGTGTTTTGCTTCTACTCTTTGCTTGATGATGAAAGGCAATCCAAATGCCTTAATGTTTGAAGAGTTAGTTTCTATTTTGTTGCAAGAAGATCAGTCCAGGCAGAACATGTCTATTATGCATGTTGTAGATCAAGCTTTCTTGGCTAATCAGAAGGGCAAAGGAAAATGGAGCTCTTCTACTAGTAAGTAGAAATTTGCTAATTTTTCACATTCCAAGAAGGAAGACAAAGATGAGAAGAAATCAGAAAAATAGATTCCTTTTTGCAAATATTGTAAAGAAAATGATCATGTCATTAAGAACTGTGCAAAACTAGTTGCTAAAGAGGCAAAGAAGAAAGAGGCCAGAATGGTTGTTACACCAAAAAAAGAGTCTCCTAATCTTGTGCAAGATGAAGAATGGGTGTTCACTACTGTTTGAAGTTTTGACCCATCTTCTCATGAGCCAGGGATCAAGAAAAATATGTTATCAATTTTTGCATTAGCCAAAATTGGCTTGGTTGTGAAATTTGTTGATGACAGATGTACAATTCATGATCTGTCAAATGGTGACATGATTATTGCTTCTGGCATTTTATGTCATGGGTTGTATAAGCTCATAGATTACATTCGACATGTGCAGTACATGATTCTCAGGCTATGTCAGATGCAAAGATTTGGCATGCATGCTCTAATCATTTGAATTTTGCTAGTTTCCTACACTTGTAGAAATATGATATGGTGTCCTCTTTGACCAAACTTGAGGCACCTAGAAAATGCCTGTGAAGGCTGTATATTGGGAAAAATGCAGCATTCCTCCTTTCCAAAACATGGTTCAATTTGGACTATGCAGAAATTGTAGGTTGTACATAGTGATGTCTGTGGTCCTACACAAACACCTTCTTTTGGAAACTATCTTTAGTTCCGGACTTTCATTGATGATTTTTCCAGGCATGCATGGATAATCCACTCAATGCAAAGTCCGAAGTGTTTATGTGTTTCAAAGAGTTTTTGGTTTTGGCTGAAAATGTGTCAACATGTAAAATGGGCACCCTCCGTTATGATCGAGGGGGGGAAAATATGTCTTCTAACTTTAATGCATTTTTGGCTAAACATGGGATAAAACATCAATGTATAGTGTCATATACACCTCAACAAAATAGAGTTTTTGAATGGAAGAACAGATCACTCATGGAGATGGCGAGATGTATGGTCAAGAGCCAAGCTTTACCACATAGTTCCTGGCTTGAGGCTTCCATGTGTGCAACATATGTATGTAACAGGTATCCCACTAAAGCACTACAATCTATCACTCCATATGAGGCTTGGCATGGTCGCAAGCCATCTGTTGCTCATCTACGTGTGTTGGTGGTAGTCAGGGCATCACAAGACAAGGGAGCCGACATAAAGAATTAGAGCAAGGAGAAGGGCCAAGCATGCAAAGCAATCAAAGAAGATTCGACAATTAGTCCATGGAAATTTTCCAAGATAACTCCCTTTTAATGGTGATTTTCATCACTACATGAACATTGTAAATATTGTTTTTGGTAGATTAGACTCCATTTTGTTCAAGCTGAGGAGTCCTCAAGCTTGAGTAGTAGAAGTATATATTTACCAATTTTCATAATTTTTAGAGCTCATTTGAGCCTCCAAAATAGCCTAGGAACCTAATTTTTTAACTAGGCCAGACACTAGGTTTGGACAGGGCCACTAGCTAGTGAAAAACTATAAAAGGAGCTAGAGAGCTCATTTTTGGGGGAGTAAAACTGTAGTTTGAACTAAGAAGAGCTCTTGCAATTGTTGTTTAATCTTAATCAAAGTTGTCATTGTTCTACTCTTTGTTCTTACTTGTGTGTGTGTGTGTATGTGTGTGTGTGTATGTGTGTGCATGCTTGTGTGCTTCTCCATCACCACTTGTGCACACCACTTGCTCGAGGTCCTCATACCATCCTCGTCTTCCCTGATTGACATTAAAGGAGGTGCTACTCACCACTGAGCTACACCAACTTTTTGCACCATTGCCGGGGATCAAGCTTTGAGGACGAGCGTGTGATGGTAAGATGTAGAGTAGAAATGTTGGAAGAGTAGGTAACATTTTCTTTTACTTGTTTTTACCTCCCTCTTCACTTCTACACATCATCTCCACGGCCACGACCATATACCTCCATCTCCATTCATTTCCTCATTTTCACTTGAGAGCGAGAGCGAGAGAGAGCTTGTATGTGGACTTGTTTTCTGTGTTTTTTTTAGCATTCTTGCAGGTACCATCTTCCATTGCAGTTGTAGTACCTCCAGTAGGTGAGAAAATTATTTGTGTAGGTTCCAAGGCATTGACCTCTATCGATCGTGATCGACAAAAAGATTTGGATTTTGGTAAAACAAAGTGCGCAACCACAAAGTACGTGAGTAGCACATTCTAGGTCACTAATTACAAAAAAAATTCCTTAATTCTCTATCAATCATGATTGACACTATCAATCGCAATCGACATCCACAACCAACACCTCTGTCAATCACGACCGACAAAAACGATTGACAAAGCCGATCGATAGACCTAGTCAATTGTGACCGATTGCCTATCGATTGCGATCGAGAGCGACGATCAACTGGCATGTCAGACTCTGTCAGATGCGATTGATACCATCGATCGTGATCGACTGATATTTCTCGGTTTACACCATAATTTGCATGCCCACATGTCCATCACAATGGACACAACATCGATTGGTTGATCATGACTGACACGTCGATCATGACTGACACGTCGATCTCGATTGATACTATCGATCGTGATTGATATTGTCGATTGCGATTGATAGAATTCTTTGCACTTTTTAGGGTTTGAATTTTAAGCATATTTTTGGCAAATTTTGGTAAAATTAAGTGGTAATTGAGCATAAGGAAACCTTAGAAAACACTGTGGGCTAGCTCAGAGTGCCTGAAATGCTTGTTTTGACCCCTAAGTGCCTGATGGATCATAACTTCTTCATACGAACTCCATTTGCTATAATTTTGGTCATCAGTTGGGATTAGGTTGTTAGAAGAATTTTTGGGCAAGTGTGAAACAAAAAAAAGAGGGTCTATACCTTTTAGTGGATGTTTAAAGGTTTTTTTGTCTACCTATTCATCTTTGATATAGCTCAATACTACTTTGTAAACCTTCACAGGTCTTTGGTGTACAAGCAAGGGGCTTCAAAACAGACTTGGCAAGGTGAACATTGGGCTTGGGCGAGCGTATCCTGGGGTCACGTAGCAAGCTGAAAAGCAAGAGGCTCAAGGTTGGGAATTCTCTTAACCCCCTCAATCAATTCCTAGATTAGGCTAAGTGTGAGTCATGCTAAAAGTGAGTCAAGGTGATGATAGGCATCTATCAAGTTGAAGGCTACTTAAACACTCAAGTTCAAGTAGAAATATGATCAACTTAGAGTGGCACGATCAACTTAAAGTGCGGAAATTCACTCAAGTATTCTTGATGACGTGATATCAGACAAGATCATAAACATGATAACTTATTAAAAAAAGAACTAAGTGACTAATACAAATTGATCTGCAACGAGGTTGTACTTGGGGTAAATTAGGGTTGTTCAATCAGGCATATGAACCTTAGATCAAGATGACATCTAGAGAGAGACAGAAAAAGCCTTTGGTCTTCAGAGGCTAGTGTCAATTACACTACTAGGTCTTGTGCCCAATAGTTGAGCAATTATCCACACTAACCTAGCTCTAAAACTAGCGAATCAGAGATGTCTTATGGTATGGAGAGACCCACAGGAAGTTCAGGTGTGGCTTACTTAGAGAAAACCGAATGCCCTTACAAAACTCAGCTTGAACACATTAGGACCAACCGATTAGGTGCTCTCATCCATGATGGCAGTATAAGAAGAACTGTTGTCCAGATTAAAAACCTAGACCAGCCCATTGGACTAGAACATCTAGTCGTCAAATTTGAGAACGGTGCATACATAGATAAAGAAGGTACAATGTACATAGTCACCAACCAATCGGATAGAACATATGAATTTGGTAATGTGATTGAAGAGACAGATTTAGGTGACATAGAGCAAGATAACTTAGGAAGAGAACAAATCAGTCTTGACTAGAATCGTCACTCTAGAGTGGGTTCCCTAGGACAATAAGAGCATAGATCTACTCTTACACCAAGAGACCAATGACTCTTTTTGGAGGTATAAGCCTGACCAACCTAATGAAGTAGGAATGCTCACAATTTATGAGTTTAAAGATCTTGATAGCCCAGGCGAAGTGACCTATTTAGACAATACTTTAGAGAGGATCTTTGTGGTCTCAGAGCATGGTAGGCATGCCTACACTTGGAAGGGTGAATTTGTTTTCCCCCAACCAAGATCTAATGTCTCTTTTGATCACCAAGGAGCTGGAACATCCCAACCTCATGGAGCTCAAAGGGACAGGAGTAGAGATAGGCCAGAAATAAGCTTTGCTAACCCACTAAGAAGAGAAAGAACGAGAATGAAGACTGATAGAATGGAAAATGAGAGACATAGAGACCCAAGAAATTAAAGAAATGCAGATGAATTCCCTCTGCCAAAGACTAGAGAACACACTAGGACCTTGAGGCCTGCACAATTAGTTAAGTCCATCAAGAGTTGCTTTGATGGCACTAGAGACCCGTATGATCATGTAGCAGATTTTAGGCAAATTTTGAGGGCTAAACAAGTTGAAGACTTGTTCACTCAATACAATTCTTTTGGCCTAACTCTCAAGAACACCACATTGACTTGGTTTCAACCGCTTCATCAATGTCAGTTCAGAAATATTGATCAACTTCTCGAGGCATTCATCACTGAGTTTTCTAAGAGTGACATCAGGCTCAACACCTCCTCACTGATCCATATCTTCAAACAAACACCTCAAGAGATAGTCTCACTTGCAGGAAGAAGATTTAAGCAATACCTAGAGAGATGCCCAAGTGGCTTTATTAGATGTATTGCTAAGTACCAAATTGAGATCTTATGTGTACTTGAAGGACCCTAGAACATAGAAGAGTGTGTACGCATGTGCATCGACATTGAGGATAACCTAGGGGAAGAATTAGAGCTTTAAAAAATCTACAAAGATTCAGATAGCTCAACTAGCCTCAATTCAAATCCATCCACATCTATTGAGGAGCTTGCAGAGAAGGTAGCCTAGAAGATAGGAGTCTCTACCACACAAATACCAAGATTTGCCCCAATGAAGTGATGTTATACCTGTGGAGGAGACCATATGGCTAATGTGTGCCCTATCATGGCTCAATCCCAAGTGAACCCTAACAGCCAATATTGCACCATAGAAAGAAGATATATCAACCACATTGCACAAGATTTCCCATATACTAAACAAGCTATCAAACAAAATTATCCTCAGTCGTATCCACAGCAAGGAAAGTACCAGAATCAGTACCCACCATAGCACTATGGTAGGCCTCAACAACCCTATCAACCACCCTATGAAGGGAACCAAAGACCTCAACCAGTTCTAGCGCAGCAACCCCCTTCTCCAGACAATGTGATTCAAGTGAAGTATGGAGCTGCAGAAGAAAATTTGAATAGAGCCTTAGTGCTAGTAACACCCTTACTTTTAGAAAGTGACCCAAGTGATCATAGTTTTGACTCTACTCATATTAATAGCCCACAAGCTTACTACATGCAGTCACCTGAGCATAATGAGTCATATTATTATGAAGACCCGAGTGAACCTTTGTTGGGAGCCAGAGTATGAAAATGTCATGTACACAAACCCAACCTCTAGACCTCAACCTAGGCAGACAAGATGCCCATTTCCTAGAGGACCATGATAGCGATGTCAAGGAGATCATCTCATTCGAGCGGAAGCCATACACCTATAATGACAATTATGCGACCAAGATCAAGGAAGAGATAGATTGGTTGGTAGGAGCCGGATTCATTTATGAGATCGAGCACACTGAGTGGGTATCCCCCATCGTAGTGGTGCCCAAGAAGAATGGAAAGTTACATGTATGCATTAACTTGAAGAAAGTTAATGCAACCACTATTAGAGATAGTTATCCACTTCCTATCACTAAACATGTCTTAGAAAGAGTGGTAGGCAAGGAAGTATATAGCTTCCTTGACGGATTCTTTGGATACAATCAAGTGGCCATAACTCCTAAAGATCAACATAAGACAACTTTTTCCACAGAGTGGGGCATGTTTGTTTTTTGGGTGAGACCATTTGGTCTCACCAATGCACCAGCTACCTTTTAGAGGTTGATGTGCCATATCTTCAAAGAGTTCTTGAGGAAGAACTTGGAAGTCTATGTTGATGATCTCTATGCTCATTTCAACATCAAACAAACACATATCCCCGAGTTGAGAGCTATCTTTGACAAATGTAGAGAATATCAAGTTTGCTTGAATCCAAAAAAGTGTGTTTTCATGGTCACACAAGGCAAGATTTTAGGATATATAGTTTCAAAGAATGGCATATCCACAAACGAGGAGAAAGTTAGAGCTATTGCAGAGCTACCTAGTCCAAAGAATGTCAAGGAAGTATAAGCCTTGATGTGGCATTGCGGCTATTATTGTTGATTCATTCACATGTATGCATTGTTTTTGTCAATCTCATCAATGATTATACTCATACACTTACTGATGCACATAAACCTTTCATGACTACTTATAAGGATTGTTTTATGTCTAACTATCCCTCTAAACTACCACCATCTCAAGGATCCTTTGATCGTAGCATAGACTTAGTCCCTGGTAGTTCTCCTCTTCATAAAGCACCTTATAGAGATGGCCCACTACACCAACAGGAAATAGAAAACCAAGTCAAAGACCTACTAGAGAAAGGACTTATAATGCCTAGTTCTTCCCCATTCAGAGCACCAATTCTCTTAGTAGAGAAGAAGAATAAAACTTATCGAATTTGCATTGATTATAGAGCCCTTAACAAGATCACAATAAAGAATAGATACCCTATTCCTCGAATAAAAGATCTTTGAGATAAATTACAAGGAGCTCGTGTCTTTAATAAAATTGATCTAAAATCAGGTTACCATCAGATTCATATGAAACAAAGTAATATCTTTAAGACTCCATTTAGAACTCAAACCGGCCATTGTGAATTTGTGTTAATGCCCTTTGGACTTACTTATGCCCCTAGTACATTTGCACGAATGATGAACAACATTTTTCTTGAATACCAAGCTTTTGTTCTTGTATTCTTTGACGATATACTTGTTTACAATAAGAATGATAGAGAGCATGAGAAGCATCTTAAAACAGTATTTCATTTACTACGAGAGAGCATACTTTACGCCAATCTTGAAAAGAGTTAATTCTTTCAACGTAAGCTAGAATATATAGGATAAATTATTTCAAGTGAAGGTGTGCATGTGGATCCAAAAAAGATTAAAGTTATAGTAGAATGACCTACACCACAATCAGCCAATGATGTTTGTTCTTTTCTTGGGTTGGCTAGTTTCTAAAGGAAGTTTGTTCAAATTTTTTCTTATTTAGCGCTACCTCTTACTTTATTATTGAAAAAGAAAATAAATTTTTCATGGGGACTTACCAACAACAATCTTTTGAAAAACTCAAACATGCACTTTCACATGCACCTATCTTATAGTTACATGATTTTCCTCAACCCTTTCATGTTGTTACTGATGCTAGTGGTTCAGGAATAAGTGTTGTTTTAATGCAAAATGATCATCCTATTGCATTTGAGAGTAGGAAGCTTAAGCCCTCAGAAAAGAATTATAGTACATATGATAAAGAATCGTTAGCGGTTGTGCATGCTTTGCAAATTTGGAAACACTATCTTATGGGCTATGAGGTCTTAATCAAAACAGATCAACAAACTATTAAACATTTATTAAATCAGCCCTTAATCTCTAATCGGCATCTTAAATGGGCTTCATTCATCTAATATTTTTACCATCCAAATTCATTCTTTTCAAGAGATGGTTTCCACTTATGCATCTGATCTGTACTTTTCATGTGCATGGCATGACTTCAACAACTTGTGCATCTTTATCTTATGAACAATATACATTTGATCATGGTTTAATTTATTTTCAACATAGATTGTGCATTACCCAAGCTTTTAAAGATTTTTTCATCAAAGAAATGCATGAACCATCTTACATGGGTCACAGAGGCATACAGAGCACCATTTCTACTTGCAAAGACTTCTTCTTTTGGCCACACATGGAAAAAGATATTGCATATTATGTTTCTCAATGCATTTTATGCCAGCGTGTAAAACTTCATCATGGTAAACCATTTGGATTATTAATGCCACTCTCCATTCCGAACAAACCATGGGAACAGATCTCTATGGATTTTATCACAGGTCTTCCTATCACTTCATCACATAATGATATGATTTGGACAATAGTTGATAGGTTTAGTAAATATGTATATTTCATTCCTTGTAGAAAAACTTTATCTACACATCAGGTTGCAAAATTATTCATTAAATGCATTTTCCCATATCATGGATTTCCTAAAGTAATGTTATCTGATCCTGATGTTAGATTTTGTAATCATTTTTGGGTTGCCTTATTTCAACATTTTGGTTCTAAAATAGATTTTAGCTCTACATTTCATCCTGAAAATAATGGACAAAGTGAGGTTACAATCAATTTTATTCTTGATTTATTGCGTTGTTATTCATTAGATAATCCTAGTAATTGGGATGAAAAGTTTCCATTGTTTCAATTTGCTTACAATAACACCCCACACACCACTATTGGTCATGCACCTTTTGAAATGGTTTATGGCAAAAAGCTTCCCACTTCCATGCCACTCACCCAAACTAACATTCCGATGGCTGATTCTATAGCTCAAGGTCACATTTCTATACTTCACGATGTTCACGAGCACATTAGGAAAAGTAAGGAGCAATATACACGTAATATCAGTACAAAACAATTAGCCAAGGAATTCAAGGAAAATGATCTTGTATGGTTGCGTATCATTAAAAGACGTCTCAAAAATATCTTGTGGCATCCTAAAATTAAACTTGCACCATGCCATTATGGACTGTTTCGCATTATACAAAAAATTAATGATAATTCATTTAGATTAGATATACCATCTCATTGGAATATACATAACTCTTTTCATGTTAGTTTACTTAAACCATTTAAAGGAAGTTTACCACTTACTCCAATTCTTGATGACCCTCCTTTAATTGAAGAACAATTTGAAATCTTGGTTCCTGAGAAAATAATTGATCATGATGTCACTACTACACACACACATACTCAATATCATCGATATTTAGTTAAGTAAAAAAATCACTCTATTGAAGAATGTCAATGGATACATAAAACACAATTAACACCCCATTATGACCACTTAATTTCTACATATCATACACAAACACATTAATGTAACTCCTCCATGAACATTTCCACGCATGTGTTTTTACATGGGACATGCTTATTTTTTTGTCCAGTGATGGAACATGTGACTGGCCATCCATGTTTATTTTTATTTTATCAACTGAGGCCAGTTGCTTTTTCAACTGAGGGGCATGTTATGAATTATGGAATGTGTTGAACAAGGAATTGTTGGAGTGTTAATTTATTAATGTATTAATGTGTTTTGGTGTTTTTGATATAGTGGCTGAAGGTTCATGAGGGCATGAAAGGCGTGAAAGGGCGGACATCAATAATCCGATTTATAATTTATATAGTTTGTAAATAAACCCGCATAGAGGGTTCTATTGTTAGAAACAATTAGAAAAGTAGTGGTTAGAATAAGGGTCATTGTAGATCGCAATTTTTGATATCGAAAGCAAAGGCTTTCTACAAAAGTTACCAACTTTTACTTTCACGCATGCTTTTTGAGGTAACCACTATTTTGACATAATAAAAGATTCCTATAAATACATGCACTCTGTGGACTCGCGAAACAGAGTGCATGGAGGAGATTGCACCCAATATTGTGTTTTGTCTCGTCTCTTGGTGTGTCAATTTTTTTGTGTATTTTTTGCATCCGTAACCTTTGTGTGCACGTGAGCAAGATCCTGATAACATAAGTACTAGAAAAACTAAAAAATAGTTGGAGATATTGTGACACTTGGTGAGACTTGATGACACTAGGACACTTCTCAAGTTTCGAAAATACTTCTTTCCACAACAGTTTGGTGCCATGATACCTTTAAAGTGTCACAATACCCTGAAGATGTTGGCGACACCTAAGTGTTAGTGGCACTTAGACATTGGGGATTCTCTAGGTATCACAATACCTATTAAGTATAAAAAATTCCATGTTTAGATGTCCCACCACTTGCTGAGTGTCGGCAAAAATGGCCAAATGTAAGAGATATCTCGAGAATCAAGATACTTGACTCAACCCAAGTGTCATGTGAATTCAATATTTACTTCTCCAATGTATTAAATTTCAATGTGATTTATGTGTTCCTTGTGACTACTTTCTTTTTCTACAAGTGCTCGGATGCAAAAAATATTACATGATCAAAATATGACCCTTAAGATACGTGCAAAGTGTTGTTTCTCTCTTCATAGTGTCGTTTTCCAAAATAAAACATATAAGATAAAACATCATACCAAGGTCCTTTGTCTTAAAGCGCATCCCAAATGGTGGACTGGAAAATAAGAAATTAGCGTGTGAAAACTCATGATACATGCGTTTCTCTCTCTCTCTCTCTCTCTCTCTCTCTCTCTCTCCCTCTCTCTCTCTCTCTCTCTCTCTCTCTCTCTCTATATATATATATATATATATATATATATATATATATATATATATATATATATATATATATATATATATATATATATGTATGTGTGTGTGTGTGCTTTATACTCACAAATGAGGCCTTAATGTGATGACTTGGGCATATGAAACGTAAGTGATGCGACAAACAAGAAAAAATATTTGATGTTGGAAAACCCTAATCTTCCCTGGCATACTCAGAGTGCTAATGCTAGCTCCTAGAAACCCTAACCTCCCTTAAACATACCAACTTGCTCCACACACCTATTGATGGTGAGGTGTAATTCAAATGATATGACCTTTCCTCTAGTCGAACCTCTCATTTACACATATCTACTCCACATGTGTGTTACAACCATCATGTAGGCACCTTGACATAGGTCACTATCTAACTATGCTGAAAACATGTCTAATCATGTAGACTTGTCAAAAAATGGTCTTAACCAACAACCACATGTCCTACGAGTACACTCAAGTGGTGGCTTGTCTAAACATGTTAAAATATCAAGGGAGAGTTGACCTACAAGTGCATAGAAGCATGTACACAAACATGATGGTTAATGCATCCAATGCACAACAAAACATGTACTTAATGTAAATCACCTAGCAATACCACTTTCAACAATGCAACATGACACGTGTAGTAGTAGCAAATAGAAAAATAGAGTTTTCTCTTAGCTCAAGTTTCCAAATATATATTTAATAGTGGGTTCATTTTGAAGCTCTCACTAGAACACATATATAAAACTAGTCGAGATTCAGCTACCTACACTTTGAGACTCCCTACACTTCACACAAGTGAGAAATCAACGAAAAAGATGGGGAAGAGGTAGTATCATTTCTTGCCACACATTTCAAGCCATATTCATGCACACAAGTACATGAAGAAGGAGAAAAGAGTTCAAGAAGAAGAAGTGGCCAAATTCGAGTCTTCTACAAAAGAGTTCAAAACGGCTTAAACACATGAGTTCAAGAAGAAGAAGAAGAAGAAGAAGTGATTGGATTGTTCTTTCTCGTTTTCATACTTTAATTCAAATGAAAAGAGCCTAAAGAGTTGAAAATGACTTTATACACATGAGTTCAAGAAGAAGAAGAAGTGACTGAATTGCCCTTTCTCAAGTTAGTACTTTCATTCAAATGACAAGATTCTTCTACCAAAGAGCTCAAAATGATTTATACATATGTGTCCATATTCATGTCTCCTCACTTTTTGAACGGGCATTCCACAAATAACTAAGATCTTAAGAGTCAATTGACTTTGATACAAGATGGGAAGTGTAACGCAAGAGGACTCTTCTTAGTGCACATATACAATACTCGAAAAAGTGTCATATCATCAATAAGAAAAAATTAATGAAATTTTTGGGACATTATTTTCTCTTCTTTATCATTATCCCTAGTTCTATTATGTCCAAAATGAAATCTGTTAGCAATGCTGCATTGTCCTTCCTTGTACACTTTCTCCATATTGCAATATATGTTATAATAAGGTTTTTGAATCACAACTATAGAGGAGGGCCTCCTTATTCCATGGAACACAGATAACTATGGCTGCAATTAGAGCACAATCGCATAGTGTAAGGTGCGAGATAATTGGAAGTTCAAGTTCAAGAAATTGCACAAATATTCTATGATGGGAGTGCCTTTGCTACAAAGAGCTCTTACTTGCACATTCTCAACTTTGATATATGCATACACAACGTATATTTTCTCTTTTTCTTTCTCTATTGGAAAGCCTTAAATTAGCTGGATTTTGAACTCGAAGTCATAAAAAACCTAAGTGAATCGATCCTTAATAAGATAAAAATGTTGAAGATCACTTTGTTCCTATGGAGTACTTCTCAACTAAAAATAGATACACTTTTTTTATTGATAGAGAAGCTCTAACTTAGCTGAATTTTTCTATGCCAATGATCAATTCTCTCTTCACCTTAGGAATCAATAAAAAATGGGAAAAATCTACCCTTCGTTTTGCAAAAATTAGATTTAAATAAATTGATGGTGGAAATATGTAATGAGAGTATAAAGAGACTAAAAAAGCTATTCAAAACCATTTCCACATGTGTAATCCTATGTTTTATGTCATCCCTTGCCTCTACATGTCCTTTATTGGTGGATGAATGCAAAGTTAAAGATAATTTCCTGTTACAACTCTAGTTTCTAAAAAAGTATGAATATACCATGTACAACATGTGCTAACATTCTCATTTGAACCATACTTCATAAGCAAATTCTCATTCTCTGAGGTGGTTGTTGTACAAACATAATAACGGTGGGTTCTCTTGTGTGCTTGATCACCTCTTTGGTTGACTTTGGACTAGAAATGTTTACCAAAATGTCTTAGCTTTCCACAATTGTAGCATTATCTGCTTGACCACACCTCTTCCTTGATAGCTTCCTCCTCTTCCTCTCCTCCTTCTCCTTCCTCTAGCTCCATAGCTTTGGTTTGAGTCTTTTTAATAGTTTGAGCTTGTATAAGATCTTTCTCTCCCCTTGCTTTTAGCATTTTGGCCACAACTTTTCCTTTTCCTCTACAAAAGTAGGAAACGTGGGTTTGATTTCCCTTTGCTTGAGATCCTTGTTGGTTGACCTCATGAGTCACCACTAATGTGAAAAAATGATGAAAATTTTGGAAAATAATCCCTCACACATAGTGATGTGGACAAAGACTTCCATCTCTCATCCTCTCTCAATCCATTGAGAGCATGTGCAACAAGGTCATCATTTTTAATGGGGCTCTGAATTGCATTTAGAGCATTTGTAATTTGTTTTACCATCAACATGTACTGGTTAGTTTGTACTAGGTGCCTTGCTAAGATTATTTAGCTCATTCTTGAGCTAAACCTTCTTTGCTTTAGTGGAGGATAAATGCAATCTCTCTACTATTATTTTGTGTTAAGATAAAATGAGTATGATCTTTCCACCCCTTTCTATCCATTCATTCAAGCCTTTTCTTGGAATTCTAATGGTGGATCATCTACGTAGGGCAATGGCTCTATGGCACTCACTAATCCTCATAATCATTTTTGCATAAGGTAGTTATTAATCTTAAATTCTCAAGGCGTGTAGTTTCCTTGTTTTAACTTCTCTATTTGTCCCTTAAACTTACCAACAATTGCGGGCACTTACAAGTAGTACAATTGGGGACACTTGATGCTTGGAGTGCCAAAGAAAACGAAGGGTTTTATGTTAAGTGGATATGAGCTAGAGGACTACAAATAGATGCTTTGTTTGGGGGTTACAAGAATGGGTACTTAGTGAAGAGAGAATAAAAAATGATGATGTTTCTTTACAAAGTAGGGAGAGAGCCAAATAAGAGAGTTTCATAACTTAGGAAGCTCGTGAATGGCATTTGTGAAAGAGGAGCCTTCATGTCAAATAGACCTTTTGCACTATGAAACTGGCATGAATAACTTGTCTAAAATAGTTAAAAGCTTAGCAATAAGTTACATGAACTCCCTATAACCTTGTGTGAGGAGGACGATCAGGGAAAGAAGTAATGCCAAGGTGAGTGTAAATGGTGTTCTAGAAACGAGTTTATATAATGATAGAATATTTATGAAAAAATAGAGCTAAAAACTTAGCAGACTCACGTGCAAGTAGTGATTTTGACATCATAAATGATGTCACCATAACCCTTCCTCAAGATTGAAATTGTTGCAAGGTGATGAATGCATTCAAGAAATAGTAATTTTGACATGATAAATGATGTCACCATGAAAAAATAGAGCTTAAAACTTAGCAGAATCACGTGCAACTAGTGATTTTGACATCATAAATGATGTCATCAAAGTCTTTCCTTGCTAGCATATATATTCATAGGAGAGAGTGGTGCAGATGATCAACAATCGGCCAGGTCAATAGGCACATAGAGACATGCTTCGACCCTCTGAACGAATATCAAAGAGCGATTCCATCTGGTCTCGACCTTACCCTTTATGGCTTTCCTGAAGTAGACCTTGATCATGAGAGTGTTGATATATTTAGGTAGTGATGGACCACGGGGGCACTTTTTTCCCTCTTTAGGAGGTTTTTTTCCCCTGGCTTGTATATACGCCTATAGCCCTAACGGGTTACTTATCTTTGTACATTCTCTAGTAATACATTCAGTATTGTGTGTTGTCCTCCAAGCTTCTTCTTCTTCCTTGTGTTGTTCGTGTGATTCCGTAGACGTCTAACTCCAACAATTGGTATCAGAGCAGGTCGCAACTTCATCTAGGGCATCGTTGACACCTCTCTAGTTGTAGTCTCAGAATCCCACGAATTTTGGTGAGCATACTCAGCGTGTTTCCCAGATCAAAACGACTTTGCTATGTGGTGCCAAAACCATGATATGAGCTCGTTTCGACCTCCGAACACACTATTGTAGTGCTTATGTAGGCTATTTCATCTTTTTATGCCAAAGATATATACCAATTTGGGTTTGCCAGTACGAGCATCTCGAAGCCTACTACATGTTTAGTAGAATTTGTATGGGCAGTTCTGTTCAACTTTTTGAGATATAATCAATTTTTTGTATCAAGGTATTTTAGTCACTAGACATGGTTGAAAGCAGTGATTTATTCCGTATGTTGGCTACTGAGGATAAGTTGGATGGTACCAACTACCCATTGTGGGCTTATATGATGCGACATGTATTGGTGGCAAAAGGACTGCGAAACATTATGCAGGGTGTTGAAAATCATCCTATCACACCTGCAACTATTACAACTCCAAGTATTGAAGCTGATGCAGAAGGTGTTGAAGATGATGATATTTTGCATACTCCTGTTCCTGTTGTGGTTTCTGCTGCACCTACTGTAGAGCAAATTTGTTGGGATGGTAGAGATGCCCAGGCACATGCATTGATAGCTTTGCCTATCAAACATGCCATTATTCCTCACATTCGCTCTTGAAAAATAGCTAAGGATGCTTAGGATACACTTACCATGTTGTACTAAGCTAGGAATGAGGCTCATGTTGCTTACCTTTGAAAACATTTGGAGAGTGAGCACATGAATGAAGTTGATTCTATGGACAATTTTCTAACAAAGGTCGAAGACTTGAAAGAACAATTGATTTGTGCTGATGAAGTTATACTAGATAGCTCACTTGTGTAGACCGTTCTAAATGGTCTTCCTGATTCATATCAGAGTTTTGCTTCTACTCTTCAATTGATGATGAAAGGCAATCGAAATGCCTTGTCATTTGAGGAGTTAGTCTCTGTTCTGTTGCAAGAAGATCAATCAAGGCAGAATAGGTCCATTATGCATGTTGCAAATCACATTTTCTTGGCTAGTTAGAAGGGCAAAGGAAAATGGATCTCTTCAACTAGTAAGGAGAAATCTGGTAATTCTGCACATTCGAAGAAGGAAGACAAAAACGAAAAGAAATCAGAAAAGCAGAAATTGTTTTCCAAGTATTGTAAAGGAAATGATCAAATCATAAAGACCTATCCAAAACTGGTTGCTAAAGAGGCAAAGAAGAAAGAGGCTGGAATTGTTGTTGCGGAGGCCTCTACACAAAAAACAGAGTCTGCTAATCTTGTGTAGGAAGAAGAATGGGCGTTTGCTATTGTCTGTAGTTTTGACCCATCTTCTCATGAGCAGTGCATGTCTGCAATAGACTCAGATGTTTGGTACTTTGACAGTGGGGTGGCCAAACATATTACCTCACATCACAGTTTCTTCTCTTCAATCGAGTCTGCCCCTATAGGGAATACTGTTACATGTGCCAAAAAATCCTCTTATCTTGTTATGCGAGTTGGTAAGATCATTTCGACTACAATTGATGCTAGTTCTTTCACTTTGTCAAATGCTTTGTTTGTGCGAGGGATCAAGGAAAATCTGTTATCAGTTTTTGCATTAGCCAAGACTCGCCTGGTTGTGAAATTTGTTGATGACATATGTACACTTCATGATCTGTTAAATCGCTACATGATTATTGCTTCTGGCATTTTATTTCGTGGGTTGTATAAGCACATAGACTATGAAAGATCTGTAAATGATTCGGCATGTGCAGTACATGATTCTCGAGCTATGTGAGATGCAAAGCTTTCACATGCATGCTTTGGTCATCTGAATTTTGCTAGTTTGGTATGCCTGCAGAAATCTGAAATGGTGTCCTCTTTGCCCAAAGTTGAGGCACCTAGAAAACATGTTTGTGAAGGCTATATTTTGGGTAAAAACCAGCGTTCCTCCTTTCCAAAAGATGGTTCGGTTCAGGGTACTCAGAAATTTCAACTTGTACATAGTGATGTTTGTGGTCCTATGCAGACACCTTCTTTTGGAAATTATCTTTACTTCCTGAATTTCATCCGATGATTTTTCTAGGAATGCATGGGTATATCCATTGAAAGCAAAGCTCGAAGTGTTCATGTACTTCAAACAATTTTTGGTTTTGGCTGAAAATCTATCAGCATGTAAAATGGGCAACCTCCATTCTGATCGAGGGGGGGAATATATGTCTTCTGATTTTAATGCATTTCTAGCTTAACATGGGATAAAACACTAGTGTAGAGTGTCGTATACACCTCAACAAAATGGAGTTATTGAACAAAAGAATAGGTCACTCATGGAGATGGCGAGGTGTATGGTGAAGAGTCAGGATTTACCACATAGTTTTTGGCTTGAGGCTGTCATGTGTGCAGCATCTGTACTTAACAAGTGTCCCACTAAAGCACTGCAGTCTATCACTCCATATGAGGCATGGCATGATAACGCCATCTCTTGCTCATCTGCGTGTTTTTGGTTGTTTGGCATATGCATTAGTAGCTGAACAACATCGTAGAAAATTGGATGATAAATTAGTAAAATGTATTTTTGTTGGGTACAGTTTTGAAAGTAAAGGCTATGGTCTGTATCATCCATAGACTAAATGCATTATGGTTAGTTGTGATGTTGTTTTTGTGGAAGATGCTATTCAGCCATTGCTTTCATGTACTAAGGAGACATTTGTTAGCTCCAAAGACATGTATGATACTTTGCTGCCTCTTTTTACGGGTGAACAGTCTAGTGCTAGTCCTAATGAGGCAACTTCTTGGACTTTGTAGGTTTCATGTGATGATGTAGATCATTCCATTTCTGATGCAGATTTACATGACGCACTTGTTGATGAGAGAGGTGATATTGAGCAGGCAAAAACTATGCCAAAATGGCTGGAGCAGACTTTGTGTGACAACAAATTAGATGCACCTCTATCATATCGCACTTGGTCAGGCTCTCATAGTGCCTCTTTTGCATCAGATTGCTATGCTATGGTTGCCTTTAGACTCTGTGATGAGACTGAACCTATTTCCTTTGATGAAGCACAAAATTGTGAACATTGGATGGCTGCAATGCAATGTGAATATGATGCTATAATGAAGAATGGTACTTGGTCTTTATGTGACTTGCCTCCTGGCAAGAAGGCCATTGGCACAAAATGGGTGTATAAGCTGAAGTGTAAACCTGATGGAACAATTGACAGGTATAAGGCTAGGCTTGTTGAAAAGGGTTATGCACAGGAAAGAGGCATTGATTTTGATGAGACCTTTGCACCTACTTGCCAAATGACTACCGCTCGTAGCATCTGTGCACTTACAGCTCATCATGGTTGGAATGTACATTAGTTGGATATCAAAACAACATTTTTGAATGGTGACTTGCATGAAGAAGTGTATGTTTTTCAGCCCCATGGCTTTGTGCAGAAAGGGCATGAGAACCAGGTGTGCAGGTTAAAGAAGGCATTATATGGTTTAAAGCAAGCACCACATGCTTGGTATGAAAAGATACATGCCTATCTGATTGCACATGGTTTTGAGAACAATCCAACTAAAAGCACCTTATATGTTAAGCATGCTAATGATGTACTTCTGATCATTGTGGTTTATGTTGATGACATGCTACTCACTAGTCCTCATGAGAGGCATATTGCTGATTTTAAGGCTAATTTGCATGCCTCATTTGAGATGCCTGATTTGGGGAATTTGCATCATTATTTCCGCATTCAATTTATGCACGTTGATGGTGGAATGGCTTTGTGTCAAACAAAATATATTGACGCATTATTGTAGCATTTGCATTATTGTAGTCCTCATGAGGGGCATATTGCTGATTTTAAGGCTAATTTACATGCCTCATTTGAGATGTCTGATTTGGGGCATTTGCATCATTATTTCGGCATTCAATTTATGCACGTTGATAGTGGAATGGCTTTGTGTCAAATAAAATATATTGACGCCTTCAAGACTGTAAACCTATTGCCACTCCTATGGAGATAGGTTTACGACTGAGTCTTCATGATGCTAGAGATGCATTTGATGGTGTTCTCTATCATTAGGCTATTGGATGCTTGATTTACTTATGCATTACTCAGCCAGATATTCAGTTTGTTGTCTTATAGATGAGCAGGTTTATGCATTGCCAAGGAGTCAAGCATTCACAGGCGGTTAAGCGCATCTTTCACTACTTGAGTGGTACTTGGCTACTTGGGTTGTTTGATCCCAAGGGGGGATCACTACCGCTGAATTTGCATGTTTTTTCTAACTATGATTGGGCTGGTTGCTATGACACTCATGTGTCCACTAATGGATTTTTCTTCATGGTTGGTAGATCATGTATATCATGGTTGAGCAAGAAGCAGCCAAATGTGGCCACTTCCAGTTGTGAGGCTGAGTATAGGGAAGCTTTCACATTGACTGTTGAGTGTGTGTGGCTTAGAGGCCTTATGGCTGATTTGGGTGTTGGTTAGTCTTTTGCCACCACCATGTTCGCTGACAATCAGAGCGCATTGCCAATTGTGAGGAACCCTGTCTTCCATGCTGACACTAAGCACATTGAGGTGCATTATCATTCTATCAGGGAGAGGTTCTCTGCTAGGGAGATCAACTTGGCATATGTGCCCACGCAGGAGAACATTGTAGACATTTTCACGAAGGCTTTGCCTAGGGAGAAGTTTGAAGCTTTCCGCAAAGCTTTGGGCGTACTTCCCTTTGTGGAGTGATTTCCACATAGCTTGGCACTTCCTTATACATGAGTGCCAGCTCCTTGTTCACCGCATCACGCCCAGGAGGGATTTGTTGATATATTTAGGTAGGGACGTGTGTTCATGAACACTCTAGGACTGCTGGGGCACTTTTTTCCCTCTTTAGGAGGTTTTTTCCCCCATCTTGTATATACGCCTATAGCGTTACTTATCTTTGTACATTCTCTCGTAATACATTCGTGATTGTGTGTTGTGCTCCAAAATTCTTCTTCTTCCTTGTGTTGTTCGCATGCTTCCGTAGATGTCTAACTCCAGCAGAGAGCTTCTTGAGTGTATGGTGTGACGCTTCAACTCCGGGAGGGTTTCTCTTGAGCCCGCAAGGATATGGACTTTCACGAGTTAAAGGTGCAATCCCCTTAAGTAACTCAAAAGCCTAAGCGGCATGAGATGTTGGGTGGCTCGGAGGTCAATTGCGTAGCGGAAGTGGGACTTAACTCAGAAGATGAGAGGGATGGTCGCCAAAGGCGGACCGACCCCACAAGACATTGTTGTCAAGTCCAAAGTTGTCGTTGCCCAGAGGCATAGTGGCTTTCCTTTGCCACACACATCCAAAGCCCCTTTGAGTGAGCAAGCAAGATGAGGGATGGGCTGGCCCGGTGCCAACCCGCCTGACCATCAAGGTACAAGACCCCTCAAGGATGGATGGGGGGTGTTCCCATTGCCGAGCATCTACCCATGATGCAAGGGACAATGAACATTTCCAAGAAATGTGAGGAAGGAAAGGCTCAGCACTCATGCCCATGGTGCTTCATCACCCAGATGTTGTAGGCATTCTTAGCTATTCCGTAGTCCAAAGGCATGCACAGTTACAAGTACGCTTGTAGTTGCGCACAATTTAGTGTAGCAAGGCAAACCACCCAAGGACCATGAGAAGTTGGATAGAAAACCAAGGATGCAAGCAAAGGGGCATTACATATGGTGCATGTCAGGTTGATAGTAGTGCATGTTAAGGAGCAACCCAAGGTGGAGGAAGGAAGCACCACAAAATAATATGTTTATGATCAACGAGCGAGATTATAGAATGTTTAATATATTAGACAAAATAGGATAAATGCAAATGCATGTGGTTATAATGTAGGAAAGAGGAGGAAAAATGTAACAGATAGAACATGAATGATGGAGAACAATATGTTTGTAGTGTAAGCGAGAGACAATACAAGGATCAATATTTTTTATTTAATAAAGATGGATGTGAAATTCACGTCAGAGCTCTTGCAGATCATTGATGAGGCCTCCACACAACAACTTTAGTGCCAAAGGCTACTACTACGATTAAGGATAAATATGTAGGGGAAGCCCCCCTTACATATTATAAGAGCTCATGTCCAACAGTCACTATCAGAGGACATCAATTACAAGGAGCTATTATGGATGGAGGTTCTAGCATTAAACTTGATGCGTGAACATACCATGAGAAAGCTAGGACTCCAACCTTCAAGACCTGCCAACTTCACTTTAACATTGGTAGACCAAAGCATAATAAGACCTATGGGGGTGGTCCATGGAGTCCTAGTGGAGATACAAGCTGGTAACATCTTCACCTTGGATTTTGTTGTCTTAAGGCCACCATCGGTAGATGGAAGTTTTGCCCTCTTGATTGAGAGACCTTGGTTAAGGCATGCAATGTGCTTCATGATTGGGGAAAGGAAACAATGTGGGTAAAGCAAGGGGGAAAAGCATTACAACATATATTTTTAGAAGAAGGACTAGACAACCAAACACATGCCAGCACAATGCAAACAATTGGTATTTGTATGGAAGACGATATTTTGGACAACCCAGAGGTGGATTTATATGAAGAAGAGAACATATTTATATGAAGAAGAGAACCTGCTGACTTGGCTACTTGGACAAGACTCATCTTCTTGCTACGAAATTTTTCCAAAAAACTCAAGTAGAGAGGAAGTCTATGAAGGAAAAGAGGAGATCATTCAGGTTGTTGATTTGAGTGAAAAAAATCTGAGCCATAGGCCACAGAAGAGAGAAGAAAAGAAAAGCCCTTAAGTGCAATAGTGATGAAGCTCATTCAAATCCTGTATCAATGGTCACTTGGTTATGGATAATTGTGAAGAGAGATGGTGGATGCAATCCAAAGATGAGTAGGTGCCGCTACAACCAGCTTCACACCAACCAATTGAGACTTCAGAGTTGATTAGTAGACCCTTTGAGCTTCCTAAATCCACCAAAATATCACCCAAGTACTTTGGAACATGTATCCCAAAAGTTTAAGTCAAGACAGACTAGTTGCGAAATGACTAGCTCCCAAAACTTGCTATTTTTGGACATACACCTACTGGAAAAAATGAATAGTGCTCTCAACCTGGTAGGAATTAGAAAAATTCCTTTTGGGCATAGCAAATAGACTTAGCAAGCTTCCCAATCCAAGTTAAAACACTTCAAATGATGGACTGAGCACTGAGAACAAGTTTCATCAATTTCTGGAACATGCCCACCATTCTCGGGGCTCTGGAGAGATAGATCAGTGAGCAGTAAATTGCAGATATCTTCAAAACTATTAATCCAATGACCTTGAAAATTTATATGCACAAACTAGACAGTCCGTGCTATCTAACGCACGTTAAAACGGAAAAAAGATCAGTAGAACTCGAGATATGATCTTCTGAAGGTACTGCTCTGAGTGAGTATAGCAGAGAACAAAACAGAGAAGTAGATGATGATAAATGTATAGATTCACATATGATTACAACCACATTGGCAATGAATCTTTGCACAATGGGAGTAGAATGATAGAGCTATGGAGTAAGCTCTTCAATCTCTACAAAATGACATCAAGTTGTCACGTACAAGGCTTGCTAATCACCTCTTCCTTCTTGCTCCTTTTATAGCTATTCTTGGAGGGAGTTTTGAATTCGAATTCGAATGGCTCCACCTAAAAGTGATCCCCAAAGTTAGGAGATATTCCCTCAGCTCAAAAAGTCGTGGGTTTTGATAGTTAGAGCCACGAAATTGCTTTTACATCATGCATGAGGTAAGCCATCCTTTTCCGTTTTCTTTTTCCAATTACAAGAGATAAAAATGAACTCTTTTACAAGAGGTGTTCACATGACTACTCATGTGACTTACAAATGAGGATGATATCAAATATATCAAGCATGTAGGCTTGGGTAAAATGCACCAACAATAATGGTATGGATATCATCTGTTATGATAATTTTTATGGTAGTAAGTGCAGGGATTTACAAGGATGTGAAAGGAGTACCTGTAGCATTTTGGAAACAGAGGATTCCATTGGTTGAAGAAGCTAGAATAGTACGATGGAAATGTTATAATTTAAATAAAAAGTTTTCTAAAGTAGAGATACAAAGGATGGAGTATGCTAGAAATATTATTCCAACGAAGGATTCGGGGTGGCTCTATCAGATGTTTAGTGTGCCCAAAAGGAAGACAATTGAAATGAAATGTGGTACAATAGAGACTGTGGAGGCCGAAGATCTTCCACTAGTCATCATATCCATGCTCAAGGCCTATCATCAATAAAAGTAAAGCTTTCTAGATCACCTGGAACTTTGCAAAATTTATCCAAGTTGTACATAACCTTCTGTAGCTCAGTGATGAGTAGCACCTCCTTTAATGTCAATCCGGGAAGACATGAGGATGGTATGAAGACCTCGAGCAAGTGAAGGCACAAATGTGTGAGTGAGAAGCACACTAACATGCACACACATACACACACACACGCACACACGGCAAGAACAAAGAGAGTAAGACAATGGAATCACTTCTATTGCAACAAAGTTCTCATACAAGCTGAAAACTACAAGAAGCTATCCCAAAAATGAGCTCTCTAGCTCTATTTATAGTTTTTGACTAGCTTTGGCCCTGTCCAGACCTAGTGTCCGGCCTAGTTAAAAATTAGGTTCCAGGGCTTATTTGAGGGCTCAAACGAGGTCTAAAAAATACGAAAATTGATAGGCAACTACTTCTAAGGCTCCTCAAGCTCGAGGACTCCTCGGCTTGTACAAAATGGAGCTACAAAAAGGTGAAAATGGTATTTATAGGGGTTTTTAGTGATGAGAATCACTTTTAAATGGTGTAAGGGTTTTGAAAAAAATAAAGGGTTGCCTTAGTGCTAGATCTGCTCGTATGCTCGTACTTGCCTCTTCTCGTATACTGCCAACACTCTCCCCCCCCCTAGTGTCTGTCGCCTCTGACAGACCTGATGCGTGCGTGCCATGCATAAGCAACTCGTATGCTTGGGGTTGTGCTCATATCATACAGGAGGTCATAATTGCCATTGATGAAGCCAGGAATTGGAGGCTGAATGTTACATACGTTGCGGAAGGTTTTGAGCACAACCTGCATCATATCAAATATCTTGAGTAGCATCTGTGCAGCTACATCTGGCATGGAGTGGAGGCGTGGAAGCCAATATCGGATGGTAGCCATCATGTACGCTGTTGTAGGTGGGCCTGTCGGTGGTGCGATTTTGGGGTAGTTCAGCCACTGTTTGCAATTCACATTGTTCTGAACCTTGATGGCGAATGCTTTCCAGGAGCGTCTTCTTTGTACCGGTCCAAAGCATGGGTTATATTTCAGATGCATGGGAGCATGATCCCATGTTCGTAACATTTCCGGATAGGTCTCCAGTAACTTTTGTCTCCATATGGGCTGGAATATGGCCCCTTTTTTGCGGCTTCTGGGATGTCCTCGGGTTCGAACTGTGTTGCGAAAGAGGGATACTTGTTGGTTATGCGTTTGATCTCAGCATTATAGTCCGCCAATAATACAAAATAAGGTTTATATTGTAACTCTGAGCTAGTTATCAACCGCCTAGGAGCCAAGTGCGAGAAATATTCAGACTTGAGTAGACTCCTCAATCGTTTTCATGGCCAGCATCTGAGTTGCTGCGCGCTCTTCGTGAGTGTGGCCCATCTCCTCTACCTGCTTCATCCATGCCGATGGGGGCTCCTCATATGTGTCTTGGCCTTGCTCCATAATTCTTCCTCCTGGAAGGGGTTGAGGCTCATAATTGTCTTCAAATGTCTCCTCCACTGGAATGACTACTGTTTCTTCTTCTATGGTTTGATCAGGTGGAGAGGGAGGTCATTCATACTGTAACAACTTGATTTTTAGTTCTGCAACCTGTTGTCGTAGCTCAAGTACCTCACTGTTGGTTGAAGATTCAGGTTCTGGCGAAGTAGCGGCCTCGACCGTCTCTTTAGGTGTGGGTGGGTGTGTTGTCGGTACTTTGGATCCTTGTAGTTCCTTTATCTGGTCTGCCAACTGATCATGGGCCTCCAGGAGGGTCGCATAACCTTCTAAAACCTGTTGAATATGCTCTGAGGGGACTGCTTGGAATTTTGCAGGGTCTATAGGTGCTCCCGGGGTGTTTTCCATGGCCGCTTCTAGGTTCTCCTGGTTTTGTTGTTGTAGCCTTCTGTTCTCTTCTTGAGCCGCTGCTAGATGGCGACGTAGTAGAGTCATGTTGCATTGAAGTCTCGCATTGCGGCCCATTTGTTCTCTGAGTTGTTCCTCCATAGCTTTGCCCGTCTCTTCATACTTAGTTTCGAGTTCTGTCTTCGATTGTTGGAGGTCAGTCACCTGGTATTGTAGTGCTGTATTACCTAGTTCCAAAGCATCGACTCGTGCCTGGAGTTGAGCCGAGAGATTGCACAGCTCTGTGTTATTTTCTTCTAATAGCTTATACTCTTGCTTAAGCTGAGTTGCCGCTTCAACCATGGTGTCTAGTGCACTACTAAATGATGTGGATGCATGGGTAGAGGTGGAACATGATAAGGGTCGGGAAATGGGGAAGGGAAAAGTGGATGATGTGCCTATGAGTGAAGTGAAATGTGATGATGGTGGAACAAACGTGGCGGTGGGTGCTCCTGTGGATGGTGAAATATCCATGGGATCGGATGTGATAGTGTGTGAAGAGTGAATTGTGAATACGGGAATGGTAGGTGGTGTGTTAGTGGTGGCAGTGAATGTGGGGAAGTGGGGTTGGGAAAGGGACTTTTTCTTATAGTTCTCCACCTGATGGAGTATATTTACAAGGTTTGTCCAAAAGGATGGTTGTGTGACTTGGGTTGAGCCTGAGGCAGTTACAAGGGAAGTGGTGGATAGGGTTTGGGAGAGGGGAAATGTGTGGGTGAATGGAAAAGGATGGGATGAGATCTGGCTAGTGGCAAGTGGTTGTCCAAGGACGGGGAGATAGGAGGGGTGACCTATTATGGTTTGATCGGTGGCAGGATGACCGGTGTGGGGTTCAAAAATTTGGGCAGAAGTGATGGCTGTGGATAAAGGGAAGGCTATAGAAAAGGAGGTGTGTACATTGGTTTCCTGTTGGGTGGATATCGGTTGTTCAGATTGACTAGTGGAGAAGGGTTCTGAGGGTTGAATGGGAGGTGACGGTGGAGATGGTACCTGTGTATTTACATCTTGTTCGTCAGTGGGATTTGGGCTAGTCATGTGAACATCCTCTGAAATTGTGGTAGGCAAGGCTGTAGACACTTCCATTTGAATCATTTTTCCCCGCCGTGGCCGTGTATCAATCCTTCGTTGATCATAGGTAGGGTTCTCCCGATAGACCATAGTCCTCAATGCTTCCCCAATCCCACATGTGTCCGCCAATAGATTCAATGATTCAACAAAATGGGAATCTACATTCTTGGCTTGAAGCATTTGGTTCACTAGAGCTCGATTCGCCCCTTCTGTCATCTTATGTCTTCTCTGTACCTGCTTGATTGTCTTGTATAGCCGCTTGAGTTGTGCCGTGTAGGCAAGGGCTTCCTCTTCACTCTCTTCTGGCTCATTTCTTTGTACTTCTTCCTGAACTTGTGTGCTTGGGCCATGAGGGTGTTGTGCCTCATCTTCTCCATGTACTCTGCTTGTTTCACCCTGTGGCAGTTCTCTTTGGAATGATGCTCCTGGATCGTCATTTTCAGGGAAACCTTCACTGTCCGACAAGTGGGCCGTCTGCAGGAATCTTTCAAAATCAAAGTTTGGATCTTCTGTGAAGTTGGCCATAGATGCAAACTCTACATCGGTAGGTAATGGAGGGGCGGATGGAGTGGGTTGTACCACATCCCCTACTTGAACTCCTTGCAGATGGATCGTGACCGGTGCGACTTGGGCTTCTTCTCTGGGGGAAGCTTCGGTCGTGGCCTCGTGAGGGATCATTACCTGGGAGAGGGATCCACGCATCCGTTTCGCAGGTTGGCTCCCTGACTTCCGCCCTTTGAAAAACTCCAGCTGTGAATATTTTAGGGCTCTGGCAACCGGCACATCATATGCAAGACATCGATAGATAATCCTTGTAAGTGCATAGCAGCCGTGTAAAGTAGGCTTCCTCACACCCCGCTTGCCTGCTTCATACACTTGGTCCAAGATCCATACAGGCATCTTAATGGGCAAGCTTCCAGTCTCTGCTAGATATAGCCCATACCATATTTTCTTGTGAGGTTGGGTGAAACGGTCCTGAGCGGGGAATGCGAAGTGTTGGAGGCACATCCGCAATGGTATGGCGATGTTGGGGGTGAGGGCACATATTTCTTTTAGCTTCTTGATTCTGTTGCTTTTCATCGACTCAGGTATCAAGGGGTCGCGATCAGAAGGTATATGCGTGCCATACATCTGAAGTGCTTCCCTGATTAAAGTAACATTCAATTCGAACTTCCTCATTTCCTCCAGATTTGACAAGGAGGGCACCCAGAATGTGCCTGAGTGATCTTTATCACCTGTCGGCTTCAGTGTGGCAATCAGGTAGTAGCACCTGAGGAAATCGGGTTTAGGTAGAGCTGCACTAAAATAAGTTTGTAATCCTGCTTTTTGCCAGATATCTTGAAGTGGAGCTGCATTCTATAAGGTTTCAAATTCTCTTGAAAAGAACTGGAAGGTCCACCACACTCCTCCACACTCCATCTTGGACTCCCATATATGATCTGCGTCTCCCAAGTCTCCTGGCATTTCATTGAACCAATGAGAGTGCCCTTTTACTCTTTCGGTTAGGCCATTTGGTGGATCTGGAATAGGAATTCTCCGCACATTCACGAACTCTTCAGGCCGAGCTGTTGGTGGGGCCTCCACCGGCATGGCATCCCAATTGATTTGAGCACCAGAGCCTGCCTGAGAGCTTATGCCTGCTACTGCTGCCATGGGAATCGGGTGCTTATCTGCTAGAAGAAGAAAGGCACATTAGTGTTGCATAGGAAACAAGATGTAATGGTGTTCCCTTCACAATACTAACATGACAATCCCGAAGGTTAGTGGTTAGAGATGAAGTGCTTGTGATAGGTGTGAGTGGTGATTAGAGGTCAGTATCATCCTAGATGCCTACTTTGGTTATGCAATGGACTCGGAATGCACCTATGTCAGAGTGGATGGATTTACAAAAATTGGGTCAGGGGGTTTGATACATGGTTTAGGTCTCCAAACTTTGATAGGGGATTCGTAGCTCTTAGAGATAAAGACAGGCAACGGTTTATGAACTAGGTTGTGATGGATTTGGGACCTTTGGGGTACCCATTTCCAGGCATTCCTCGATGTGACTGAGTGTGGGTCAGAGTGGTTTTTAGGTAGAGTTCCTGCGTTGTTAGTCGAGCGGACTTGAGAGTGTTGAATTATGCCAGTAACTAGAGTTGGAGCTATTTGGGCTCGTAAACAGGCCTTGGGCACCCATATGTGTCTAGCATTGGGGCTAGCCTTCCTTGACCGCTTAGGGACCCAAATAGATGTGGTGTGCCTAGGAGGTTTCCTAGGGTACTCCTTCACTTGTGTCCGTGATGGTGTGGCTTGTTTGTTGTCTCCTCGGGAGTCTGCTATTAGAGTGGTGGGTTTTCCATCCTTGCGTATCCAGATCTGCTTTGCGCCACGAGGTGCTCCGTGTTGCACGGGTTGGCGCTCCTGCCTCTTGATCAGCGGCCTCCTTCGTGTCGAGTGATGTTCGGTCTGCCCGTTTAGAATCTTGTTTGGATCAGTTAGGAACTCCTTATTGGCTCCTGTACCTTCAGTAAGATTGACAATCCTCTGCACCATAGAAGTTTGGACAAGAACAACATTGTTATCTTCATGTGGATTCCTGGAGGGACCAGGAGTTGGTGCCTGTTCTATTGGTTTGAGTGCTTGATTTTCTAATTCAATCGTGAGACGGCTTTGGCCTACCCAAGCCTGAAGAAGTACACTTCTTAGGTTGAGGTTGACTGCGTGATCATAGATCCAGTCTTGGCCTAAGACAAGAGGTTCGGTCAGATCCTCGTCTTCACACACTAGCACTTTTGCTGGCATGAGGACCTCTTGTATGTAGAGGGGAAGATCCACCTCTCCCATGCAAGGGGTTTCAACACCTCCTAATCCTATCAGATATGCTTCTAGGGGTTTTACCTCAAATTGCAGCTGCTGGCAATAAGAAAGCCGAACTGCACTTGTGGCTGCTCCTGAATCAATTAAAGTTCTCACGCTTGTTGTGCTGTCTCTTTGTCCTATTTCTAGGGTCACAAAAGGTCGTCGATCCACTATCTTATGGGTACATTCACCTGAAGCCTCACACATGGCCATGTGATAGCCTGGAGACTCTTGAGTGTCAATCATAGGCTGATCCCTCCCTTGTCTCCTCAACTTCATTCGTCTGATGCACTCTAAGGCCTCTGCCTGTGCTTCTTCTCGAATTCGTTTTTCCTCCTCTTTACGTTGCTTAGCAGTATTGAGTCGACTTAGCATTTCCTCTGTGAGGGGTTCTTGATACAGCTTGACTCTGCATCCGCTAATATAGTTTGGGAGAACATCACCCTCCAAAGTGGCTAGTTGTACTGCTCCACTCGTGGAGATCCTATTGATGATCATAGGTCCGTAGCCTCTCTTTTCTAGCTTCCTTGCGTGTTGTTTCAATGTGTAGAATAAAACTAGATCTCCTGCTTTCAAGCCCTTATCCTTCACATGGGCATCAAAGTATGCCTTCTGTCTCTTCTTAGCTGCATATATCCCTGCAGCTGCTCTCAGTCTTGTTTCTCCTAATCGTTCAAGGTCAAAAAGTCTAGAGGAGAGTTCATGACCCGTCCATTCGTGCTCTTGTGCTACTTTCAATGTAGGTATTAAGAAGTCCAACGGTAGCACTACGTTTTGGCCAAATACCATCTGAAAGGGGGTGGCTTGGAGTACCGTTTTGTAGGTGACTCGGTATGCCCAAACAGCATGGTGTAGCTGTTTGTCCCAATCAGAGCGTTTATTGTTCACTAATTTTGTCAATACATTGCATAGGATCTTATTGGTGCTTTCGGCTTGCCCATTGGCTTGAGGGTGATAGGGGGCAGACTTCTTATGCACTACCAAGAATTCTTGGAGCAAATTTTCAATAACTTCATTCAAGAAGTGAGTGCCTCTATCACTAACTAGCTCTATGGGTAGCCCGTATCTTGTGAATACATTCTCAAACAAGAACTTAGCAGTTGTCTGAGCGTCGTTCTTCGTTGTGGCTTTTACCTCTACCCACTTGGTTAGATAGTCTGTGGCAACGATGATATACTCAGCATGGGAACCCTTAGCTGGGGGATTGATAGGACCTACAAAGTCTATTCCCCACTTAGAGAATGCACGTCCGCCCATCTTGGGCTTCAGGGGCATTTCATCTTTGCGTATAGGATACTGGGTTCGCTGACAAATCTCACACCTCTTCACATAGGTATGTGCATCCATGTGAAGGGTGGGCCACCAAAATCCTGCAAATAGAATGGCTTTGATCACCCTATCTGGACCAAAATGTCCTCCTGCTACACCCTGGTGAGCTGTTTCCAAGATCTTTAGGTATTCACTTTCATGGACACATAGTCTCAGGTAACCATCCTTACCCCTTTTGTATAAATTATCACCAATGATGGTGTAATCCAAGGCTTCTTGTTCCAAACTTCTTTGTCTGGCCAAAGTCATATCTTGAGGGAATGTTTTCGTCCTCAAGAAGGATACTAGGGGTTCACTCCAATCCGGCACTATGGACACTTGATAAAGAGTGGCATGTTCCACAGGTGGTTTAGTGCAGCAGATTGGGCATTCCTTGCACAACTTCTGGACATCATCTTCCATAGTCGGCCAATGCACTCCTAGTCTCCTCAGGGTCTGTAGGGTTCGTTGTTTTGAGTAGTGTTGCCCTAATGCACCTACATGTGCTAATTGCAACCACTTAGCGTACTCGTCCTCTTCTACACAACAAGCCAAGATTCCTTGATCCGTGTGCTTGTACATACTTCCAGCCATGATGTGGTACTTTTGAGCTCTGACTACCTCCTTATCCTGTGTGTTTACTATTGGATGATTAGGTCCATATGTAAGTATTGGCACTAAGGGCTTGGCCCATTGAGGCACCACTTCCAAATTGAACAAGTATGCATCAGGTAAGTCATCTGACACTCCTTGTGGGGCCTCTCCGGATGTGATCCTAGAGAGATGGTCTGCTCTCAAATGAGTCCTACCTTTCCTCACCACAACCTCAAAGTCATACTCCATTAGTAAGAGAAACCATCTTACTAACCTTCCGGTGTTGCATGGTTTGTTTACCAGTTATAGTAATGCTTGATGATCAGTAAAAAACTTAAACTTATTTGCAAGCAAATAATGTCTACACTTTTTAACCGCATACACCATGCCTAGTCCTTCTCTCTCAGTGGTGGTATAATTCCGTTCAGCTGCATTTAGTTGTCTACTAGCATAGGCAATAGGGAGATCCATGTTCCCTTCACCCGTAGGTTGTGCAAGTACGCATCCAATAGCATAATTGGAGGCATCCACATGAACATGGAATGGTTTGCTCCAATCTGGTGTGGTCAAGATTGGTGCTGAACACAATCGCTTCTTCAGCTCATTGAAGGAGTTCTCACACTCATTAGTCCACTCAAAATTTGTCAAAAGTCCGTACATGGGCTTTGCAATGACAGCATACATGTGAATGAATCGGCGGTAGTAACCACAATGCCCCATGAAAGCTTGAACTTCTTTGACATTCCTTGGCCTAGGTAGTTCTGCTATGGCTCTCACTTTCTCTTCGTCAGTGGATATGCCGTTCTTGGACACTATGTGTCCTAGAATCTTGCCTTGCCTGACCATGAAAACACACTTTTCTGGGTTCAGGCAGACTTGATATTCTCTGCATTTATCAAAGATCTGTCTGAGTTCGGGTATATGGGTCTGTCTAATGTTGGAATGAGCGCAAAGATCATCAACATAGACTTCCAAATTCTTCCTCAAGAAATCTTTAAACACGTGACACATTAATCTTTGAAAGGTAGCCGGTGCATTGGTAAGCCCAAATGGCATTACCCGAAAAGCAAATATACCCCACTCTGTGGCAAATGTCGTCTTATGCTGATCTTCTGGTGCAATGGCTACTTGATTGTAGCCAGAGAACCCATCCAGGAAGCTGTACACCTCCTTGCCTGCTACCCTTTCTAGTAGATGCTCAGTGATAGGAAGCGGATAACTGTCTCTAATCGTAGCGGCATTAACTTTTTTAAGGTTAATACACACACGCAGCTTTCCATTTTTCTTGGGCACCACTACAATGGGGGATACCCACTCAGTGTGCTCAATTTCATAGATGAATCCGGCTTCAACCAGTCGATCTATCTCCTCTTTGATCTTAGCAGCATAGTTATCGTTGTATGTGTAGGGCTTCTGTTTCGAGGGTCTGGCGTCTGAGGTCATGGGGATTGTATGTGAACATATATCAGGGTCTACCCCTTTCAAGTCCTTATAACTCCAAGCAAATACATCTCGGTATTCTCTTAGCAAGGCTATCAGCTCTTGTTCTTCCTCTTCTGTCAGGTCATGACCTATGTATGTGCATCTTTCTTCTCCTTCCTCGATGGCGACAACTATTTTCTTGGTAGTTTCCTTGCTATCATAGGCTTCTCCTGCTTGTGCCTCACGTTTAGGCATTCTTATCATGACCCTCCTATCGTCTATCTCATATTTTTTAAAGTTTTCAGGGACCTCAAACAAGGATTCTTCTGCCTCCAGAGTGACTTCCTTCTTCTTTCTTTTCTTTCCTCCGCTTTTAGAAGCTACTTGTGTGGCTAACCTCACCTCATTTGTAAGCTCTCCGTGCCTCTGGGGTTGAAATTCTACTTCATAGAAGTATTCTTCATCTGATGCAAAGGGTGGGTCCATAATGATTGACTCTAGATCGGAGTCACTCGCATCCTCAAATGCATCAGGGCTAGGTTCGCATTCTTCTAAAACTGCATCTCCCATGATTGGCTCTATTGAAAAGACTGAAATGTCATAGCCATCCTCATCACAGTGAGGTGTCCACTGCTCTTCATTGATGGCTACATCCATTGTTGCTAGGATTTCTGCCCAGCCATGGGGTTCAAATTCCTCATCAGGAAAGACTACAGGTGCATAGGTTGGGTCTTGAATTGATCTATGGTTTTCTTTTGCACCTACCTCTCTGGCTTTCTCTCTCTTCTCTTCTTCTACTGCTACCTTACACATCCATAAGTGGGTGTCTTCATGCATCCACGAGGATCCGGATTCTATGGAATGCATAGACTCAGTCTCATCTTTGGCTCTATGGATGGGATTCCATTGAATAGGCGGTACGTCTCTATGAGAGTAATCCTTAAGATTGACTTTGGTTGTAACACCTAGATGTTGCAAATACAAGGAATTGGTTCCCCAATCCTGGACTACTTGCAATTGCCGCATGAATGGCCTTCCCAAAATCATCTCGTAGGCTTGGTTTTTGCTAAAGTCGCATATAGCAAAAGTATGCTCAAACTCAACCCCACATGTAGTGAGAGTTATTCCTTCTAGCAATCCTAAGGGCCTTTCAATATGACCATCAGCCATCTGCAATTTCATTCTCGTTGGTCGGAGTGCTGGCTTGCCCCATCGCTTCCATAGGGAAGTGGTGGCAATTGCAACTCCTGCACCTGAGTCCAAAATTGCCTTGGTGGTGTACTCCTGGTAGGTAATGGGAAGATAGGTATTCCCTTCTTCACCTTCACACATATCTCCTATCTTATCCAAGGGTATCTCTGGCACCGTCCTATGTGATCCTACCTGGGAATGAGGTTTCACTATCGCTGGTACTTGTTTGGCGACATGTTCCCATAATTCAGGTCTAACCTTGAGTAGCTCTTCTAACTTGAGATTGCACTGCACTTTAGTGTTTTTCACTACCTCTGTGTTCCTAGGTAAGAATGAGTCCTCATTTCGTACCATGACCGTGGGTGCTCTCATACAAGTAGACTTAGCCTCCCATGGGCCTGTGAAGTGGGGTAATTCTTGTAGAGAGTTAGACTCAAAGTCTAGTCTTTCCTGAGAGTGGGTGCTCTCCTGCTCCTCATAAATGGAAGGAAGGTCTTGTGGGAATTGATCGTGTGTGTCATCCACCAGTTCAATGGGAGGAGGGACTTCACTCTCTTTAGCCCATTTGTCTTCTTGAATCTCGCGTAGGAATTCTAGTGTGAACCGATTCATAGAAGATGATGTGTCTGGCTCTATAGAGTTAGGCACGTAGGCTTCCTGGGGAGGTAGGCTCATGTTCTCACTTGCCTTGCCCTTATTTTGAGAGGCGGGTTCCTTTTCTGATTGTGCAGTTAGCCTCTCTATTCTTTCTAGGGAGGGGGGGTTGTCTGGTTCAGTGGAATTGGGCACATAAGCTTTCGGTGGGGGATGGGTCATGTTTTTGCTTGCTTTATCTCTTTCTTGATTTTTTTCTTCCTTGGCAGATCTTGCAATTATGCCCTCTAACTTCTCTAGAAGTCCATCCAAGTGTAATTGTGTCTTGGCTGAGCCCGAGTAATTGAAAAGGCGACTGGCTTCAAACATAGTCTGAGCCAATGCGACCATTTTTGCGCAAAGCTTGGTTCTTTCTATCTCTAGGTCAGCTCTAGGGTAGCACTTGTCATGATCCGTTACATTTGGCCCTTCTTGGATTCTGGCCTGATATGCTTTAAGCATCATGTCTATGTCTTCAGGAGTGGGATCGGCTAATACTGATCCTACTCGGGGTGGTGGGTGGGTTATGTGGGGTGTATTAGACAGTGGAGGGATGGAGGGTGTTGGGGATGGTAGCAGTGGGAATGTGTGAGAGTGCGGTTGAGATGTGATCTCTATGATTTTTGCTTTGGTTTCTCTCAAGCTTTCTTCAAGTTCGCTCATCTTTTTTGCCCATTGCCTTTTCATTCTTTCACGACTATCCTTCCAGGCTCTAGTCCTCTTTTTGGTTATGCTCTCTGTTTCACTCACCTCGGGGCTCTTTTCCTGTCCAACACCTTGGTTTTGTTGTAGTGCCTGGGCTCTTGTGATCACTTGCACAGGTGCAGTGGAAGTCACACTCCCTGTGGAGTCTACAACTAACCCAACAACATTGATAGGAGTGATTTTAGGCATGTTATTAGGGTTCTTTGGGCAATCTCGTAGGAGATGCTCTTTCCCCCAGTCTTGACAGAAACCCTGAATGGTTACTGGTTGAGGTTGTGTAGGGGCAAGCAGTGGGCAATCACGTATAAGGTGATCTCCCTGACATCTGAAGCATGGTCCTCTAAGAAATGGGGGTCGTACCTGCCTAGGTTGAGGTCTAGAGTTGGGGTTTGTGTACATGACATTGGCATACTCAGGCTCCCCACTATTTTCACTTGGGTCCTCATAATAGTATGGCTCGTTATGCTCGGGTGACTGCATGTAGTAAGCCTGTGGGCTATCAATATGTGTGGAGTCAAAACTATGGTCACTTGGATCACTGTCTGATAGCAATGGGGTGACTGGGACTATGGCTCTATTCGGATTTTCTTCAGCAGATGCATATTTCACTGGGATCACATTGGTTGGAGTAGGGGGTTGCTGTACTAGGACTGGTTGAGGTCTCTGCTGCCCTTGATAAGGTGGCTGATAAGTTTGCTGTGGTCTGTTGTATTGTTGTGGTGGGTACTGATTCTGGTATCTACCCTGTTGTGGATATGGCTGAGGGTAATTTTGCCTAGCAGTTTGTTTGTTATATGGGCAGTCTTGTGCAGTGTGGTTGGTGTACCTGCGCTCTATGGTGCAGTACTGGCTACTAGGATTCGCCTGGGGTTGGGCCATAATGGGACATACATTTGCCATATGGTCACCGCCACAAGTGTAACACCGCTTAACTGTGACAAATCTCGGAATTTGTTTGCTAGAGACACCTAGTTTTTGAGCTACCTTCTCTGCAAGTTCCTCAATGGATGTGGATTGACCAGCTGTGAGGCTACTAGAGCTATCAAAATCCTTATAGATTTTTGATAGTTCTAATTCCTCACCTAGATTGTCCTCAATGTCTATGCACATGCGCACGCACTCTTCTATCGTTCTGGGGTCCTTCAGATACACATATGACCTGAGCTTGGTGCTCAACAATCCATCTAAGAACAAGGCCACTTGTTTGGCTGGTGTGGGTAACTCCGGCATCGGGCATCTCTCCAGGTACTGCCTAAATCTTCTTCCAGCTAGTCTAACTGTCTCTTGAGGTGTTTGTTTGAAGCTATGAATTAGTGAGGAAGTGTTGTGCCTGATTCCACTCTTAGAAAACTCAATGATAAATGCCTCTAAGAGCTGGTCTATGTTTCTGAAATGCCTCTCGTTCAGTGGTTGAAACCACGTAAGGGCAGTGTTCCTAAGGGTTAGACCAAAAGCATTATATTGTGTGAATAGGTCCTCTACCTGTTCCGCTTTCAAGACTTGCCGAAATTCTGCCACATGGTCATAAGGGTCTCCAGTGCCATCGAAGTAATTCTTCATGGACTTCACCAGTTGAGTTGGTCGCAGGGTCCTAGTGTGTTCCCTCGGTCTTGGCAAAGGGAAATCGTCATCATTCCTTTGATTCCATGGGGTTCTATGTCCCTCAGGTCCCACTCTATTCCTTTCTGTTCCCGTTCTTTCTCTTCCCAGGGAGTTGGCAAAACTTACCTCAGGTTTGTCTCTACTTCTATCTCTTTGAGCTCCATGAGCTTGGGAGGTCCCAGCTCTTTGGTGACTGTATGACACATTAGTCCGAGGTTGGGGAAAAACAAATTCACCCTTCCATGTGTAGGCATGTCTGCCATGCTCGGTGACCATGAAGATCTTCTCTGATGTATTGTCTAAGTAGGTCACTTTGCCTGGGCTATTAGGGTCTTTAAACTCATAGATTGTGAGAGCACTCACTTCCTGAGGTTGAGCAGATTTATATCTCCAAAAAGCCTCATCGGTTTCTCGGTTTAAAAGCAGATCTATGCTTTTATTATCCTGTGGAATCCATTCTGGAGTCATGATTCTGGTCAAGACAGATTTACCGCGGGGAGTTCTCGGCTCTTCCTCTAAATTTCCTTGCTCTATATCACCCATGTCGATCTCAGCAATCACATTTCCAAACTCATCAGTTCTATCAGGAAGAGTGATGACTACATAAATAGTCCCCTCTTTATCTAGGTATGCTCCATTCTCAAACTTCACTACCGGATGTTCTAGTCCATGGGGTTGATCGGGGTTCTTAATCTGGACCACAGATTTTCTCAGTCCGTCTTCGTAGATGCGAGCACCTAGACGATTCGTCCTGAAGTATTCCAATTGAGTCTTGTAAGGTCCCTCTGGCTTTTCTAGATAAGCCACCCCTGAACTACCTACTAGTCTCTCCATGTGATAGGACATCTCAGAATCACTTGTTTCTGATCTGGGAGTGTATGGGTAATCACTCAACTGCTGGGCCCAAGACCTGGCAGTGTGATTGACACTAGCTTCAGAAGATCTGAGGCTTTGTCTGTCTCGGCCTAAGTGTCTGCCTGATCTAAGGTTCATATGCCTGATTTATCTACCCCCTTGGACCCAAGCACACTCTCCTTGCAGGTTAATTTGCACCAATCACTTTGTTCTTTGAGTTGAATATTATGTTTATGATCTTGTCTGAAATCGCGTCGTCAGGAGTACTTAAGTGAATTTCGCACTTGATAAGTGATCGACTCCAGTTTACCCTTTGTCCCTTAGGGTTTTCGCACTTAAGACCTATTTAATTCTTGCACTTGGTTGATTAATTCTCTTGGACTTGATTTGTGCCTAACATTGCCCTAATTAATTACCACACCTAAGTCGTACTTAGCCTAGGCTAGGAATTGACAAAGGAGGGTTGAGAGATCTTCCAACCTCAATTAGCTGGTTGACCAGACTGCTACACAAGCCCAGGAAGTCTTCTCCCAAGCTTGGTACTCACCCTTGCTAGCTTGCTTTGGATTGCCTTGAGTGCACACAATGTTCCTGCAAAAGCTCACCAGTCAGTATAGCTCTATTACCACAAGTATTTGAAAGACACACATCAATATTTTCAGTCCCCCCTGGAGTAACTCACTGTACCCCCTCAATCTTAGGACCACCTAGTCTCACCTAAAGGCCAACTTGAAAATACATGTTCTAAAACTCCACATATGATTCTACAAAAAACCAGTGAAGGTCCACGTAGGATTTTCAACAAGCTTTCCAACGAGACCAAAATCTCATTAATCAGAGTTCGTATGGTGAAGTTATGACCATTCAGGCACTTAGGGGTCCAAACAGGCTCTCAGGGTTCAGGAAATTCCTCCCTGGTTTCTAGGTCTTTTGCCCACTCCTAAGGCTCTTATATCCTCCCAATGTGTCCAAGATTAAGCCCAAAGATACCTTAATTCAGTCAATTAAATTACTCTAAGTTTTCATGCATTAAGCCCATGTATCGCGATAGGTCGGGTCGAGGTGTCGCGATACTCCAAAGTGTCGCGATAGGTCGTGAGGTGTCGCGATAGGTCGTGAGGTGTCGCGATACTCCCAAGTGTCGCGATAGGTCGTGAGGTGTCGCGATAGGTCGTGAGGTGTCGCGATACTCCCAAGTGTCACGATAGCTCGTGAGGTGTCACGATAGGTCGTGAGGTGTCGCGATACTCCCAAGTGTCGCGATAGGTCGTGAGGTGTCGCGATACTCCCAAGTGTCGCGATAGGTCGTGAGTGTCGCGATAGGTCGTGAGTGTCGCGATACCTCGAGGTGTCGCGATAACTCGGGATATCGTGAATTTTTCTGTTTTGTCTAGTGATCCTGGGAGCTCTAGGCCTGCGCAGTGTCGTGGTGCACTCAGAATCGTGATTGGGTGAAGTTTTCGGAGTGTCGCGATAGCTCGAGCTCGACGCCTCGGGGACTGTGCAGACAGATTCCGTACCTGCTGAGCTTGCTGGAGATGATGATGGAGCTGCAACCTGCAAGAAACATGCAAAAACACACAAAACAAGAACACACACGCTCGCTCTCTCTCAAACTCGCACACAACAAATGAGGGGAATGACAAGGAAGAGGGAATATGTAGTGGAGAAGGAGGTGGAGGTGGAGATGGAGAAGGAGGTGAAGATGGAGATAGAGATGGAGAAAAATCAGAAATTTACCGACTACTTACCATTCCAACGCGTCCTCTCTACGTCTTACCATCACACGCTCGTCCTCAAAGCTCGAATCCCCGACAACGGCGCCAAAATTTGGTGTAGCTCAGTGATGAGTAGCACCTCCTTTAATGTCAATCCGGGAAGACATGAGGATGGTATGAAGACCTCGAGCAAGTGAAGGCACAAATGTGTGAGTGAGAAGCACACTAACATGCACACACATACACACACACGCGCACACACGGCAAGAACAAAGAGAGTAAGACAATGGAATCACTTCTATTGCAACAAAGTTCTCATACAAGCTGAAAACTACAAGAAGCTAGCCCAAAAATGAGCTCTCTAGCTCTATTTATAGTTTTTGACTAGCTTTGGCCCTGTCCAGACCTAGTGTCCGGCCTAGTTAAAAATTAGGTTCCAGGGCTTATTTGAGGGCTCAAACGAGGTCTAAAAAATACGAAAATTGATAGGCAACTACTTCTAAGGCTCCTCAAGCTCGAGGACTCCTCGGCTTGTACAAAATGGAGCTACAAAAAGGTGAAAATGGTATTTACAGGGGTTTTTAGTGATGAGAATCACTTTTAAATGGTGTAAGGGTTTTGAAAAAAATAAAGGGTTGCCTTAATGCTAGATCTGCTTGTATGCTCGTACTTGCCTCTTCTCGTATACTGCCAACACCTTCTCGTACCATTTTTTTTTTTGCTTACATTTAAGTAGTTTTCATCCATTTTCATGCCTGTTCTTTGTGTTTTTATGCTATTTAGAAGCCATTTCATAGACCTTTTCATGAACACCTTGCTGGGATTTTTTAAAGAATTTTTAGATTCTTTTTTGGAATTTTTTAGAAATTTTTTTAGAAGTTTTTTATAATTTTTCATCTATTTTTGGTCTTTGTACTTCCTCAACAATGAATACTCACCTTTGGGTCTGTGTTTTCAGTCACATTAGTAAATCTACATGTTTTGTCGAAAGCTTTTTAGTTGTGGTGGGAACAATCAACACAAGTTTATGCACATTTTTGGTGCCTAAAGAACATGGTTGATTGACACTTGGAGGTGTTGTTGGCTAGTTTTTGGGTTCTGAATTTAGCTTTTCAGTGCCATTTTACTACATATATTGAGCACATACACACTATGTATGCTTCAATGGATACTCCTTATGTATGTCCATGTAAACACTGATATAGTGGTTACGTATTTGCATAAAGCCTTTTACGTTGATAAAGAGGGTCATGGTGAGGTTTTCTTAACTAGCAGACTTACCCAGCCTCACTATAGCAGATGTATGATAGTTTTTCATAGGTTCTCAGTAAGCCTAGTTGGTTTCTTTTGGTTAATGGATTATATTTTGTTGAGTCACTGATTAACTATGCAGGTTTATGACATGTCAGTATTTGCGGTTATATGAGCTTTGCACATGTGTCAGGATTGGAGGAGTGGTTTTGTAGGTCATTGATTGTTCAAAATTTACTATGCATAATGTATGCCATGTACCTTAGTTATCACACACTTTGATGTCAATTGGTTGACTTGACCTTGGCTACAAGGTGATCTTCTATGCTCAGTCCTTAAGCATATCAAAGGGCAATATGGTTATTGCAAAGGGAAGCAAAGTTGGATCACTTTATCCTTTATTTGTATCACAAAAAGAACACTAGTTAACTATTATTGAACAACCTATCACTTGTATTTGACATAGCCATTTGGGCCATATATCTCGTAGTGGAATGGAAAATCTTTCTCATTCTGGCTACTTACCTATGTTATCTTTCTTTGATTTTTAATTTTGTGAGCATTGTTAATATGGAAAGAAAACTACGAATGTGCATAAGATGCACATTGACCCTTCAATTCAACCTTTAGATCTCATTCATATAGATATGTGTGGTCCTATGCCCACAAGGTCATTAAGTGGTTCTATTTAATTTGTCACTTTCAAAGATAATGCTACTAGAAAATTCTAGGTATATCCTATCAAATCAAAGGATGAGGTATTGCATACTTTGAAAAAATATCTTGCTTTAATTGAGACTAAAAAAGAAATTAAGCTTAAGGCTTTACATTCACATAATGTGGATGAGGATACGTGCATGAATTCAATCCTTTCTATCAAGGATTCACCTTATATTAGAGTATAAAATAGCATATTCAAGGTAGAGTAGTTTCTATGATGCATCATGCAAACCTTTCATAAGGATTTTGGGTAGAAGTAGTATTGAGTGTAGTTCATTTGGTTACTCTTTCACCTAGTACTGCCAAATGTCTAAAAGTGGTAGAGTTATGGAGAGGGAAGCCACCATAATATGATCATATTTGAATTTTTGGGTGTGAAACATATGTTCATATGCCCAATAATCTTAGACAAAAGTTGGACCATGAGTCAAAGAAATGCATTTTTCTTGGATATGGTCGAGAAGGCCAATTTGGATATTGGTTATGGGATCTTGAAACATAGTCGACGATTAGAAGTAGTGATGTCATTTTCAATGAGTCTAAGATGCATAAACAACCCATTAAAGAAGTTGAACTGAGAAGAGTGATGTTTAAGGATACTAGTCCTCTAGGTAGCATGCATAAAAATGCTACTCATAGGGATATTCAAGAGAATGTCTGATGAGATCAATCTCCAAATGTTCCCTCTAGATGTGTCTCACATCCACCTGATAGATTTGGATTTTGTTATGCTAAGAGATGCTAGTGAGACTTCTTGCTACAAAGAGGTTATGTAGATGGAGGATCACATCAAGTGGGAGTGTGCCATGAAGAGTGAGTTGCATTCTATTCACAAGAATGATACTTGGGATTTAGTACCTTTGCCAAAGGGTAGGAAAACTTTACCATGTAAATGGGTATATAAGCTGATATTCACATTAGATAGTGCTTCTCCAAAGTATAAAGCATGAATTGTTACAAAGGTTTTTAAGAGATAACATGGTGCTGATTTCGAGGAAATCATCTCTCCAATGGTCAATACAACTACCCTATAGATGTTGCTTGGATTCATTGCAATGGTGGACTTAGAGCTAGTCCAAATGGATGTGAAAATTGCTTTCTTGCATGGAGATCTTACAAATGCAATCTATATTGAAAAACCAGAGGTTTATGTAGTTCATGGAAAAGAAAGTTTGGTTTGTAAGCTAAAAAAGAGCTTATATGGACTTAAACAATCCCATAGACAATGGTACCAAAAATTTGATGCTTTTATGAAGTCCCAAGCCTATTCTGGAAGGAATGAGGATCATTTTCTCTACACAAAGAGATGCTCATATGGAAACTTGATATGCTTGATACTAATTTATGTCAATGATATGTCGATTGTTGGGAAATCCTCCTATGAATTGTCAATTCTCAAAAAGAAGGTGAATGAGACATTTGATATGAAGGATTTAGGGGATGCCAAACATATTCTTAGCATGTGCATTACTCGTGATAGGAGTAAAAGATGCATATACTTTTCTCAAAAGGAGTACATATCCAAAGTACTTCATAGGTTCAATATTAAGGGTGGAAAGGCATTGAGTACACCTTTATGTACATATGTGAAATTGAGCAAGGATGATTGCCCCGAATCAAATGACAAAAAGGAATTCATTATCAAAATTCCTTATCATTGGGCTATTGGTAGTCTCATGTATGCTATGGTAGCTACAAGACTAGACATTGCATTTGTAGTGGGAGTTGTGAGCAGAAATATGTCTAATCTTGGAAAGAAGCATCGGGAAGCAGTCAAGATGATTTTGAGATATTTGAGTGTGTTGTTGAAAAGAAGGATTGGGAAGTGGTCAAGATTATTTTGAGATATATGAGTGCCCCAAAATAGATGACAAAAGGGAGTTCATGACAAAAGTCCTTATCAGTGTGATATTGGTAGTCTCATGTATGCTATGGTAGCTACGAGAATAGACATTGCATTTGTAGTGGGATATGTGAGCAGATATATGTCTAATCCTGCTTGGGTGGAGGAAGGCACCCATTCTCTATTACACAGATTTTGATTATGCTAGTTGTGTAGACAACCATAAGTCTACATCACGGTACATTTTTAATTTTGTTGGAGGTGCTATCTCTTGGAGATCTCATCTTCAAGAATGTACAATTGTTTCTAGTATAGAAGCAGAGTGTGTTGCAAAAAGTGAGGCATGTAAGGAAGAACTGTGGCTTTCTCGTATTGCTTGTGATATGGGTCTACCTCAACATGTACCGCATTTGCTTAGTGATAGTCATCGTGCCATTACTTTGGCTAAGAATGTGGTCTATCATGCAAAGAGCAAGCACATTGAAGTGAGGTAACACTTTATTAGAGACTACTTAGCCATTGAGCACATTATTCTTGATAAGTTTCATACTCAAAATAATGTTGTATATGTTTTGACTAAAGCTCCACTAGAGGATAACTTTAGACATTGTTCTCACTTGATCGGGGTTACTTGATTCATGATCTTACATAGTTTGTTGTATACTATGTAACATGCCAATCACCTGGGATGTATAGTTTATATACTTACACTAAGGTATTCTTTATCATTCTTTTTTTTTCTCCCATATTCACTTTGGCCATATTGGTCTTTAGTGCGAGATTGATACCATTAGTATCCATGTGAAAGACCAAATTGTTGTTGGATAGTTTTTTATATGTTCTTTAATGAAACATATACTAGCTTGGTCAGCCACACACTATAAGTTTGACCACATTTTGTAAAACCTAAGAAATATGTGTTCATGCTCTCTGTGTACTATGTTTTTCTACATATTTGTAGGTATGTGGGTAGTAATCTGTGTTGATATATTTAAGTAGTGATGTGTGTGAACACAGTAGGACCGTCGGGGCACTTTTTTCCCTCTTTAGGAGGTTTTTTTCCCTCGGCTTGTATATATGCCCATTGCCCTAATGGGCTACTAATCTTTGTACATTCTCTAGTAATACATTCAGTATTGTGTGTTGTGCTCCAAGCTTCTTCTTCTACCTTGTGTTGTTCGCATGCTTCCGCAGACGTCTAACTACAACAATTGGTATCAGAGCAGGTTGTCGCTTCATCTAGGGCATCATCGACACCTCTCTGGTTGCAGTCTCAGAATCGTACAAATTTTGGTGAGCATACTCAGCTTGTGCAAGCTATTTCGTCTTCTTGTGCCAAAGGTATATACCAGTTTTTGTTCCCTTGTATAAGCATCTCGAAGCCTACTATAGGTCTAGCGGAATTCGTCTGGGCAATTCTGTTCAACTTTTTGAGATACAGTCAATTTTTTGCATCAAGGTATTTTAATCACCGGCCATGGCTGAAAGCAGTGATGTATTCTGTATGTTGGTTGTTGAGGATAAGTTGGATGGTATCAACTACCCGTTATGGGCTTATATGATGCGACATGTATTGGTTGCAAAAGGACTGTGGAACATTGTGCAGGGTGTCGGAAAATATCCTATCACACCTACAACTGTTACAACTCCAGGTACGGAAGCTAATGTAGAAGGTGTTGAAGATGATGATATTCTGCATATTCCTATTCATGCTGCGGTTTTTGTCGCACCTACTGTAGAGCACATTCGTTGGGATGGTAGAGATGCTCAAGCACATGCATTGATAGCTTTGTCTGTCAAACGTGCCATTATTCCACACATTCGCTCTTGCAGAACAGCTAAGGATGCTTAGGATACACTTATAACCACATTGCATCAAGCTAGGAATGAGGCTCCTGTTGCTTACCTCCGAAAACAATTGGAGAGTGAGCACATGAATGAAGGTGTATCTATGGACAGTTTCCTAACAAAGATCAAAGACTTGAAGGAATAGTTGATTTTTACTGATGAGGTTATACTAGATAGCTCAGTTGTGTAGACCGTTCTAAATGGTCTTCCTAATTCATATCAGAGTTTTGCTTCTACTCTTCGATTGATGATGAAAGACAATCCAAATGCCTTGTCATTTGAGGAGTTAGTCTGTATTCTATTGCAGGAAGATCAGTCCAGGCAGAACAGGTCCATTATGCGAGTTGCAGATCAAGCTTTCCTGGCTAGTCAGAAGGGCAAAGGAAAATGGAGCTCTTCAACTAGTAAGCAAAAATCTGCTAATTCTACACAATCGAGGAGGGAAGACAAAGATGAAAAGAAGTCAGAAAAGCAGAAATTGTTTTGCAAGTACTGTAAAGGAAATGATCATATCATAAAGAACTGTCCTAAACTAGCTACAAAAGAGGCAAAGAAAAAAGAGGTAGGAATGGTTGTTGCGGAGGCCTCTACTCCAAAAACAGAGTGTGCTAATCTTGTGCAAGAAGAAGAATGGGCATTTACTACTGTTTGCAGTTTTGACCCATCTTCTCATGAGCAGTGCACTTCTGTAGTAGACTCAGATGTTCGGTACTTTGACAGTGGGGCGACCAAACATATTACCTCGCAGCGTAGTTTTTTCTCTTCATTCAAGCATGCCCCTACAGGAAATATTGTTACATGCGCTAACAACTCCTCTTATCCTATTATGGGAGTTGGAAAGATCATTTTGTCAGATGCTTTGTTTGTGCCAGAGATCAAGAAAAATCTATTATCAGTTTCTGCATTAGCCAAGATTGTCTTGGTTGTGAAATTTGTTGAGGACAGGTGTACAGTTCATGATCTATCAAATGGCGAAATGATTATTGATTCTTGCATTTTATGTTGCAGGCTATATAAGCTCATAGACTATGAAAGATCTGTAAATGATTCGACATATGCTATTCATGATTCTCAGGCTATGTCAGATGCAAAGCTTTGGCATGCACGCTTTGGTCATCTGAATTTCGCTAGTTTGCTACCCCTTCAGAAATCTGAAATGGTGTCCTCTTTGCCCAAACTTGAGGCACCTAGAAAACATGTTTCTGAAGGCTATATTTTGGGCAAAATGTAGTGTTCATCCTTTCCAAGATGGTTCTGCTCGGACTACTCAAAAATTGCAGCTTGTACATAGTGATGTATGTGGTCCTATGCAGACACCTTCTTTTGGAAATTATATTTACTTCGTGACTTTCATCGATGATTTTTCTAGGCATGCATGGGTATATCCATTGAAGGCAAAGTTCGAAGTGTTCATGTGCTTTAAACAGTTTTTGGTTTTGGCTGAAAATCTCTCATCATGTAAAATGGGCACCCTCCATTTTCATCGAGGGGGGGACTATATGTCTTCTGATTTTAATGCATTTCTAGCTAAACATGGGATAAAACACTAGTGTACAGTGCCGTATACACCTCAACAGAATGGAGTTGCTGAACGAAAGAATAGGTCACTCATGGAGATGGAAAGGTGTATGGTCAAGAGTCAAGCTTTACCACATAGTTTCTGGCTTGAGGTTGTCATGTGTGCAGCATACGTACTTAACAGGTGTCCCACTAAAGCGGTGTAGTCTATCACTCCATATGAGGGTTGGCATGATCGCAAGCCATCTATTGCTCATTTGCATGTTTTTGGTTGTTTGGTATATGCATTAGTGCCCGAACAACATCGCAAAAAATTGAATGATAAAGCAGTAAAATGTATCTTTATTGGTTACAGTTCTTAAATTAAAGGCTATCGTTTGTATTATCCACAGACTAAACGCATTCTGGTTAGTCGTGATGTTGTCTTTGTGGAAGATGCTATTCAACCATGGCATTCATGTACTAAGGAGACATATGTTAGCTCCAAAGACATGTATGATACTTTGCTGCCTCTTTTTAGAGGTGGAGAGTCTAGTGATGGTCCTAATGAGGCAACTTCTCAACCTTTGCAGGTTTCATGTGATGATGCTCATCATCCCATTTCTGATGAAGATTTACATGATGCACTTGTTGATGAGAGAGCTGATATTGAGGAGGAAAAAACTATGTCAAAATGGTTGGTGCATACCTTGCATGACAGTAAACTAGATGTACCTCTATCATATTGTACTCGTTCAGGCTCTCATAGTGCCTCTTTTGCATCAAATTGCTATGCTATGACTGCATCTAGTCTTTGTGATGAGAATGAGCCTGTTTCGTTTGATGAAGCACCAAATTCAGAAAATTGGATGGCTACTATGCAATTTGAATATGATGCTATAATGAAGAATGGTACTTGGTCTTTATGTGACTTGCCTCCTGGCAAGAAGGCCATTGGGACTAAGTGGGTATACAATCTGAAACGTAAGCTTGATGGTACAGTTGACAGGTATAAGGCTAGACTTATTGCAAATGGTTATGCATAGGAAAGAGGCATTGATTTTGATGAGACCTTTGCACCTACTTGCCGAATGACTACAATTCGTAGCATCTGTGCACTTGCAAATCATCATGGTTGGAATGTACATCAGTTGGACATTAAAACACCATTTTTGAATGGTGACTTGCATGAAGAAGTGTATGTTTTTTAGCCTTGTGGCTTTGTGCAAAAAGAGCATGAAAACCAGCTGTGCAGCTTAAAGAAGGCATTACATGGTTTAAAGCAAACACCACGTGCTTGGTATCTGAAGATAAATGCCTATCTTATTGCACATGGTTTTGAGAAGAGTCCAACTAAAAGCACCTTATATGTTAAGCGTGCTAATGATGTGTTTCTGATCATTTTTCTCTATGTTGACGACATGTAGCTCACTCCTCCTATTGAGAAGCATATTGCTGATTTTAAGGCTGATTTGCATGCCTCATTTGAGATTTCTAATTTGGGGTATTTGCATCACTATTTGGGCATTCAGTTTATGCAAGTTGATGGTGGAATGGCTTTGTGTCAAACGAAATATATTGACACATTATTGTAGCATTTTGTCCTTGAAGACTATAAGCCTATTGCCACTGGAGACAGGTTTATGATTGAGTCTTCATGATGCTAGAGATGCATTTGATGTTGTTCTCTATCAACAGGCTCTTGGATGCTTGATTTACTTATGCATTACTCGGCCAGATATTCAGTTTGCTGTCTCACAGATGAGCAAGTTTATGCATTGCCCAGGAGTCAAGCATTGGTAGGCGGTTAAGTGCATCTTTTGCTACTAGAGTGGTACGCGGCTACTTGGGTTGTTTTATCCCAAGGGGGGATCACTACCGCTAGATTTACATGCTTTTTTTTACTCTGATTTGTTGGATATAGATGTCTATGGAAGCACGCGGACAGCACAAGGAAGGAGAAGAAGTTTGGAGCACAACACACAATACTGAATGTATTACTAGAGAATGTAGAAAGATAAGTAGCCCATTAGGGCAATAGGTGTATATACAAGCCAGGGGAAAAAACCTCCTAAAGAGGGAAAAAAGTGCCCCGGCGGTCCTAGTGTGTTCACACACATCACTAAATAAATATATCAACAAATCCCCCATGGGAGTGATGCGGTGAACAAGGAGCTGTCACTCATGTATAAGGAAGTGCCAAGCTATGTGGAAATCACTCCACAAAAGGAAGTAAGCCCAAAGCTTTGCGGAAAGCTTCAAACTTCTCCCTAGGAAGAGCCTTCGTGAAAAGGTCTGCAATGTTCTCCTACGTGGGCACATATGCCAAGCTGATCTCCCCAGCAGAGAACCTCTCCCTGACATAGTGATAATGCACCTCAATGTGCTTAGTGCGAGCATGGAACACAGGGTTCCTTGCAACTGCCAATGCGCTCTGACTGTGAGTGAAGATGGTAGTGGCAGAAGGCTGACTAACACCCAAATCAACCATAAGGCATCTAAGCCACACACACTCAACAGTAGCTGTGAAAGCCACCCTATACTCAACCTCACAACTGGAAGTGGCCACATAGGCTACTTCTTGCTCAACCAAGATATACATGAGCTATCAAGCATGAAGCAAAAGCCACTAGTGGACATACGAGTGTCATAGCAACCAGCCCAATCAAAGTCAGAAAAAGCATGCAAATCTGGCAGTAGTGATCCCCCCTTACGATAAAACAACCCAAGTAGCTGAGTACCACTCAAGTAGTGAAAGATGTGCTTAACTGCTTGCCAATGCTTGACTCCTGGGCAATGCATAAATCTGCTCATCTGTGAGACAACAAACTGAATATATGGCCGAGTAATGCATAAGTAAATCAAGCATCCAATAGCCTGCTGATAGAGAACAACATCAAATGCATCTCCAACATCATGAAGACTCAATCATAAACCTGTCTCCATAGCAGTGGCAATAGGCTTACAGTCTTCAAGGCCAAAACGCTATAATAATGTGTCAATATATTTCGTTTGACACAAAGCCATTCCACCATCAACTTGTATAAATTAAATGTCCAAATAGTGATGCAAATGCCCCAAATCAGACATCTCAAATGAGGCATGCAAATCAGCCTTAAAATCAGCGATATGCCTCTCATGAGGACCAGTGAGCAACATGTCATCAACATAAACCACAATGATTAGAAGTACATTATTAACACACTTAATATATAAGGTGCTTTTAGTTGGACTGTTCTCAAAACCATGTGCAATCAGATAGGCATGTATCTTCTCATACCAAGCACATGGTGCTTGCTTTAAACCATATAATGCCTTCTTTAACCTCCACACCTGATTTTCATGCCCTTTCTGCACAAAGCCATGGGGCAGAAAAACATACACTTCTTCATGCAAGTCACCATTCAAAAATGTTGTTTTAATGTCCAACTAATGTACATTCCAACCATGATGAGCTCGAAGTGCACAGATGCTCCGAACAGTAGTCATACGGCATGTAGGTGCAAAGGTCTCATCAAAATCAATGCCTCTTTCCTGTGCATAACCGTTTGCAACAAGCCTAGCCTTATACTTGTCAATTGTACCATCCGGTTTACGCTTGAGCTCGTATACCCACTTAGTGCCAATGGCCTTCTTGCCAGCAGGCAAGTCACATAAAGACCAAGTACCATTCGTCATTATAGCATCATATTCAGATTGCATAACAGCCATCCAATTTTCTAAATTTTGTGCTTCATCAAACAAAACAGGCTCATTCTCACCACAGAGACTAGATGTAGCCATAGCATAGCAATCTGATGCAAAAGAGGCATTATGAGAGCCTGAATGAGTACAATATGATAGAGGTGCATCTAATTTGCTGTCACGCAAGGTCTGCACCAACCATTTTGGCATAGTTCTTGCCTGCTCAATATCAGCTCTCTCATCAATAAGTGCATCATGTACATCTGCATCAGAAATGGAATTATCCGCATCATCACATGAAACCTGCAAAGGCTAAGAAGTTGCCTCATTAGGACCAGCACTAGACTGTCCACCTGTAAAAAGAGGCAGCAAAGTATTATACATGTCTTTTAAGCTAATAGATGTCTGCTTAGTACATGAAAGCAATGGCTGAATTGCATCTTCCACAAAAACATTATCACGTCTAACCAGAATGCGTTTAGTCTGTGGATGATACAGACGATAGCCTTTACTTTCAAAACTGTACCCAACAAAAATACATTTTACTGCTTTATCATCCAATTTTTTGTGATGTTATTTAGGAACTAATGCATATGCCAAACAACCAAAAACACGCAAATGAGCAACAGATGGCTTGCAGTCATGCCAAGCCTCATATGGAGTGATAGACTGCAGCGCTTTAGTGGGACACATGTTCAGTACATATGCTGCACACATGACAACCTCAAGCCAGAAACTATGTGGTAAAGCCTGACTGTTGACCATATACCTCGCCATCTTCGATACCTTCTGCATCGACTTCACTACCTGCAGTTGTAACAGTTGCAGGTGTGATAGGACGTTTTTCAACACCCTACACAATGTTCCACAGTCCTTTTGCAACCAACACATGTCGCATCATATAAGCCCATAATGGGTAGTTAGTACAATCCAACTTATCCTCATTAGCGAACATACGAAATACATCACTAATTTCAGCCATGGTCGGTGACTAAAATACCTTGATGCAAAAAATTGACTGTATCTCAGAAAGTTGAATGGAACTGCCCAGACAAGTTCTGCTAAACCTGTAGCAGACTTCGAGATGCTTATACTGGCAAACAAAAATTGGTATATACCTTTGGCACAAAAAGATGAAATAGCCTGCACAAGCGCTACGATAGTGCGTTCAGAGGCCGAAACGAGCTCAGATTGTGATTTTGCCACAACAAAGCGAAGCAATTTTGATCTCAAAAACATGCTGAGTATGCTCACCAAAATTCGTGTGATTCTGAGACTGCAACCGGAGGAGTGTCAACGACACCCTAGATGAAGCGATGACCTGCTCTGATACCAATTGTTGGATATAGAAGTCTACGAAAGCATGCAAACAACACAAGGAAGGAGAAGAAGCTTGGAGCACAACACACAATACTGAATGTATTGCTAGAGAATGTACAAAGATAAGTAGCCAATTAGGGCAATAGGCGTATATACAAGCTGGGGGAAAAAAACCTCCTAAAGAGGGAAAAAAGTGCCCCGACGGTCCTAGTGTGTTCACACACATCACTACCTAAATATATCAACATGATTGGGTTGGTTGCTATGACACTCGTGTGTCCACTAGTGGCTTTTGCTTCATGCTTGGTAGCTCGTGTATATCTTGGTTGAGCAAGAAGCAGCCTACTATGGCCACTTCCAGTTATGAGGCTGAGTATAGGGCAGCTTTCACAGTGACTGTTTAGTGTGTGTGGCTCAAAGGCCTTATGGCTGATTTGGGTGTTGGTCAGTCTTCTGCTACCACCATCTTCACTGAGAGTCAGAGCGCATAGGCAATTGCGAGGAACCATGTGTTCCATGCTCGCACTAAGCACATGTAGGTGCATTATCACTATGTCAGGGAGAGGTTCTCTCTTCGGGAGATCAGCTTCGCATATGTGCCCACACAAGAGAGCATTGCAGACCTTTTCACAAAGGCTCTGCCTAGGGAGAAGTTTGAAGCTTTGGGCTTACTCCCTTTTGTGGAGTGATTTCCACATAGCTTGACACTTCCTTATACATGAGTGCCAGCTCCTTGTTCACCGCATCACTCCCAGGGGGGATTTGTTGATATATTTAGGTAGTGATGTGTGTGAACACACTAGGACCACCCGGGCACTTTTCCCCTCTTTAGGAGGTTTTTTTCCCCCGGCTTGTATGTACGCCTATTTCCCTAATGGGCTACTTATCTTTGTACATTCTCTAGTAATACATTCAGTATTATGTGTTGTGCTCCAAGCTTCTTCTTCTACCTTGTCTTGTTCACGTGCTTTCGCAGACGTCTAACTCCAACAATGTGTGTGGTTTTGTAGCTCAGTTTTTTGCTGTGAGGGTCTCTTCTTGGCTCTCTTGAGGAGATTCCACTGTGGTGCATTTCCATCAAAATATTTCAATCTAACCACACAATGATGAGGGATGTCATGTCGCACATGGAGGTTGAACCCCCACTCTTAACCTTGAGAGACAAATAAGTGAAGCAATTGAGTTAACACATGTGGACTATAGACACTTTTTTATATTTCTAGCTGCTTGAGAGCACCCACACCCTCATATGTGAATACATGGTCGATGGAGTAGTAATTTTTTTCTTTTTCTTTTTTGCTTAGAACCAGTTCACATAAGGTGGTAGTACTAATGCTATGGAGCAATTAATCAATCTCTATAGGCCACATGGAGGAGATCATCATTTAAGGATATAGTCCTTAGACTATTTACCTACCAACTCACACAACTCCGTGAAAAAAATTCTGACCTCCCTCCTCCACCCCTGAATGGAACATGAGTTTTTTTTTAACATGTAAAGTCCTTCTATTTGTTTTGGTTGAAAATTTACTAGACTTATGTCTTTCTTGTGCATTCATATAAGGTGGAGACATGAAATATAATATGCAAGCGTTCCACTCTATATCTAAATACTTGAGTGAAGGACTTGTGTATACTTTAGTATTCTTGAGTGGAATTCGATCATTTTGTGTGTTTGTTGCTTTGTCCTTGTGTGAAACACTACAACATATGAGCCTCATACTGGCCCTTATACCAGTATAAGCATCAATACGGGCATCGATATACACACCGATGTGCATTGAATACTGTTGGTATAAGCATCGGTATTTTGTCGATGGTATATGTGCTAGTATTGACCTGCAAGACCAATGATATAAACATCAATATGGGCATCGTTATGAGGATTGTGGGTATAAGTGTCGGTATGTCCCTAGGCAACACCATCGATATAAGCATCGGTATGGTGCTAGGTATACAAAAGAGATATTTCAAATCACTGCCATATATGAGCCAAATACAAAATATGGCAAACCGCTACCATATATGAGCCAAATACAAAATGTGGCAAACCATTGCCATATATGAACCAAATACAAAACTCTGGTGCACCACTACCATATATGAGCCAAATACAAAACTATGGCACACAACTACCATACACAAAACCAGAGAGATCAAAACATCTGTATCTATAGTCTTGCAACAAAGCACATTCATGAAATCAGACAAATTATAATGATCATTATAAATAACATTAAAAAAATACCAAACCAAGTTCAGAATCTCACCTCATAGAAAATACCCCTATGAAATGACTACACCGCATCCCTCCAAGTCCTACAATAGTGCAACCAATCCATGATGATATCCATAAGCCTCCTCTACTCGTGTTGGAAGATGACCCACTACCAACTCCTACAACAAATATGCAAAAGAAGAGGTCAACCAAAATGACATGCTTAACATAAGCAAATTCATTTATCAAAATGGTGCTTACAAAATCATGACATATCGTGTCATAACTACCACTACCCAAATGCAACCCTCCGACCGTAGCTAGATGTGTGCCTGTTGCATCTCAATGTTGATGATATCGATCAAGAGTCTATTTCTACTTATCGTGAATCATCTCCCACTCCTCAGTGTCTATACATACAAGCTTTGGTAAGCCTCCACTAAAAGCATCGTAAGCCTCTGATCATTGATGGGACATCACCTCATGTGTCGTGTGTTGAATCCACTCCGAGCTGACAAGAGGGTGCCTAGGTGTTGGTTGATACTCACGATAGATCACCTTTGTGATGTAATTCTTATGATCCTTGTCTTGTTCACTCCATTTGACCATGATAGAGTGTCCAAACTATATTGTGCAGAGCTTTTTTATGCGTTGACACATGGCCGTTTTGAACACATCCATCAATGGATCTTGATCTTATATACAGTACACGTTGGAGTCATCATGTTCATGAGCACCCCAAGGCATACTTGGTGTCTACTACGTGGCATACTTACATCTAAGGTACTCGGTCTAGGACTAGTTATGGGTGACATAGCATCCATTGCATTGCCTCCATAACATCCATCAGATCCACCCATCACTATAAGAATAAAAGGGGGTGTAGCGACACCCCCAATTGAAAAAAAAGCAACAAACCTCGCCTATGTGATGATGCCATCACATACCATTGCATACATGATGCTCCAAGAGAGGAAAAAAATATAAAAGTTTTGCATCGAACAAGCGACAATAAGCATCACGTAAGTGACACATATATTATTCATCGCTATCTGCGTCGACTTTTAACAACTATGTTAGTGACGATTGCACACTAGACGCGAGGCTATAGCATTGGATAAACGACGCCCGCGGAATTTGAAAAAAACAAATCTGATTTCTCTCAACACATTTATGTCACGATCAAGTGAGAGAGCAAGAGAGAATGAGCGAAAGAGGGATTGAATGAGTGAACGAGAGCAAACGAGCAAGAGTGACCAAACGAGTAAAGGTACATGCACATACATACACACATATGCATACACACACATGTATATACATATGCACATATGCATACACACATGCATACACACACATGCACACATATACACATACACGCACATACATATACACATATACAAATATACCCACAAAATCATACACACAAAATCATACACAGACATACACATATATGTACTTGCACATATACACATATACACACAGATACATACACTCACAAAGACACACACACATACACTCACATGCATACATACACACATATGCATACACATGCAGATGCATACATACATAGACACATGTATACACACACATGCACATACACACACATATGCATACACATGCGCATACACATGCGCATACACATGCGCATACACACACATATGCATACACATGCATTTGCATACATACACACATGTGCATACATACACACATGTGCATACATTCACATGCAATTACAACAATACACATTGTGGTTATCGATGTATGAGCGAGTATATGCAAGATCATCCAAATGCTTTTTTAAGTATTACTAAATTTCATATACTTATTTTATTTTTATTGATATTTTATATTTTTTATTTATTTATGTTTGTTATATGTATTATAGGAGTATTATGGAGAGGCAGATATGGATGAGGTGGAGAGACAAACATAGGCAGGATGATTTGGATCGTCACAAAGTGTTGACACCTCTACACATGAGGCCACTACAGATACATCAGATCATGCAGATGATCGTGATGATGAGGCTGATCATGATGATGATCACGATGATTACGACTTACATGAAAATGTGGATGATGATGATCAGGATGATTGATATATTACATTGGATATATATTTTTCATTGATATACGTATTTTTTTATATCTATATATTTTTGCATTCGAGTTATGTTTTGAATTGTGCCTATGGTACTAATTAATGAAAATTCTTGTTTGAATGATTTTTTATTTTTGAAAAGTCTTGCGGAGAAAGAGACTATACCTCAATCCCCCTCAAGTGCATATAGTGGGGATTCACGCTTTAATTATCAATCCGATGAGTATACAAACCTAGCCGAGTGTATGAAGACATGCGTTCAAATGATGATCAATGCAAATGAATTACTCAAAGAGTGCAAACAATGCAAAGACTAATCCAAACAAGTTTCAACTGTCAGTCGTGGTGTCACGATACTTGGAACAGCAACCAATAGTAAATTGAGCTTTTCTCTCAGCTCCAAACTCCAAATATAGCAAATAGCATATGCCTTTCGAAGCTCTCGAGAAGACGCATCCAATGGCAGTAATTTCACTCAATTCTAACACTCCTACTTCAAGTTATGAGCAAAATACTGAGTCGCGGGAAAACCTTCCTACACTTCAGCACTTCCTACACTTTGCACACTCCTTAACAACAGCAAATAAACACTTTCATGGATAGACAACACTTCCTAACACTCTTTTCAAGCAATACACATGCACACAAGCTCACAAAGAAGAAGATACAGAGAGGAGAAGACACAAATTCGAATTTCTGTGCTCTTGATTCTCACAATAGCAAAAAGTCTTTACAAAGAGTCGCAAATTGACTTATATACTTGTGCCTTAAAAATGGTCCTTTCACACAAGAGACCGGCACTTTATTCACTAAAAGACTAATTTCCTACTAATTTACATGGGTAAGCTTCTAATCTTCTGTGGGGATGCATCTAGAGGACTCCTCTAGTGCATTTACATCGGAAAATATATTACAAGAATGATTATAATACAAAAATTGGGTGTCCAAATCGGAAAAATTTTGGGGCCCTTCTTTTTCTCTGCCTTGTGCTCTCTTTAGCTCTGCAACACTCTCCCCCTCTTTGTCTCTGTCGTCCCTTGACAGGCTTTACTTCTTGTTTGTCTTTGTCATCACATGCATCCCTTGGTGTTCTACCTACTGGTTAGACTGGCATTACGTTTTAGAGGCCCTGTTCGATATTTGTCTTGACATCCTCTAGGCCTGATGCATTTGGTTTGCCTGTTAATTCGGGTTGCCACGCACGCCATTTGTAGACATATGAGGATGTAGCTCTTCAGCCTTGATCTGAACCTTCTGTTGGTCAAGAGGTTGAAGCATCCTCATGTGACTATGGAACTGCTGGATATCTTCTTGCACTTCTTCATGGATACTTGTTGGCCCTGGTTCCTCCTTCCACCTACGTGCTTTTCCTTGGTGTGTGCCCCTGCGGGGCTCTGTGCAAAGATGGGTGTTGCGCCCCTGCGGGGCTTCTTGCATAGATATGTCTTTAGATATTACCTTTTTAGTGAAGCTTCTTTCGTTGTCTTCTTCTTTTCTTCTTTTTGCTTGATTCTCCCTTAACACTGCCCCCCTCCTGGACTCTGTCATCCCCGACAGGCTTTGACAAGCGACGGGTGTATGTTCTATATACTTTTTGCTCTGTGTCATTAAGCATATTGGCTTCACGTACCATTAACTGTTTCCACTGTTCTGCCTTTATGCCATTGTTAGGTGGCTATCTGTGGTCAGCGAAGAAGCTCAGTTCATATGCCACTAATCTGACATTCAAATTAGATGACATCTTTAAGAATATTTCGGAATCTATTTCAAAAAATCCAGTGAAGAATGCTTCTTCAAATGTCTGCATATAAGTACTTGGCAAAAACATAATCTTAGAATAATACGCCATTATTGTAGGTCGGCTAGGCATAACAGACATATAAAAAATGAGTATGTCCGTTCCTTGATTAATACCAATGAAATTCAAAAATGTATAGGCTGCGTGTTTGAAGACCTTCAATACTGTAAGTATCATACTGAGTATTTTATTTGTCATCTTTGCAGTTAAATCGGGTACTGTTGCATAACTTTGCAGCCAAAATTCGATGGTTTTTACCATGTACTCTTTCGTCGGTAGATAATTATGTGGCGGACTTGGAAGCAGAGGGTAATTCAGCCACTGTTTATTTATAGCACCATTTTTTTGCATGTCCAAAAATTCCCTGGTTTCTCTTCGACGTGGTATAGGACAAAATGAAGGGTTTACCTGTAGGAAATATGGTGCTGCTTGCCAATGCACTCGTAGTGTAGGATGTTTTTCCAAAAACTTTCTTCTCCAAACAGGTTGCGCAGCTTCAAATTCTTCTTGAGTGTAAGCAAATGCGTCATGTTTAAAGTTTAGTTGCTCGTCTGGACTTGTCTTTGTAATCTTCTTTATATATTGTGTTGTTTTCTCTTTCAATAATCCGTACGGAATGTTGAAAGGCTTCATGATCTTTTCCAAGTCTTTACCCTTGATCTTTGCTTCTTTCATGACCTTGATCACTTCGTTCTCAAAATTTTCTGTCAATCGGGACACCACTAGTGCCCGTTCCTTCTGACTTATGTCTGCAGTATATGGCATTGGATGATCATCATGTATGTCCGCCAACTGTTCATGTAGTGGAGAATGATAAATCAGGGGAGATAGAGGACATACCTCTACCTCGTCAGTAGGATTTTCCTTTGCTGGCTCTACTGGTGTCCCAATGGGTGCTTTCTCCTTTATTTTGGTCTCTAATTGTTCTATGCGCTCAGTCTTTTCTTTTAATTCTTGCATTGCTGCCCTGAGTTCTTCTTTGGCTGCTAGCAGTTCATTGCCAATTTCGGCTACCTGATCCATGTTCTCACTATAACGCGAGGCAAGTTTACTATTGGCCATATTCAATTGTTTTTGGAGCTCGGTGGTGTCTTGAATGTACTTCTGCTCCCATTCGGTTCTTAATGCTTGTTCTTGTTGTAGCAATTCTGTATATTTTGCAACCTGATCTCTTAATTCTTGCTGTGCGATTTCTGATGTCTCCTGCTTTTCAATGGGCTGATCATAAAGTAATGACTTCATCAGCTCTTTATTTCTGTTTCGTAAAGTGTCATTCTCTTCCATGTACACCTTTACTTGTGTTTGAAGCAGATTGCTTCTAGCTTTTATTCTCTCCTTGTTTGCTTCACTGGCTTCATGTAATCTTTGTAAATCTATTAATTGTCCCTAGAGTTGGTGATGCTCGGTCATCAATGTGTTACATTGCATTTTTACCTCTAGTAATTCCGTGCTTTTGGCTGCTATCTCTTTTTGGTCCTGGATTAGTTGTGCAGACAATTATTCACTCATAATTTGAAACTGACTCTTTTCCCTCATGGCTTTGTCGTAGTCTGCATCAATATCCATCATCTGTTGTTGTGTATCCATGGCCCTTTGTATCATCTGCTTGACCACAAGTTTCAATTGTGTTACATCCACATTTAACCATGTTTTCGGAATATTCGGTTCTGCTCCTGTTGTCACATCTTTTCCTTGTGCTATGTGTAATGTAGTGTCATGGGGCTGCCTAATGTGGAGTTGTATGCTTGGATCAACCTCCATGTGGTTGATTTTGCCTTGAGGTGTATCATCTGGCATCTCGATTACAATTGGCTCTTTGTTTTGTAATATGTCTGAGCCCGCGTTCACTAGAGTTTGTATCTCCTCTTTGATAGGTGGCCTGGAGGCTTCATTATTCACGGGGACTTCTTTCACACTTATCTTTGATTGGTCATTTAGTTGAATTATGTGCACCTTATCCACATGTTGTTCGATGTTCTTCGCTTGCGACTGTTGGTTGTCAGGTGTGACTTCAACTTGATTAATTTCCGTCCATTCTTCCTCGTGAGTTTCTGTTCTTATATCAGTATCCAATGTATCTTTCTCAGGACTAGATTCTTCATTGGAGCTTGAATCATCTAAGCCCAGTGCTTCGATCTGGCACCTTGTTCTGGGGTCCTGTCTTTACTCCGTTGTTGCTTTTCCTGACTTGCTTGTCTGTAGTGATGACCTTGAACATTCAGATTCACTTGCCCTTGCATGTACTGATGTGTCTCTTCCAGGGCTGCGGAGAGATCTCTTTTAGTAATTTGTTGTTGGGTCCCAAGAATCTTTGGCAAAGTATGTGTCCTCTTTGAAGTGGGTGTAGCCTGGGCTTCTTCCTCTCTAAGACATTTTGTACCCCTCATGGGTTTCTGAGAACTGGTTCCCACTTCTTCAACAGCAATGACTGTTTTCTTTTTCTTTGGGACCGTAGCTGATTTGGCATATCTAGCTAACTCTGCTGAGGTTGGCATTTCACGCAAGCAATTTTTCATCTCAAGTGCCTCATAGATAAGTAAGGTCAAAGCAGAGCTGCCATTTAGAAATTTTTTCTGACCCCACTTCTTCTTTGATTCAAATAATCTGTCTTGGACATAAGGAGTCAGATTCACTTTATTGCCAATTTGCCTCATCGCATGTGACAGTAGTTGTACAACAATCTTTTGCGGTGCGGTGTATCTATGCATACTTGGGAAACAAAAGTGCTGGTGCACTAGGCGGACGACATCTTCAATATCTGTTCTGTTAATATCCAAAAAGGATCTCTTTTTTGGGTCATGACATTCCTCCTTGACATTAGTGATTCCTTCTTGATTCCATCCAAAAGCTTTGTTGATTAACTCATGAGTGAATTGAATGGTTCTCCAAGTACCCACTTTGTCCAGTACTCTTGCTTCAGGAACTGATATCTTCGTCTCTGCGGGCTGCAGTGTGTTCATCACTTGTGTGCATCTTTGAAAATCTGGTAGATAGATAGGTACTCTCAGAAATGCGTCTATCCCTACTTGTGTCCAGACATCCACCATGCGAGGTAATCCTTGTATAATAGTCTTGAAGTCTTGCGACATAATAGGGAAGTAGTGATCCCTATCCATGATCTTTATGGTTGCCATGAAAATAAGGTCCGACACTGGTTGGTCATCAAGAAACCAATGGCCTCTTGCTTTCGTTATTGGTTTCAATGGAAGAAGTTGCACCTCTTCCTCTTGCATAGCTTCAGAATTGGGAGATGCCATCTGCACTCAATTGATGGCAGTAATTAGTCACCGAATAATATTTAGAATCATCCTTCATTTATCCTTTATTAGATTGGCAATTCTCCGCGTGAATGGTGTCGTCCCTTTCCCGTGGGTGTGAGAAAGGTAATACCTGGATTTTTCATATTTCTAGATATTTTCATGTTTTCGTCTGAAAGGAAAACAGAAAAGTTAGTTCTTAGCCGAAGCGGTTATTACTTTTTGAGTGATTTTCTTAATGTATGTACAAGTGCTCTCCTATTTCCCGAGAGGAAAATGTGCTTACTATCCTGAAATAGAAGAATATTGTGCCGAATGCTTGGCCTTGTGATGTGGCCCTATTATGCATACTTTGGATTAGGGTAACTCCAAATGTGTGCAACTTGAAGTAGTTGGATGATGCATGCAGCTTGTCTTGTCTTTCGGCATCCAAATCTGCTTTACTTTGTTGGGACGTATTGTATCCTGAACATTCCTGATGAATGTGGTGCTTCTCATGTTGTACGTCTGCTTTATCTGCTTTTTGAATCTTGGACTGACTTGTGTTGCAACTGCAGACTCCTTCTCTTTCTTGTAGCTATTCTTCTTTGGCTGTTTTGCCCTTAGACCATATTGGTTCTCCTTGTGTAGTGGCTCATCGTTTCAGTTGAGCGTCTTTGGAGCACATGATTTTGGAATCCATATTTGCACTCGATCCGGTTGGGCGGCTACTACTTTCTTTGGAATCCATATTCTAGCAATTCGTCGTTGACCTTGGTGTTCAAAATGATTTGCCTTCTTGTTTGATTGTTGTTCTCATGTCGAAGATGTTTTTGTTGTTGAAGATATGCATCCGTTTGATCCTTCCTTATCCAAGCTTGTTTAGTGTGAGGAATGGGGTATGTTCTAGCATGTGCAGACTTGGGATTACTCGGAGGACTAGTCTCTCTTGTGCATGGTTCTTCGCTACGGCTGTTTTCAGATAGAATGACACTCTTGTGACTTGCTAGATTAGAAGATGGTATGCAAGCAGGATTCAGTGTGTCCTCACATGAAGTACTTGATGAAGGGGTTTCCATAGTGCTAGTGAACATACATTCATGACTGTGTTCATTAGAGTGAATTTTTGGCTCTATGCTTGCGGCTTTGATTGGGCGTTCGTCTAGCAAACTGAATACTTCACGATGTCCTATCTTGGCAGAGATGTATCCTAAAGCCCATTGAATAGTCACCTCATATTCGTATATCCAGTCTTGACCTAGCACTAATTCTTCCAATAAGTCCTTATCGTGGCATACTAAGAGTTTTTGTTCCATAGTGTTGTTGCCAAGGTGTAGAGGTAAGGTAATCTCTCCTATACACGTGGTGATTTTTCCTCCTATTCCAACCAGCTGTGCCTTAGATGGATGCAATTCTTCCTTGAGTTGCTGAGTCAATGAAAATTTGATACAGCTTATGGTGGCTCCTGTGTGAATGAGAGCATTCACTAAGTGGTACTCCGTTTTACCCGCTCCCAAATTCAAATATGGTTGTGTTCTCTGTAGACCTAGGTTTTCAGTGGCTCTAAAATTAGCCATTGGGATGAGTTCTTCTCCTAGTCGATATCTCTCCTCGATGCATCTATTCTTGCCCTTGATTAATCGTGACATTGTTTCTTCAGTCAATGGTTCTAAATATTTTTTCACTCGACACCCACTGATATAGTTTGGTAATACTTCTCCATCTAGGGTTGCTAAGCTGATGGCTCCGCTAGTGGATATGCGATTGATGATTAATGGGCCATATCCTCTCTTCTGCAACTTCTTAGCGTGTTGTTTCAAGGTATATACCAAAACTAAATCTCCTTCCTTCAAATTTTTGTCTTTAATGTGAGCATCAAAGTATGCTTTTTGTCACCTTTTAGCAGCATAAATCCATGCTACTGCTTGTAACTTAGTTTCATGAAGCTTCTCTATTTGATCCAATTGAGTTGATAGTTCATGTCCCATCCACTCGTAAGTTGTTGCTACTCTAAGAGTGGGAATTAAGAAATCAATTGGCAGAATAGCATTTTGTCCGTACACTAGGTTAAAAGGCATAGTTTCTATGGCTATTTTGTAGGCAACTCGAAATGCCCATAAAGCATGATGTAATTGCTTATCCCAATCAGATCTACCATTGTTCACAATTTTTGTGAGAACGGTGCATAAGATTTTATTGGAACTTTCGGCTTGTCCATTGGCTTGTGGGTGATAAGGAGCTGATTTCTTATGAATCACCAAGAATTCGTTCAGTAAGGATTCTATAACTTCATTCACAAAGTGCGTACCTCTATCACTCACAATTTCTATCGGTAGTCCAAATCTAGTGAAAATGTTCTCAAAGAGAAACTTGACCGTAGTTCTTGCTGTTGCGAACATTTGTTTTATGTATGGTACAAGTTTCAAATTATATAAATACCTTTGGGAAGTCTTAAAATAATTCAAGAAGGCTCATACTATTCATAAAATATAGCCGAAATACCACGTGAGTTCTAGAACATGGTGAGTCAAATTAGTGAGTCACAAGGGAGCTACAGTGGTGTCCTAGTGGAAGGTCGATGTGGCTAGTTCTCAAAGTCTATCAATACTTTGCTTATTTGAGCACTTGAGTCATGTAATACCTCCATCCAAGTGTCTACCACGAGATTAGATGTATTAGGAAGGTTTTAGATTAGTTTCCCATGCTATAAAAAGAGGAGAAAAGTCATGATCTTGTGGGAAGTCCAAGAGAGTCATATGTGTAGCTCTATGCTGCTGTAGTTTTGTATGCAGAGATTGCAGAGATTGTATCTCCCTCATTATATATCCCAATTACATGTTTGATAGCTCATTTAAAAGCTCTTACTATCTAATTTCATACTGTAAATTTTCATAATCATTGAATTTGTGAGCTGAGAGCAGTACTCTCTGCAAGTAGTGTGTGTTCTCAGGTTTCACCCCTGCTGAAGGTCTCCATTAAACCTCAAACTTGCAGAGGTCATATCTCCTTGTTTATGTATCCAAATCATATGTTCTTTGGCTTTTTAGAAAGATCTTAAAGTCTACATGTATTGTAGAAAGTTTAAGATTCATTGGAGTTGTGAGTTAAGAGCAGTAGTTTCTGCAAGTGATGTGTGTCCTCGGGTTCATCTCTGTTTCAAGGTCTCCATTAAAGCTGCATATTGCAAAGGTCATAGCTCATTGTGTATTTACCCATTTGAGGTGTTCTATAACTTGTTGGAAAGCTCTTAGAGTCTAGTTTATGTGCGTGAAACAGTTTTGGAAAATTCTAAGTGACTAAAGAGCACTTTGCTCTGCAAGAAAACTGGGCTGTGCATACAAGTTTGTGAAAAAGTCAACTAGGTCCTGTTGGGTTTCACCTACTTCTAGTTGTACTTTGGAGATCAATAAACTCCAACACTTGCGTCATTTTTCATGGTTGCTTTGGCTTCAACCCATTTGGTCAGATAGCCTGTGGCTACAATTATATATTTGGCATGGGATCCTTTAGCTGGGGGGCTAATAGGTCCTATGAAGTCTATTCCCCATTTAGTAAACGCTCTGGCACTCATCATGGGTCTCAGTGGCATCTCATCTCTTCTAATTGGATATTTTGTTCGTTGACAAGTATCACATCGTTGCACATATGTTACAGCATCTTGATGTAGAATTGGCCACCACATTCCAACAAAGCGAATCATTTTTGCTGTTTTATCTGTAGAGAAATGTCCTCATGCAGCTCCTGTATGTGCCATCTCTAAAACAGCAAGATACTCATCTTCATGGATGCACATTCGCAAGTGATTATCTCTTCCTCTTTTGAAGAGTTGTTTTCCAATAAGAGCATAGTCCTTACTTTGTTCTACAAGTGCTCGTTTTCTTGCTAGAGTGGCTCCTTCTAGGTACTCTTGGGTCTTTAAGAACTTCACCAGAGGCATGCTCCATCGTGGTGCTACAGTGGAGTAGCATAGAGTGGAATTCTCTTCTGGATTCCGTTCTTGACAGGTTGGGTAGGCTGATACATAGTTATGTGCATCCCTCTGCATGGTTGGCCAATATATGCCCAATCTCCTTAGTGTTTGCCATGTTCCGTTCGCATTTAGATGAGTTTTCCATTGATTTACATGTGCTTTCTGAAGCCACATTTCTTGTTCCTCTTCTTCTACGCATCTCATGAGTAATCCATTTGAGTCTTGGTGATACAAACTTCCAGCAATGATATGGAGGTTTTTAATCTTCCATAGGTCTTGAGTTTGGTTTGGTGTGATTCCATTTTTAGGTCCATGCGTAAGTATAGGGATCAATTTTTCTGCCCACTACGGACATACTTCAAGAAAGGTATGTATGTGGCAGATCATTGGGTACTCCTATGGGTGGCTCCCCATGTATCATTCTTGATAGGTGATCCGCTCTTAAGTGGGTATTTCCTTTCTTGACTACTAATTCAAAATCAAATTCCATCAACAATAGAAACCATCGTACTAGTCGTCCTGTATTACAAGGCTTATTGACTAAGTACAGTAGGGCTTGATGATCAATGAAGAATTTGAATTTGTTTGCCAATAAGTAGTGTCGAAACTTCTTTACTGCGTACACCATCCCTAGGCCTTCTCTCTCGGTTGTGGTATAATTACGCTCTGCTTGATTTAATTGTCTACTGGCATAGGCTATAGGGTGGTCTAGCTTTCCTGTATCTATAGGTTGAGCTAAGATGCAACCAATGGCAAATTTGGATGCATCCACATGAATGCGAAATGGCTTATTCCAATTGGGTACTCGAAGGATTGGGGCTGAACTCAATCGACTCTTTAGTTCATTAAAGGCTTTCTTACATTCTTCAGTCCAGTTAAACTGAGTCAATAATGCATAAAGAGGTCTAGCAATTATGGCATACATATGTATAAATCTTCGGTAATATCCGCAATGTCCTATAAATGCTTGGACTTCTTTAGCAGTCTTTGGTCTCGGTAAATCCAGAATTACTTTGATTTTGTCTTCATCTGTTGAGATTCCATTCTTAGAGACAATATGTCCTAATATCTTTCCTTGTCGAACCATGAAGACACATTTTTCTGGGTTGAGGCATACTCTATATTGTCGACATTTGGCAAAGATCTTTTCTAGTTCAGGGATATGCTCTGATCGTACAGCTGAATAAGTACATAAATCGTCCACGTATACCTCCATACTCTTTCTCAGGAACTCTTTGAATACATGGAACATCAATCTTTGGAAGGTGGTTGGGGCATTAGTTAGACCAAAAGGCATGACTCTAAAGGCATATACTCCCCATTCAGTTGCAAAAGCTATTTTGTGTTGGTCCTCAGGAGCAATGGCTACCTGATTATACCCTGAAAAACCATCCAGAAAACTATACACTTCCTTCCCTACCACTCTTTCCAACAGATGATCAGTAATAGGTAATGGGTAACTATCCCTTATGGTAGCGGCATTTACTTTTTTTAGATTTATGCATACTCTTAACTTCCCATTCTTTTTTGGTACAACCACCAAAGGTGAGACCCATTCCGTGTGCTCAATCTCATATATGAATCCAGCATCTAGCAACTTATCTATCTCTTCCTTTATCTTTGCTGAGTACACATCATTGTATGTATACGGTCTTTGTTTAGAAGGTTTGGCTTCGGATGTCATGGGGATTCTATGAGCACATATAGATGGATCTACTCCTTTCAAGTTCTTATAGGTCCAAGCAAAGACATCCCGATATTCCCTTATGAGGCGTATTAACTCTTGTTCTTCCTCCACTGAGACATCCTGTCCTATGAAGGTACATCGCTCCTCTCCTTCTTCTAACGTTACTACTATCTTCTTGGTTTGCTCTTTGTTGTCGTATGCTATTCCCGGCTGTGCTTCTCGTTTTGGCATTCGAATAGCAATTCTTCTCTCTTCTACTTCATATTTTTTGAAGTATGCAGGCACTTCAAATTGGTCTTGAGGCTTGTTTTCTTCATCAATTTTTGCTTTTTCTAATCCAAGCTCCTCTTCCTGTGTTGGTTCTTGATTCATTTCATGAGCTATAACACTTATTTCTTGAGTTTCATTTTCTGTTTCCATGTGTTCTTGCTCCATTTCAATGCTCTCATAGTCTTCCTTCCATTCCTTTTCTATGACTTCTTCTTCTTCAACCTTCTGAAGGACTACCACATATAGACTAACGTCATATCCTTCCTCATCAATACATTCATTCATAGTTATTACTTCTTCGTTCACACATACATCAAGGGTCGCTAAAATCTCCATCCAACCGTGAGGTTCAAACTCTTCATCCAAAAAGACTTGAGGCATGTAAGCTGGTTCTTGTACAAACCTAGCTACTCCTTGCCTTTGCTGCCATCTCTTTCTCCTATCTTCTTCCTTTTTTGCAGTTTGGCATATCCATAGATGAGTGTCCTCGTTCATCCAAGATTGGTCACTAGAACCTATGTTGTGAATTGACTGATTATCTTCCTCCTTATGAATTTGATTCCATTGTAAGGGGGGAACATCTTGATACGTATATGTGTGGAGATTTATTCTTGTGGTGGTTCCTTCATGCTGTAGGTATACAACGTCTTTTCCCCAATCTTGCACTACCTTTAGTTGTCTCATGAAAGGTCTTCCAAGTATCATTTCATAATTGCTTGGCCTTTCAAATTGACAAATTGCTAAGGTGTGCTCGAATTCAACTCCACAAGTGATAAAAACTACTCGTTCCAATAATCCCAAGGGTCTTTCAGTATGTCCATTGGCCATTTGTATCTTCATGCGTGTTGGTCTTAGAGCTGGTTTTCCCCATTTCTCCCAAATTTCTTTAGTTGCTATTCCTACTCCTGCTCCTGTATCTAAAATGGCTTTAGTGGTATAACCCCTATAGGTAATTGGAAGGCAAGTGTTTCCTTCATCTCACTCACTAAAATCTCCAACCTTATCGACTGGGATTTTTAATGTGTTTACTTCTATCAGATATCTCTTTTTCTTTCGTCTTGATCTCCAATTGACTGGTCAGTTTCTCCTTCAAATGTGGTTTGACCTTCAACAGTTCTTCTAATGTTAGGGTACAAGGGATTTTTACTTTTCTAAGGTGTTGTATGATATCCGAGGTTTGGACTGATGGGTTAGGTTCTTTTTTCCTCATTGAGGGAATGCAATACAATTCTGAATTATGTTCGTACTCTCCTTTGTAATTTGGCAAAACCTTTACACTATCATTTTCGTCATTACTTGGATCATTTGGTAATATTTCTTTAGAATTTAACTCAGGTATTGATTCCTCTATTCCATCTTGTGCTTCTAGCTCCTCAAAGGGTGGTTCTATTCCTTCCACTTTCTTCCATCTGTCTTCTTGGACTCTTGCCCACAACCCTTAGGCCATTCTCCTTCTACTTCGGGAACAATGGAACCTTCTCTTTTATCCTCACAATAATTTCCATTATGTGTCTTACCTGCTTTGGGTTTCTCGTGATCTTTAGCAATGACACACTCTTGGAATTCTCTTTCGAAAATTCGAGTATTGGGTAATGGCAACGCAGGTTTTTCTAAGGTCTGTTGAGCAACTTCCATTAATTTTTTGCAGATCTCCAACCTCTCTTTCTCTAGGTCACCTCTAGGATATTCTCTTTCATGTTGTTCTATGGTAGGTCCTGCTCTTATTCGTGCCTTGTATGCCTGAATCCACATGGCTAATTCTTCAGGCATGGGATCTGCTAAAACTGATCCTACCTCTTCTTTTTGATACTTTCCATTTTTATTTTCTTCTTCGAATTTCGGTTCCTCTTTTAGATTTTGTTCGCTCTTCTCATTTTCCTTCTTCTGCAGTAACTTCTTTTCTTTTATCCTATCTCTACGGTTCTTCCATCTTTGTGTCCGTTTACTTACAATACTTTTCTGAGGCTCTTCCGAGTCTAGGGTGTGTTCACCTCTCTATCGCTTTGATTGTTTTCCTCAATTTTGTCTGGGGTCTCTCTAGCTTTGGCTCTAGTTATTGCTTTCAACGGTACAGTGTATTCCTTATCGCTCCCTGATGATTCGATTACTTCTATCACATTGATTTGCACGTTGGATGTAACCTTGTTGGGGTTCTTGGGGCAAGCTCTGAAAAGGTGTTCCTTACCACAATCACCATAGTATCCTTCCCAGGCTCGTTGTGGTGGTGGAGGGTTTGGCAGTGTACACTCTCTGATATAATGATCACCTCGGCATCTATAACATGGTCCTCTAGGTACAGGCGGTCTGTTCATAGGTCGGGGGGGTATGGATGCCCTAGGGGCTGTGTACATCAATGACACATAGTCCTGCTCATATCCGTAGGAACTATCTGGTACTTCCATGCCATAGGCATATGGTTCGTATAGTTGTCCATATTCTATCGTAGAGCTTTCATAAGTGGAATATGCTCCTTGACTATGGTCGTAGGATGAGTCATATGATTCACTACTAGTCAATGGTGCGGCTGGGACTATTGCTCTCTCTAAGTTTTCTTCAGGTTGAGCTATTTTCACTGGGACAACATTTTGAGGATGGGGCAGTTGTCCTAACACTGGTTGTGGTTGATTGTATCCTTGATAAGCATACGGTCGTGGTACTGGTGCTTGCTGCTGATATGTGGGATATCTAAAGGCTTCACCTCCTTGATCTCTCTGAGGGTATCCGTAAGGTCTCATGACAGGTTGCATGGGTCTTGATTGCCTATTGTAAGGACAATTTTCTGTGTTGTGATTTGTATATTTTTGCTCAATACTACAATACTGCAGAGGTCCCGGGATAGGTGGTCTATTGTACGCATAAGCAGGTGGTGGGACTACTCCCCTAGTGCACAAATGAGATGGATGATCACCTCCACAATGCATACATCTCCTAAGCATGGGCACTCTCATTGGGTTGTTGGGTAGTTCCTCTGTCCTTGGACATTCAACTTCTTTGCTACTAAGTCGGCTATTTCCTCTACATTGTTCTTAGGGTTTGATGTGCTGCTGGCTGAATCTTCACTTTTGACACTGCCTTGAGGTATTTTCAAATCCTCTGCAAGATTTTCTTCTAAATCAATACATTCCTTCATGCATTCTTGCAAAGTTTAAACTCTCTTTACATACACCAGAGATCTTAATGATCCGTTCAATAATCCTTCCAAAAATAATGACACCATTTTATTTTGCGTAGGTCTCTCTTCCACTGGGCATCTGTCCACATACTGCTTGAATCTTCTTGCTGCCAATCTCACTGATTCTGTAGGGGCTTGCTTAAAGCTATGGATCAATGATGACGAGTTGTTTTTAATTCCAGACTTAGTGAATTCTTCAATCATTTCTTGATAGACTTGTTCCATGTTCTGAAAAGCATTAATGGCTGGAACCAAGCTAAAGCTGTGTCCGTCAAGGTTAGACCAAAAGATTCATATTGGATCAAGAAGTCTTCTACTTGTTCCGCTCTGATTACTTGCTTAAATTCTGCTATATGATTGTAAGGTTCACTAGAACCATCATAGTGATTTCTCATGCATTTGGCCACTTGAATTGGCCTTAATCTTCTTCCTATTTCATGCGGTCTAGGCATCACTGGAAAAATTGGTCTTCGTATGGGTATACCAGGTCCTCTTGCTACAGGTGGTCTGACTGGGGCAGGAATTCCATTCCATGGATCAACAGGTGGCTGAGGCCGATAATTAGGGTTATTTGCAGGCATAGCAAATTGCACATGTGGTCTGACCGGGATTTATGTTTGTTGGGTTTGTTGTGTTTGTCCTGACTGCTGATATGAGTCATTTTGAGATGTTCCAAGTGGGTTTCGTGAAGTAGTGGCTTGGTCCCTAGGGGGAAACACAGGAATATTCTGATATTTCAACTCGGCTCTTTCTGACTCTGTTAGGGGCCAATACCTCCTCTGGTTTTTGTCCAAATATGTGATGATGGTGGGGAAGTCAGGATCTTGTAACTCATAGATAGTCATTGGGTTGGGGGCTGCTTCCCATATTGAAGAGTGGGCTCTAAAGAGATGCTCCATTCCATTAATCAAATACACATCCATTATGGAGTCATCTTGGGTAATCAGGTCTCCTCTCCAAATCCTAACAACAGTAGATCTCCCTCTAGGTGTGATCACTCGCTCTTCATTTCCTTCTTCATTAGGGTTATGAGCATTGTTTTCTTCCCCAAGTTCATTAATTTTTTCAGGGTGTTCGGTAACCACATACTGGATGTCCCTTTTATCCATATAAAATCCTCCGGTATACTTGACTGCTGGCCTAGGCACTATGTAAGCCTCTGAAGCTTTCTTCAGTCTGGCCACAGATCGGTTTAGACCATCTAAGTAGATAGGTATCTCATTCTGGTTGGTGTTCACATATTCTAAAGATGTCCGATATTCACCCTCAATGATTGACATCATGCCAAACATTGGCACAGTATTTTGCATGTCCTCTGAAGCCATAGGAATTTCTTCTTCTGACTCACTAGAGGTCTCAGAATAATGTGAGCAGCTACTTGGTTCAGCTACACTTCCTGCAGAAGAGATCACACTCCTTTGGCTTCCTAGGGTTCTTCCAGATCTCAGGTTCATCCACTTAAAAACTCTGATCAGCCCTTGCTAACCTCTAGCTTCTAAAACTCTTCGCTATGGGTCAGAATTTGGCTGGAAAATGACTGAAAAAGAAAATCTCTAGTCACGATACTTGACTCCAAAGCTTCACGATACTTGACCTCCTAACCAGACGATACACGATACCTGAATAGGACGATACTCGATACTTGCAGAACACGATACACGATAATTGGTCAGGAATCACGATACACGATATCTGAATTCTCACGATACTCGATACCTGAGTGAAACGATACTCGATACACAATACTTGATAAGTATCGCTATCGGGAACCATACGATACTCGATACCTCAGAAATCACGATACACGATACTTGATCTAGGAACACGATACACGATACCTGAGTACGCGATACTCGATATCTAGACACAGACGATACTCGATACACGACACTTGGTGGAGTATCGCGATCAAGGGCAACACGATACACGATATACGATCTTTAGCAAGTATCGCGATCGATAGAACACGATACACGATACACGATATACGATCGCTAGCAAGTATCGCGATCGATAGAACACGATACACGATATACGATCTCTAGCAAGTATCGCGATCGATAGAACACGATACACGATACTCGGAGACACACGATACTCGATACACGATACTTGGTGAAGTATCACGACCGGGCAACCAGGATACACGATCTCAGGGAAGTGTCACGATACTCAACCACAGGAGATCACGATACTTATGAGGTATCGCGATACTCGACCGCAGGAGAACACGATACTTGACCCCTTTTTCAAATTTTTTGCTAGATTTTTTGGGTTTTGAATGAATACAGATGTTTTCCAGGTTCTTCTATCCTCTCCTCACTCTCTGTATCACCCAAAACACACTTTCTACCCCCTGTAAGACCCTCACGATACCTGTCGTAGATCGTTTTTCTTTGGAAACTTCATTTAACAGGTAAGTAATCACAACAAAACAATAATGTGCTCACCTTGGATACTTTTCCAACTTTTCTATCACTCCCCCTTGCTCTGCGCTGCTCCCAATCTCCTTTCTCACTGAAAACGATACTCGGGTGAATACTTCTCACGATACTTTCTCAAGAACAAATGACTTGGACAACTCGATTTTTGGCTTTTATACTTTAGAGCTTTCCTACTCACTAAAAAAAAATCAAAGGGACAAAGACTGAAAAGCTACTCTACTTACTTAACCTACTCCCTTGCTCTTCTTACTCTTACTTACTCCACTCACTTTCTAGACTAACAACTCACTACACACACTCCAAGAGTGAGAAGTAGTAAGTGCGACTGAAAGTGACTTACCAAAGAAGAGAAAATCACTACTCCTCCTCTCACTTCAATGAAAAAAGCTACTTACCATCACACGAATGCCTCGGTTTGATTCAACACTCCCCGGCAATGGCGCCAAAAAACGTGTGTACCTAAGAACCAACTTAGGGACTTGCGGAGAAAGAGACTATACCTCAATCCCCCTCAAGTGCATATAGTGGGGATTCACGCTTTAATTATCAATCCGATGAGTATACAAACCTAGCCGAGTGTATGAAGACATGCATTCAAATGATGATTAATGAAAATGAATTACTCAAAGAGTGCAAACAATGTAAAGACTAATCCAAACAAGCTTCAACTGTCAGTCATGGTGTCACGATACTTGGAACAGCAGCCAACAATTAATTGAGCTTTTCTCTCAGCTCCGAACTTCAAATATAGAAAATAGCATATGCGTTTCGAAGCTCTCAAGAAGACGCATCCAATGGCAATGGTTTCACTTAATTCTGACACTCCTACTGCATGTTATGAGCAAAATACTGAGTCGTGGGAAAACCTTCCTACACTTCAGCACTTCCTACACTTCGCACACACCTTAACAACAGCAAACAAACACTTTCATGGATAGACAACACTTCCTAACACTCTTTCCAAGCAATACACATGCACACAAGCTCACAAAGAAGAAGATACAGAGAGGAGAAGACACAAATTCGAATTTTTGTGCTCTTGATTCTCACAATGGCAAAAAGTCTTTACAAAGAGTCATAAATTGACTTATATACTTGTGCCTTAAAAATGGTCCTTTCACACAAGAGATCGGCACTTTATTCACTAAAAGACTAATTTCCTACTAATTTACATGGGTAAGCTTCTAATTTTCTGTGGGGATGCATCTAGGGGACTCCTCTAGTGCATTTACATCGGAAAATATATTACAAGAATGGTTATAATACAAAAATTAGGTGTCCAAATCGGAAAAATTTTGGGGCCCTTCTTTTCTCTGCCTTGTGCTCTCTTTAGCTCTGCAACAGTGTGTGTGTATATATATATATATATATATATATATATATATATATATATATATATATATATATATATATATATATATATATATATATATATATATATATATATATATATATATATATAGCAAAGTCTGGCCACCTACTATCTATGTGTTGTAGATCTCCTCTTTGCATGCCATGACATTAATTGAGCTATAGATTTGCATTTGAACATGCTCTTAATTCTTGAGATGATAGGAAAGTGGCAAAGAACCTTTGCGGGGGACTGCTTTGCCCACAAGGTATTCTCTAAACCTTTTCGCTCCACACTTTGAACATATGTGGAGATGCTCATACTCATTGCGAAAGAGAACGCAATCATTCGGATAGGTATGAATCTTTGTGTAGTCCATACCCATGCACTATAAAAGCTTCTTTGTGTCTCCATATATTGGAGGCATTTCATTACCATCTGACAAAAACAAATCTTTGAAAAGCTTGCAAGAGGTAAGCCATTACAATAATATTAGTAAACAAACTTATTTTGATACAACAATGAAAGTTTATTTCAAATCCACTTTACCTCAACAATTCAGAGACACTACTATCTGACCATCCATAAATGGGTTGAAGATTGAGCATCGCAAGCAACACATATAGTACAGATATCTTTGCCCCATTGTAGAGTGGTAAATGAGCTAGCCTTTGCATGTTCTGATGTTCTTTGTCTGCTTTTGATCATCGAAATTCTGTCATATCCATGGAACCCATGACATTGTCTCCACCATCGTGGTCTTCATCCATCCATTAAAGACCTCGAGCATTTCTTCCATGTGTTCATTCTCTGTCATGCTACTAGTACCTTGTCCTTCTACCTCCCATTTCATTATCTTCTATCGCCAAGAGATAGATGGTGCAATGTCGTGTGGGTCGATCTGCTCACCAGTCGAACCATGTGACTGGAAGCATAGGTTTTGTAGTTGAGCTCCATCAAAGGATCCATATTCTCGAACATGTGCAGTACAAATTTGTCGTTTATGAAATATTTGATACTTGCACAAAGTGCAAGGACATGCCATTCTCTCCTTTGGATCCAAAGATGCCATCAGATACCATGTGGAGATGTTAGTACATTTAATCTATGATACATTTAATTATATATACTACTTTTAATCCTAAAATCCTAAATTTTTTAATTTGATTACAGATACTATTTTCTTCCTCAAACCCTAATTTATTATATATTAAATTATGTATACTAATAATAGTTACATATATCTAATTATATATATCAATTTTAATCTTAAAACCTTAATAATTTATACATTGATTATCTATACTAATATTTAGTTATATTTACTACTTTTAATCCTCAAACACTAATTTTAATCCCCAAACCCTATTTTTTTCTACTATTTTTTATACTTAAGTATATATGATAGAATTTATCCTGAAACCCTAATTTTTATATATATTTGATAATATATATTAATATTAATCCTAAAACCCTATTTTTTATATTTAATTATATATATTTATCTTAAATAAAAAACCCTAGCTCTTTTCATATTTAATTATGTATACTAATATTTATCATAGAAATCTAGTGCTTGATATACCTAACTATATATAGTAATTTTAATCTTAAAACCCTAATTTCTTATGTATTTAATTATACATAGTACTATAAATTCTATAACCCTGTAATCTTTATATTTAAATATATATACTTATATTAATCCTAGAGCCAAAGTATTTATTTTTTTAATTAAATATATTATTTTTTTAATCCTAAAACCATAATATTTTGTACATTTGATAATATGTATTATTATTTAATTATATGTACTAGTTTTAATCCTCAAATCCTAATATTTTGTATAACTTGGTATATATGCTAGTTTTAGTTCTATAACCTTAATTTCTTATATATTTAATTATACATAGTACTACAAATTCACCCTAGTAATCTATATATTTTACTATATAAACTTATACTAATCCTAGAGTAAAAGTATTTATTTATTTGATTAAATATACTATTTTCTAATACTAAATTGTAATATTTTGTACCTTTGGTTATGTGTAAAAATATTTAAATATATATACTAATTTTAATCCTCAAACCCTAGTATTTTGTATAACTCCTTAAAGATGCTAGTTTTAGTTCTGTAACCCTATTTTTTTAATTTTATTTGATCTATTAATAGTACTTGTAAGACCCTACTTTTCTATATTTTTAATTTTATATACTAATATTAATCCTTAAGCTCTAACTTTTATTCATTTATTAGTACCTTTTAATCATAAAACCCTAATAATTTATATATTTCATTATGTATGTAAACTTCTAACCCTAAAACATATGTGTATGTATGTAAAATGCTAAAACCCTAATCCTAAAACCCTAAACCTAAATCATGTATATGTATGCATGTATAAGTATGCATGTATATGTGTGTATGTGTGTATGTATATGTGACATGTGTGTATGTGACTTTATGTGTGTGTATGTGTACATATGTATATATGTGTGTATGACTTTATGTATGTATGCATGTGTGTATGAGATATATACTAGTTTTAATCCCTAAAACTTAATCTATGATACATTTAATTATATATACTAATTTCAATTTTAAAACCCTAATTTATGTATATGTGTGTATGTATATGTGACATTTGTGTGTATATGTATGTGTATGTGACTTTATGTGTGTGTATGCATATGTGTATATGTATGTATGTATATATGTGTGTATGTATGTGTGCATGTGAGTTTGTGTGTATGTGTGTGTTTCTATGTGTGTATGTATAGATGTCTATATGTTTGAAAAAGTGTGTGTATGAATATGTGTGTATGTGAATATGTATATGTGACATGTGTGCATGTGTTATATATGTGTATGTGTATATGTTTGTATATGTGTATATGTTTGTATGCATGTGCGTATGTATGTAAAATCCTAAAACCCTTACCCCAAAACATGTATATGTGTGTATGTATATTTGACATGTGTGCATATGTGTATGTGCATCTATGCATGTGTATATATCTGTGTATGTGTTTATGTGTGTATGCATGTGTGTATGTATGTAAAACCCTAAAACCCTATACTTGAAACATAGATATGTGTGCATGAGTGTATGCATATGTGTGTGTATATGTATATGTGTGTATGTATGTAAAACCCTAACCCTAAAACATGTATATGTGTGTATGTGTGTATATATATGTGTATGTTTATAAGTGTGCATATGTGTGCATGTGTGTTTTTATGTAATACCCTAAAAGCCTAACCCTAAAACCCTAACTCTAAAACATGTGTGTGTATGTGTATGTGTATGTGTGTGTACGTATATGTGTGAGTATGTATGTATGTGTGTATGCACGTGTATATATGTGTAAGTGACTATGTGTGTGTATGTGTATGTATGTATATGGGTGTGTATGTGTATATATGTGTATGTACATCTGTGCATTTATGTATGTGTGTCTATGTGTGTGTATACATGTGTTTCTTTTGTGTTTCTATATATGCATGTAAGTGTATGTATGTGCATATGTGTATGTATGTGCATGTATGTATATGTGTGTGTATGCATGTGTATGTATGTATGCATATGCATGTGTGTATGGATATGTGTGTGTATGTACATGTGTGTATATATGCATACATATGCATGAATATGCATGAGTGTGTATGTATGTATGCATGTGTGTGTATATGTGTGTATGTATATTAAGTTTTGTGTATGTGTGAAAAAGTGTGTGTATGTGTGAAAAAGTGTGTATGAATATGTGTGTATGTGTATATGTGTGTACGTGTATATGTGTGTTTGTGTATATGTGTGTATGTGTATATGTGTGTATGTATGTGTGCATGTGAGCTGTGTGTGTGTATATATATATATATATATATATATATATATATATATATATATATATATATATATATATATATATATATATATATATATATATATATATGTATGTATGTATGTATGTATGTATGTATGTATGTATGTATGTATATATGTGTGTATGTGTGAAAAAGTGTGTGTATGAATATGTGTGTAAGTGTGAAAAAGTGTGTGTATGAATTTGTGTGTATGTGTGTATGTATGTGTGTATATGAGTGTATGTGTGCATGTATTTGTGTGTCTCTTATGTGTGTGTATGTATGCATGTGAGTGTATGTGTGTGCATATGTGTATGTATGTGTGTATGCATATGGGTGTATATGTATATGTGTGTATATGCATTTGTGTATGTATGTATGCATATGCATGTGTGTATGTATGCATGCAGATGCATGAGTTTGCATGTGTGTGTATGTATGCATGTGAGTGTGTGTATATGTGTATATATGTGTGTATGCTCTAAAAGCAACATTAAATGTTAACAAAAATTATTTTCATTTCTTTTTCTCTTTCATTTCTCTCTCTCTCTCTCTCTTTTGTTTTTTTCTTTTTTCTCTTTCTCTCTCAAATAAAGAACAAAACAATACATGGATGTACATAAATCACTTACATCAATGTAATTTCCTCTGGATCGCTCTTCAGAGAACAATCGACATTGCCTCTTGTCAAACAAAAAACTGATGCCAAAAAGCTCCTTCAAAAGAAAATGAAAGAGAAATTAGGAAACAAAAACAAATAGAGAAAGACAAAGGGTGAAGGAGTGCATTACTTACCAAGATGCAAGAGAGAGAGATGTGTGTGTAGAGAGAGAGAGAGAGAAAGAGAGAGAGTGAGAGAGAGAGAGAGAGCGAGAGAGGGAGAGAGAGATTCTATGTGTGTTTGGAGAGATAGATGTGTGTGTATGGAAAGAGAGGAGGATAGTGAGGGGAGAGACAAAAAGCCTAGGGCAAGCACAATGCAAGTGAGATCGAGATGCTCGCATGCGAATTTGACTGAGAAAACGGATCGCATTTCAAAACAGTAGACTAGTCGACTTTCGGCTTTCGGGTTATTAAATGTGCGGCCGGTATAGGTGCTGGTACAGGTGTCAGTATAACCGCTAGTATACGCATCAATATAAGTGCCAAAATAAGCATAGGTATTTTACTAGTAGACACGAGTGCCTATAAGGACGCCTATACTAGCGCTTATACTGACACGTATAATGGCACTTATACTTGACGATGAGACCACTTGTTTCAACCGCCCCAATATGAAATCATAATAAAATGTTAGAAAACAAAGACTTGTCATGAGTGTTCAAATTTGACGCCTAGCCTTGGCTTTCACGAAATTGTCTATGCAACCTAGACACGAAAGTTGATATTTTTTGAATCTCGCTTCAACATTTCGCATATAAATAGATGTAGTATCAACATTCATCATTATCAACATAGAGTACTACGAAGACTCAAAATAACGCTTGGACTATATATTTTTTCTTATTCTGATATATTTGTCCCAATTTAAAGAAAATTTTAACTTTTACATGTTCTTTTTCTTTAAGGACAACCATTTTGATAGAGATCTTCTTTAATAAATTATGGAGAATTTTTATGTGTCAACATCTTTGAGGAAGAAAAAAATCCCAAAGAAGCCAAAGGAAGCAAGAAATAGTGTAGATAAAACAAATAGAGATTGGAAATGAACATCAATCATGTATAAAGCTGATTTGATCTCCAATATTTTCATGTATCATGTATTCGCGGTGTCATCATTCGTGACATACTTGAATACATACAACAATTATTAGACTACAGGACTATAAGTCCGTTTGACTCCCTAGTCCTTTTGAGTCCAACTAAGTTGTGTTTGACTCCCTAGTCCTTTTGACTTGTAAGCCCGACACTTGTAAGCGTTCTAGGACACTTGGAGAGGCGATGGACGCCCAAATGGGTTCCAAATGTTAGCTGGGAGTGCTGTTAGTGCTCCATCTTTCCCGCAGCCTGCAAGGCTGCTTCCATGGCGCTTCCCTTTTTCTGCGTTGCGGCTGCTCTTGCCACTCTTCTTTTACTCTCCATCGCCTGTGCAGCCTCTAATGATTCTGTTAATTCCACCTGGAATCTCAACTACTCCTTCAGCCTCTCTGAGTCTAATTATCAATCCTACTTTATGAACCGCTCTCTCATAGTCAATGGAGGTGGCACCTACATCCCCATTCTTGAATCCGATTCTGATGCCATATATGCTTTCAAGTCATATCTGATTCTTTTTGTGGATGATAAGCTTCTTCCTGGGAGGCGAATGGTCGATTACAACTTCACCATGGCCATCATCGCGGGCATGCCTGGGACTGGAGACTACAATATCATCTGGACTGCGAATCGTCTCCATGCTGTTTCCACAAGCTTCATCTCGCTCCGCCTTCGTGACGACGGTAATCTTGTGCTGCTAAGCGAGGACATGCAGACCCCTATTTGGTCATCGGACACCGCGGGCAAAGGAGTCACAACGATGACACTCTTCAACGACCCCATAAGCCTCGTTCTGAGAGATCTCAAAGGCACAATCATATGGCAAAGTGGTGATCATCCTACGGACACACTCGGTAACAATAATTTTCTACTACCAAGTCAGAATCTCACGAGTTGGGCATCCCCCATCGATCCTTCACCTGGTCGGTACACCCTTGTCATGGAGCCATGTGGGTTAGCTCTCTACATGATGGGCGCTCGAAGTTCCCAGCGCTACTGGGCACTCGATTACAATGGAAGACTCTCCTGGGAAGGCACTTGCAGAACACACTCACAGCTGGCAGCTTGCATATCCGACGCTGGCACAATTGAATTTAATTCTAATTACGCGAATCATATGCGCTGCGATTATGCATCAGGGGGTCTTTTTCCATTGTACAATGTGAAGTTGCCTGACCGTTCCCAGAATCACTTCCTCCTGCGGCTGAAGTATGATGGTAATCTTCAGGTTTTAAGTTCCATCAGTACAGACGCCCGTCAATCCACACCGCAAGGATGTTTACTTCCAAACTTCTGTGGACCATATGGGATTTGCATGGACGGAGAAACAGTACAGTGCATATGCCCTCTCAATGCGTCTTTCTTTTCGCCTGTGAATTCAGCCAACTCCTTGGAGGGGTGTAAGCCCAACCACGAGGTTGAATGTAATTCTTCCTCACGATCACAAGAAACTATGATGCTCAAAGTCGATGGGGTGGAGTATGTGGGTAACAATTACACAGAACCCTTGAACCTCTTCTCCGAGGAAGAATGTAAAAAGCATTGTGAAAATAACTGCTCCTGCCGTCTTGCTTTCTGGCGGAGAGATATAAATGCGTGTCATCATATGGATGAAGTCTGGAGCCTCCATGGAGGTCTGAATCAAAGTGTATTTGTGACATATGTGAAGGTGAGGGTACCGAAGTCATCGAAGAAAATCATCATTATGGCAAGCGTACTGTCAAGTTTGGGCGTCGTAGTCATTCTTGTCGTCTCTCTTTTATGCAAGAGGCTGTTTCTGGACAAGACTGAAGAGGAAGATGATGACGACGATTTGTTGTTAGATGCTGCAGAGGGACTCCCTTCAAGATTCAGCTACAGGAAAGTACATGACATAACAAGAGGATTTGAGAGGCAGCTCGGGAAAGGAGGTTATGGGGTAGTTTATGCTGGGCAGCTTCCTGATGGTACTCCAGTGGCCGTCAAAAAACTAGACAGCTTCAACCAGGGGAACAAGGAATTCAAAGCAGAGGTATCAATTATGGGGGGGATCTCTCACTACAATCTGCTTCGCTTGCGAGGATTTTGTGCGCAGAAAGGTCATAGGATACTAGTGTATGATTACCTGGAGAACGGATCCTTGGACCAATGGCTCTTTTCTGTTGATCCACATAGAAGGGCCCAGCTAACTTGGAGAGTTAGATGCAAAATAGCCTTAGGGATAGCACAAGGCATTGCCTACTTGCACAATGGAACAAGAGAAAGGATAATACATCTAGACATCAAGCCACAGAACATTCTTCTGGATCAAAACTTTGAACCAAAGGTTGCGGACTTTGGCCTAGCAAGACTGTTGAAGAACTCTGAAACACATGTGATGACGGCAATGAGAGGCACACCTGGGTACTTGGCGCCAGATTGGCTGAAAAACGGTGTCATTGATGAGAAGTGCGATGTCTTCAGTTTTGGGATGCTGTTGATGGAGATAATAAGCGGGAGAAAAAATTTGGATAATAGTAAAGAGCCTAAGGAGCAAGTATATTACCCAGAATGGGCATTTCAGCAAGCTCAAGAGGACAACATGGCAGTTTTGACAGATGCCACTCTGGACAGTGAGGAGGATATAACAGAGATACGGAGAATGATACACATTGCATTTTTGTGTGTTTTGGAGGATCCAACGATGAGACCCTCAATGACAAATGTGGTGAACATGCTGACAGGCATAGTAACGGTGCAATGCTTGGAGTTGAGCAGGTTACAGCATGGCCTCCTCTTTGTTCTGAGAAATCCTTCATCCACAGGAACGCACATTGGGGAGATACTTCAAGATCAAGTGAGATCTGGCACATCTGTTGATCACAGCTCCTCAGCCGCGGCCTATATGTCTTCGTTCATGGTAAATGGGAGATAAGGAGAGCATATGGGTCTGTGTAGCTGACGCTGCTCGCTCCTCCCAAATTGTGTAACTCGTACGTTTCATGTCTTTTGGATTTGGTAACCATCGCCAGGAAGAAATCATCACCTTTTTGGTTTCTTTTCGCAAAGTGAGCTCAATTTTCTGCGAGTATCTTAAGAAATCGTTGAGACCTTGATCACGCGCAATTTCTTCCCTGACATATATATGTTTATGTAGTACAATTCGCTAGCCTGTAATGAATGTGAGTCCTCTAAGTTTACCGGGATCGAGAGTGAGGGACACACATAAAGCAAGAGCAAGATACGAACACACACGAAGCGTAGCAACACAGGTACATACATATATGCACACACTCATAGACACACACATACACATATACACACACATACACATACACACACACGTACATTAACATACACACATATACATAAATGCATACACACATACACATATACATACACACATATACACATACACACACATGTACATACACACACATACACATATACACACACATACATATAGTCCTATGCATATGGACATGCATACACACACATACATACACACACATACACATACACATGCATAAAGTCATATACACATGCATACACACACATATACATACATATATACATATACACACATAGAAACACACACACATATGCTCACATGCATACATACACACACATGCATACACATGCATACACATGCATACACATGCATATGCATACATACATACACACATATGCATACACACACATACACATACACACATGCATACCCACATACTGATACATACCATATACATACACACACAAACACCCACACACACACATGCACTCACATGCATACATACACACACATGCATACACATGCATATGCATACATACATACATACATACATACACATGCATACACACATATGCACTGCACATACACACCCATATGCACATACACATACACACATTTAGATACATACACATACATACACTCACATGCATACATACACACATATGCATACATACACACACATGCATACACGTGCATATGCATACATAGATACACACATGCACATACACACACATGCATACACACACATACACATACACATACACATACACATACATACACATACATACACATATACATACACACACATAGACACACACATACACACATACACTCACATGCATACATATACATAGATTCATACATACACACACATGCATACACATGCATATGCATACATACATACATACATGCATAGACACACATACACATACACACACATACACATGTACACACAAACACACTATACATACACATGCATACACACACATACACATACGTACACACACACATGCACATATACATACAAAGATATACACATACACACACATATACATACACACACATACACATATACACACATAAAGTGTCATACATATATATACACATGCATACACATACATATATACACACACGTACACATACACACATAGAGATACATACACACACATAGACACACACACACATGCATATGCATACATACACACATACACACATACACATACACACATACACATACACACATGTATACACATACACACATATACATACATATACACATACACACACATATACATACACACATATACACATACACATACACACACACAAAGTCACATACATACATATGCACATGCATACACACATACACATACACACACATATACACACATACATACACACACGTATGCACATACACATACACATACACACAGACACATACAGATAAATACACATATACATACACACACACATGTTGATATATTTAGGTAGTGATGTGTGTGAACACTCTAGGATCGCCGGGGCACTTTTTTCCCTCTTTAGGAGGTTTTTTTCCCCCGGCTTGTATATACGCCTATTGCCCTAATGGGCTACTTATCTTTGTACATTCTCTAGTAATACATTCAGTATTGTGTGTTTGTGCTCCAAGCTTCTTCTTCTTCCTTGTGTTGTTCGCGTGCTTCCGCAGACGTCTATCTCCAACAATTGGTATCAGAGCAGGTCGTCGCTTCTTCTAGGGTGCCATCGACACTCCTCCGTTTGCAGTCTCAGATTCGCACGAAATTTGGTGAGCATACTCAAGGTGTTTCCGAGATCAAAACCGCTTCGCTCTGTGGTGCCGAAATCGTGATCTGAGCTCGTTTCGACCTCCGAACGCATTATCACAGCGCTTGTGCAGGCTATTTTGTCCTTTTGTGCCAAAGGCATATACCAGTTTCTGTTTGCCAGTTTAAGCATCTCGAAGTCTGCTACAGGTCTAGCACAACTCATCTGGGCAGTTCCGTTTAACTTTTTGAGATACAGTCAATTTTTTGCATCAAGGTATTTTAGTCACCGGCCATGGCTGAAAGCAGTGATGTATTCCGTATGTTGGCTGTTGAGGATAAGTTGGATGGTACCAACTACCCATTATGGGCTTATATGATGCGACATGTACTGGTTGCAAAAGGACTATGGAACATTGTGCAGGGTGTTGAAAGACGTCCTGTCCTACGACTACAGGTACTACAAATACAGGTGCTAGAGGTGCTGGAGCTGATGAAGATGGTGTCGAAGATGATATTGTGCAGATTCCTGTTCGTGCTGATGTTTCTGTTGCACCTACTGCAGAGCAGATTCATTGGGATGGCAGAGATGCCCAGGCACATGCATTGATAGCTTTGTCTGTCAAACGTGCCATTATTCCTCACATTTGCTCTTGCAGAACAGCTAAGGATGCTTGGGATACACTTACCACTTTGTACCAGGCTAGGAATGAGGCTCGTGTTGCTTACCTCCGAAAACAGTTGGAGAGTGAGCACATGAATGAAGGTGATTCTATGGACAGTTTTCTTACAAAGATCAAAGACCTGAAGGAACAATTGATTTCTGCTGATGAGGTTATACCAGATAGCTCACTTGTGCAGACCGTTCTGAATGGTCTTCCTGATTCATATCAGAGTTTTGCCTCTACTCTTTGGTTGATAATGAAAGGCAATCCGAATGCCTTGTCATTTGAGGAATTAGTCTCTGTTCTGTTGCAGGAAGATCAGTCCAGGCAGAAGAGGTCCATTATGCGTGTTGCAGATCAAGCTTTCCTGGCTAGTCAGAAGGGCAAAGGAAAATGGAGCTCTTCTACTAGTAAGCAGAAATCTGCAAATGCTGCACAATCGAAGAACCAGGATAAAGATGAGAAGAAATCAGAAAAGCAGAAATTGTTCTGCAAGTACTATAAAGGAAATGATCATATTATAAAGAACTGTCCAAAACTGGCTGCTAAAGAGGCAAAGAAGAAAGAGGCTCGAATGGTTGTTGCAGAGGCCTCTACACCAAAAACAGAGTCTGCAAATCTTGTGCAGGAAGAAGAATGGGCGTTTACTACTGTCTGCAGTTTTGACCCATCTTCTCATGATCAGTGCATGTCTGCAGTAGACTCAGATGTTTGGTACTTTGACAGTGGGGCGACCAAACATATTACCTCGCAGCGCAGTTTCTTCTCTTCACTCGAGCCTGCCCCTATAGGGAATACTGTCACATGCGCCAATAACTCCTCTTATCCTGTTATGGGAGTTGGTAAGATCATTCTGACTACTGCTGATGGTAGTTCTTTCACTTTGTCAGATGCTTTATTTGTGCCAGGGATCAAAAAGAATCTGTTATCGGTTTCTACATTAGCCAAGATTGGCTTGGTTGTGAAATTTGTTGATGGCAGGTGTACAGTCCATGATCTCTCAAATGGCGATGTGATTATTGCTTCTGGCATTTTATGTCCTGGGCTATATAAGCTCATAGACTATGAAAGATCTGTGAATGATTCGGCATGTGCAGTTCATGATTCTCAGGCTATGTTAGATGCAAAGCTTTGGCATGCACGCTTTGGTCATCTGAATTTTGCTAGTTTGTTACGCCTGCAGAAATCTGAAATGGTGTCCTCTTTGCCCAAACTTGAGGCACCTGGAAAATATGTTTGTGAAGGCTGTATTTTGGGCAAAATGCAGCGTTCTTCCTTTCCAAAAGATGGTTCAGTTCGGGCTACGCAGAAATTGCAGCTTGTACATAGTGATGTCTGTGGTCCTATGCAGACACCCTCTTTTGGAAATTAGCTTTACTTCGTGACTTTCATTGATGATTTTTCCAGGCATGCATGGGTATATCCACTCAAAGCAAAGTCCGAAGTGTTCATGTGCTTCAAACAGTTTTTGGTTTTGGCTGAAAATCTGTCAGCATGTAAAATGGGCACCCTCCGTTCTGATCCAGGGGGGGAATATATGTCTTCAGATTTTAATGCATTTCTGGTTGAACGTGGGATTAAACACCAGTGTACAGTGCCGTATACACCTCAACAGAATGGAGTTGCTGAACGGAAGAACAGGTCTCTCATGGAGATGGCGAGGTGTATGGTCAAGAGTCAGGCTTTACCTCATAGTTTCTAGCTTGAGGCTGTCATGTGTGCAGCATATGTACTGAACAGGTGTCCCACTAAAGCGTTGCAGTCTATCACTCCATATGAGGCTTGGCATGACCGCAAGCCATCTGTTGCTCATCTCCGTGTTTTTGGTTGTTTGGCATATGCATTAGTGCCTGAACAACATCACAGAAAATTGGATGATAAGGCAGTAAAATGTATTTTTGTTGGATACAGTTCTAAAAGTAAAGGCTATCGTCTGTATCATCCACAGACTAAACGCATTCTGGTTAGCCGTGATGTTGTCTTTGTGGAAGATGCTATTCAGCCATTGCTTTCATGTACTAAGGAGACATCTGTTAGCTCCAAAGACATGTATGATACTTTGATGCCTCTTTTTATAGGTGGACAGTCTAGTGCTGGTCCTAATGAGGCAACTTCTCACCCTTTGTAGGTTTTATATGATGATGCAGATCATTCCATTTCTGATGCAGATTTACATGATGCACTTGCTGATGAGAGAGCTGATATTGAGCAGGCAAAAACTATGCCAAAATGGCTGGTGCAGACTTTGCGTGACAGCAAATTAGATGCACCTTTGTCATATCGTACTCGTTCAGGCTCTCATAGTGCCTCCTTTGCATCAGATTGCTATGCTATGGCTGCATCTAGTCTCTGTGATGAGAATGAGCCTGTTTCTTTTGATGAAGCACAAAATTCAGAAAATTGGATGGCTGCTATGCAATCTGAATATGATGCTATAATGAAGAATGGTACATGGTCTTTATGTGACTTGCCTCCTGGCAAGAAGGCCATTGGCACTAAGTGGGTATACAAGCTGAAGCGTAAACCTGATGGTACAATTGACAGGTATAAGGCTAGGCTTGTTGCAAAGGGTTATGCACAGGAAAGAGGCATTGATTTTGATGAGACCTTTGCATCTACATGCCGTATGACTACTGTTCGGAGCATTTGTGCACTTGCAGCCCATCATGGTTGGAATGTACATCAGTTGGACATTAAAACAACATTTCTGAATGGTGACTTTCATGAAGAAGTGTATGTTTTTCAGCTCCGTGGCTTTGTGCAGAAAGGGCATGAAAACCAGGTTTGCAGGTTAAAGAAGGCATTATATGGTTTAAAGCAAGCACCACGTGCTTGGTATGAGAAGATACATGCCTATCTGATTGCACATGGTTTTGAGAACAGCCCAACTGAAAGCACCTTACATGTTAAACGTGCTAATGATGTGCTTTTGATCATTGTTGTCTATGTTGATGACATGCTGCTCACTGGTCCTATTGAGACACATATTGCTGATTTTAAGGCTGATTTGCATGCCTCATTTGAGATGTCTGATTTGGGGCATTTGCATCACTATTTGGGCATTCAGTTTATGCACGTTGATGGTGTTCGGCTTTGTGTCAAACGAAATATATTGACACATTATTGCAGTGTTTTGGCCTTGAAGACTGTAAGCCTATTGCCACTCCTATGGAGACAGGTTTACGATTGAGTCTTCATGATGCTGGAGATGCATTTGATGCTGTTCTCTATCAGCAGGCTGTTGGATGCTTGATTTACTTATGCATTACTCAGCCAAATATTCAGTTTGATGTCTCACAGATGAGCAGGTTTATGCATTGCCCAGGAGTCACGCATTGGAAAGCGGTTAAGCGCATCTTTCGCTACTTGAGTGGTACTCGGCTACTTGGGTTGTTTTATCCCAAGGGGGGATCACTACCGCCAGATTTGCATGCTTTTTTTGACTCAGATTGGGCTGGTTGCTATGACACTCGTGTGTCCACCAGTGGTTTTTGCTTCATGCTTGGTACCTCATGTATATCTTGGTTGAGCAAGAAGCAGCCTACTGTGGCCACTTTCAGTTGTGAGGCTGAGTATAGGGAAACTTTCACAACGACTGTTGAGTGTGTGTGGCTCACACGCCTTATGGCTGATTTGGGTGTTGGCGAGTCTTCTGCCACCACCATCTTCACTGACAGTCAGAGCGCATTGGCAGTTGCGAGGAACCCTGTGTTCCATGCTCGCACTAAGCACATTGAGGTGCATTATCACTATGTCAGGGAGAGGTTCTCTGCTAGGGAGATCAGCTTGGCATATGTGCCCACGTAGGAGAACATTGCAGACCTTTTCACGAAGGCTCTGCCTAGGGAGAAGTTTGAAGCTTTCCGCAAAGCTTTGGGCTTACTTCCTTTTGTGGAGTGATTTCCACATAGCTTGGCACTTCCTTATACATGAGTGCCAGCTCCTTGTTCACCGCATCACTCCCAGGGGGGATTTGTTGATATATTTAGGTAGTGATGTGTGTGAACACTCTAGGACCGCCGGGGCACTTTTTTCCCTCTTTAGGAGGTTTTTTTCCCCCGACTTGTATATACGCCTATTGCCCTAATGGGCTACTTATCTTTGTACATTCTCTAGTAATACATTCAGTATTGTCTGTTTGTGCTCCAAGCTTCTTCTTCTTCCTTGTGCTGTTCGCGTGCTTCCGCAGACGTCTATCTCCAACAACACATACATACACACACTATACATGCATGCACATACATACATACTATACATACGCATGCATACACACATGCTTGTATACATACACACACACATATACATACACACATAGAGACACACACATACATATACACACACATACATATAAATGCATATGCATATATACATACACACATGCATACACACACATACACACCTACATACACATACACTCACATAAACATATAGATACACATGCATAAACACATATACACACATACAGGTACATATACATATACATACAAACACACACACATGGATACACATATACATGAAAACACATAAAAATACAAACACATACACACACATACACACATGTACATACACACATATACATACGCACACATACATAGACACATGCATATACACACATATGTGCATACATACACACATGCATATACACACACATACATGCATACACACATGCATACATATACACACATATACATACACACACATACACACAAACACAATGCATACACACATACAAATGCATACTATAAAATGGATCTTCTATGAAGATGTCTTGAATCACTACATTTATAGGATCTCTTCATGGTAACCATTGCTCTTCTCTATGAGCTTCTTTACAAACCCATGAATTTGTGTCCTCATCCATTCAAAAATCACTTTCTAATGATTTCTCTAAGAAGAAATCATGTTTTCTTTTGTGTACATTGTTCCACGATAGGAGGGATGTCTTTATGTTAGAATGCGTACAAATTGATTCTAGTTTTTATTCTTAAATGTTGACGGTAAAGTGGAATCACTCACCCAATCTTTGACAACTTTAAGTTGGCACATGAAAAGGGATTCCTAGAATCATTTCATATCTCCTTGATTGGTTGAAGTTGCAAATAGTTAGAGTGTGATCAAAATCATTTCCACATAAATGATTTGTCATTTTAGTTGAGTGGGTCCCTGTAGAGGTTTTCCCCACTTTTCCCATAAGAATTTATTGTTATTGTTATGCCTGCTCCACTATTTGAAATTTCTTTTGTGGTGTGCCCTTGAACAAGAAAATTAGGAAAGTATTGACCTCATCTCCTTCACTATATTCTCCTACCTTGTCAATTGAAACTTGTTTCACACTCAAACTATGTGTTTTGGGCTTATATTCTAAATATTTAGTCTCCATGGAGGTTGCGATAACATGTTTGGCCAATTTTTCTCATAAATGTGGATTTGCACGCAATAATTCCTCCACGATTAAGATAAATTTTACCTTGGTATTTTTCAATACTTCCATGCTTGATGTATTCTTTGATGTCTAGGATATAGGAAGCCTAATAGATGTTTTCTTCTTAACTACATATTCTCTAATATATTGTGCCAAATCCATAAGATTATTATCTTCTTCCTCTTCTATTGAGAGACCAATTATTGAACCACTCTTATTCAAATGAAAATTGAGGTTTATCCAAATCTTGAACATCTTTGTGGTGGTTCTTCTTCATCTTTCCTCACTTTTTTTTCATCTTGCTTATTGCACCTAATCCCATAAATACTTTGGCCACTTCTCCTATACTTAGGGGATCATTGAACTAATCTCTACCTCATCATCATTTTCATTTCCTAACTCAGCAACAATAGGCTCTAGAGATGAAGATTCAATAGAATCTAGCACGATCCTAGTCCCAATGAAATTTTCTCTTAACTCTTTCTTGTGCTAGGTTCTACATGGGAAAAATGTGGTTCTTGGTTCAACAAAAAAGAGGATTGATTTTCAAACTACAATTGTATGCCCCTAAGAAGGATAGATTCCTTAAGAATTTTCTATGACAACTCAATGATTTGTTTGCACATCTGGAGCTTTTCTTCTCTAATCTGGTATCAGAGTAACAATGGTGGTGTGTTTCTATATTAGGACAAATTTTTACACAAGCCTTATAGGATTTAAGCATCATCTCTAAGTCCTCAATGAGTGGGTTTGCAAGTACAAAACATGCTTTCATCTTCTCACAATTGTTCTTTTCCTTGGATGTGACTCATTTTCCTTGGGAAGCATCAATGAATGCCTCTGAAGTCCTTTTTCTAGGATTCCTACTTTCTTCACCCAATTTTGACTAACTTTTTCCTTACGTTGCTTCAAATTCAAGTTCCTTTTCTTGATTTGATTGCTCAACCCCGTGTTCCTTAGCTTGTTCTTTAGCTTGCTCCCATGTTATTGCTTGAAGAGGCACTTGCCCTTGAGAATCGGTACCACTTTCCATGATCTTAACCAGTTTCATTAGTGTGCAAGCAATGTTTTAAGGGTTCCGAGGATAGTCTTTATTCATTTCTCTTTCCTATTTACCTTGGTAAATATCCTACATGGTTTAGTGCAATCCTTCAAGAAGTGATCACCACTGCATCTTTAGCATGGACCTTTAGGTGTAGGTGCACCTTTTGTGCATTGTTGTCTTGGAAACACTCATTTTTCTACATAATAAATTCTTACACTAGACATTCCAATTAGGGTTTTCACTAGTGTTCCCGATATCATTAATGTGGAGAGAGATGGTGGATGCAATCTGAAGATGAATTGGTGCTACTACAACCAACACATAATAGCCAACTCAGACTTTGGAGTTGGCTTTGAGCTTCCTAAATCCACAAGAAAATACCCAAGTGTTTTGGAACAAGTATCTCAAAAGTTTGAGTCAAGACAGACTAGTTGCAAAATCACTAGCTTCCAAAACTTGCTATTTTTGTACATACACCTGCTGAAAAAAATGAATAGTGCTCTCAACCTGATAGGAATTAGAAAACTTCCTTTTGGACATAGCAAATAGACTTAGCTAGCTTCATAATCCAAATTAAAACTTTTCAATTCATCAACTGAGCAGTGAGAACAAGTTCTATCAAAGTCTGCAACATCCCTGCTATTCTCGAGGCTCTACAAAGATAGACTAGTGAGCAGTAAAATGCAGATCTATCACAAATGGTATATCCAATGACCATGAGAAAGTGTGAGCATAAAATAGACTTATAGATCTATCGAATGCACTTTAAAACTCTAAAAAAGGTTACGTATAGCTCGAGATATGATCTTCTAAAGTTACTATTTTGAGTGAGTATAGCAGAGAACAAATCAGAGAAGAAGTAAATGATGAATATATAGATTCACATACAATTACAACCTCATTGGGAATGAATACTTTCACAATGGGAGTAGAATGATAGAGCTATGGAGTAAGCTCTTCAATCTCTACAAATAGGCATGAAATGGGCACGAATCAAGCACTACTTTGGTGACTTCCTTCTTGCTCCTTTTATAGCTACTTTTGGAGGTAGTTTTGAATTTGAATTCAAATGACTTCACCTAAAAGTGATGCTAGGAATTAGCATATATTCCCTAGCTAATGGATTCATGGTTTTAGGTAGTTAGAGCCACAAATTTGCTTTCTACATCATGGATGACTTAAGCCATTCTTTCTTTTACAATTACAAGAGATAAAATGTGCTCTTTTATAAGAGGTGTTCATATGTCTACACAAATGAACATCATATCAAGAATGTAGGCTTGGGTAAAATGCACCAACAATTAACCTTCACTTTTTCTCAATATCATAGGCCTTGTAACTTGGTTCTAAGGACACACTTACCAATTTAAGGAGTGAAGAATTACTATACTTAAAAGTGTGTGCCAAGATTAGCATACAAAGCTTAATACTAATTTTCATGTTTATGCATTAACATACTTTTACACACAATATTTCTCGGTACAGAATGACCCACCCAAAACAAAGACAACAAAAATGGGCTATGATGCAGGTAGAGACTTGTTGGCTCAAGGTTTATTATCAATGAAACTGAAGCTTTCTAAATCACCTAGAACTTGCAAAATATGTCCAAGTTGTACATAGCCTTCTCATATCATTTTTTTTATCAGTTTTTGTCATCAATTGCCATGCTTTTTTTTTTTAAGTTTTTCATGCAATTTAGAGGCCATTTCATAGCCCAATTCATGAATACCTTGTTGCATCTTTTTGTTGAAATTTTTCTTGGAATTTTTTTATTATTTTTATTTTTTTTGAATGATTTTTTTCAATGCTCTTTTTCTTGTTAAAATAGAAGAAAAGAGAAGGCACTCTGTGGTTTTGAGTGTGGCAAGCTCTCTAGAAATTGTGGAAACTTTCTGAGAATAATTTTTTTTGGATTTTGTTTCAAATTTTTTGAAATTTATTTGTAATTTTTGCCCCATTCTTTGGCGTTTCTCCCAAAAAAGGTGGCCTCCTTGCTTTTTAATTATTAATAATAATAATAATTAAAAAACATTTTCTCTCTACTCTCTCCACCTCTCTCTTTATTCTCTCTCTACTTCTCTCACTCTCTCTCTACCTCTCTTTTCTTCTCTCTCTCTCTCCTCTCTCTCTCTCTATCTATCTATCTCTCTCTCTCTCTCCCCTCTCTCCACCTCTCTATCTCCCCTCTCCCTCTCCTCTCTCTCTCTATCTCTCTCTCTCTCTCCCACCTATTGAAAGGTTTGTATTTCAAGGTCAAGAATATGGGAACATGCCCCGAATTGAACCTTCCACATCATCCATAATCAAAGGAGGATGATTTCCATGGGTTAGAGGCATCAAATCATGTCTATTATGGAAAGAAGTTGATTAGAGAAGATTTAGGTCACCGCTTGATGTGATTGGAGCTTACTTTTTGACATGTATATGCTTTTGATTGGTTAAATAGGTTAGTATGTGATCTTTAAAACCTCTAATGAGTTGTAATATGACATGCCCAAGCTACCCCCTTGCTTAAGCACACCCCCTACTATCTGTTATCTACATATTTTGTAGAGATTTCACTTTTACCTACTTTATCTCTCTAGATGATCTTGGCAGATCCCTTGATCTTGTAATTGATGTTTCTCTTTCATCCCGAATCCATTTGCAATGATTTTTATATTGTTGGAAAGCTTATAAGTTGCATGTTGCATGATGTAAGTCTTCCACTGAGTGCTTACACATTGAAAGAGAAATGTCCATAATAGTGTCTATGTAGTTATCTAATTCGCTATGAAGAGATCAAGTTGTTTGTTTTGATTCAGCTAGTTGAGGCATCATCTGGTGTCTAAATGAAGTCATTCTACACTCATTTGAAATCTATTTAATTCTAGTTTCAGCTTGCAAAATGTGATGTTCATTCTATGCATGTACTCACAGAAACTTAGGAAATACAGAGCCTATGTCTGAAAAGTCAGGATCCTAGGAGGGTTCATTTGTTTTCATTGCGCACATAGGAGTGTTTATCCTCCAATAGTGGTATCAAAGCTATAAGTGGAGTATCAAAGAGAGGATAAGGAGCTACTAAAGTGAAGTAAAGACCTCATCAGAGTTTTAAGAGAAGAAGAAAAGAATGGGCATGTCAACAACAAGGGAAAGCAAGCAAGTCATCAAATCAAAGACAAAACTTCATCAAGAGGAGTAGCTCTATTTTCTGAGGTAAAAGCCATCTTTTTCAACTTCATTGCATCAAGAGTTAGGTTCAAAAGATCTGTAAGGCATCATGGCTAATCTCAATGCTCAGATTGAGAAGCTCAAAAAGGGAAATTACCAACCATAGCAATTTAGAATAAGCAACTTTCTGATGGGGAAGGGTTTGTGGGGATTTGTGAGTGGTGGAGAGAAAAACCTTACATAGATGAGTCAAATCCAACCAATTGTGAGGAGATGGTTGGATACAATCCAAAGATGAGCTAGTGTTGCAATAATCCTGCTCTATACTTTTCAATGTGACTCCATGGCACTTAGTAGAAATATTTAGCTTTACAAATATGCATTTAGACCCACTATGTACCTTGGAGCATCATTTTCAAATGTTTTTACCAAGACAGATAACTTGCACATAGAAGAACTAAAAAAAAGATGTTATTTTTGGACTTGAATCTCTTAGAAAAATGTTCAATTGTCACTCTCTGATAACAATCGACCTGAGACCTTTTAGACACATCTAAGTCTAGCAAACTATTCCAAGTTATTATACTAATTCAAAGTGGGTATACACTAGGGAATGATCTTAAGAACTCAGGGTTGTAATATCAACTTTTTAGGACAAAGACAATGTGCAACCACAACTAGCTTGTATGATTCATAATTCAAGATCTAGTGAACCAAATTTAATAAAATTGATATGTAGCAACTAGACTGATGACTCTACCTATCCCAAGTTAAAGAAAGTCAAACGATCAAGTATGCAGAGAGAACTTGATCAAACAAAATCACTCAAATGAAGAGGTTGCAATAGAGAATAGTAGAGATAGATTATCATGAACTAATGACCCAAATTGTATATGCTAATGAATGTATGATACAAAGGAGCTGTAGTGCCCTTACGCATACATATGTGAGCTCAATGTATGCTCAACCATGAGACTCAATGGCTCTCTCTTCCCTTGTTATATCTCGTGACTAAAAGTCTCATCTATTTATACATATAGAGAGAATTTGAATTTTCAATTTCCCTCACCTAAAAGTGTTCCTACACTTTAGGTGTTGATTAATTTGATTCTAGCCACCAATTAGTCATGATTATTGTCTTCTTACATCATGAGACTCCTTCAAATCATTTCCATTTACTTTTATCCATTGAGGTAAAGTCCATGACTTTTACAAGAGGTATTCATATGCACTTCATAAGTGATCCAAATGAATATGTGAGAATTCCTTATCATTTGGTCAATCATGTAGGGTTTTCAAATGTACCAATAGCTCCCCCTCGAACCGAAGATGCTTGAGTGTTCAATCCTTTGGTATCTCATACAATCCAATCATAGATTTAAACCTCTTTAGTTTGCTTCAATCTAATGATTTGGTCATCATATCTGCACATTGCATATGAGTAGATACATAGGAGAAATGTCTCTCTTTACTCAAAATATTTTCCCTTACAAAATAGGAGAGAGCAACTGTAGGTTGCTTCTTTGAAGACCAAGATATGAGCATCATCACCTATAAGGATTATATCATCTACATACACACATAAGTATATCATTTAGATTTACTTTTATTAATGAAAAGTGAAGGATCTTCTTTGCTTAATTGAAATGCTTTGTCCTGCAAGAAGGCAACTAGTCTATGGCTCCAAGCTCTAGGAGTTTGCTTCAATCCATATAGAGTTGTCATGAGTTTACACACATACTCAAGATGTGATTCATCTACAAATCCACGAGGTTGTGCCATGTACAACGTCCTAAAATCCAACCATTCAAGAATGCATTTTTTACATCCATCTCATAGATGTTCCAATTCTTTGAGGCAACTACACTCATAAGTACTCTGACTATAGGCATCTTTGCCATAGGAGAGAAAGTTTCTTCATAATACATACCTTGTGTTTGAGCAAACCCTTTGGCCACAAGCCTTGCTTAATACCTATTTATTTATCCATCTAAGTTCTTCTTCACCTTGTAGATCCATCTAGATCCAATGATCTTCATGGGTGGCTTCTTGGGAACCAATTCCCAAGTTTGATTCTCTTGGAGAGCTTCTATCTCTTCTTCCATTGCTTCCCAGAGATGTGTCAAATCCATAGCTTTTAGGCTTCCTTTTTTCCCTAGTTGACCTTCTTATTGTTTGTTGAGAAGATTCTGTGACATCTCTCAATTCCTATATCTTTGCTTTACCTTTGTTGTTCCAAGCATTGATATTCCTCCTAGGTGTCTTTTGATTATCATGAGAATCATTTGATTCTTCATGTGAGTGAACACTTCCCTTTTGCAATTTTGGGAAGTCCTCCTCTAGGTCATATAGTAACTTGACTTTCCTTCAATCATCTTCAAACCAAGAGTTGTTCTCATCAAAGAAAACATCTCTGCTAATAATAAAACTTTTAGTGCTTGGATTATATAGCCTATACCCTTTTTTATTTAATTCATATCCAATGAACACACATTTCTCTTCTTTAGGATCCATTTTTCCTTTGATTTATGATGGAATATGTGCATAAAATATGCACCCAAATATCTTGCAATGATCAAGGCTAGGTCTTCTTCTATTCCATGCTTCATAGGGTGCCATCCCATCTATTGTTTTTCATGGGAGTCTATTGATGTGATAGGTGGCTATAGATACATCCTCTACCCATAAATAATTTGGTAATTGTTTCTCATTAAGCATAGACATTGTAGCTTCAACCATGGTCCTATTCCTTCTCTTTGCCATTACATTTCCTATGGAGTGCACGTGGTTGTGATCTCTCTATTGATACCTCTCTCTTAGAGATAAGTATCAAATTCATGGGAGAAATGTTATCCCACTCCATCTGACCTTAGCCTCTTTAATGTTTTACATATTTGATTTTTAACAAGGGCAAGATACTTCTTGAAACATATGAAGAATTCATCTTTATGCTTCATAAAGTATAGGATGGTCCATTTTTCCACAATCATCAATCAAAGATACATAGTACCTGGATCGTGAAATTGATGGCTCCTTGCTAGGTCCCCAAACATTTGTGTGGAATAATTCCAAAAAGTCACCATGAATGTATCCTTTCTTCATGAAGGGTTGTCTATGTGATTTCCCAAGCTGACAAGCACCACTTATATATCATGTGTTTCTTGGAGATGTTTGGTAGGCCAAGCACACTTTGATCCCTTCACATTTGCTTCAAATTCCTTTCACCTATATGAGCGAATCTTTTGTGCCACATTTCTAATTCTGATAGGGCCTGATTATCATAATTGAATAGAGCTATATTTCTAGTGTCTTAGAGTCCAAATGTAAAGAGTCTGCCTGTCTTTTCTCATTTTGCAATTTTCTTGAATCCTTGTTGTGGATCTTCAACAAAGGCTCCATTCCTTGTGAACCTTATGTGCAAACGTTTCTCTAGAATTTGCCCAACACTTATGAGATTCTTTATTATGGTAGGTACATACAATACCTTGCTGAGCACATTCATGTTTCCATCTAGAGTCTTCACATTTCCAATATTTTCCACTTAGTGTCTAGTGTCATCTCTTGTTTGAACCTCATGTCTATTTCTTGGATCCTCTAAGTATGAGAGTAGAGCCACATTCCCTGCTACATGATTTGAACAACCAAAATCTATATAAAATGCATGCTCATCTGCTTTATCTTGCTTCATGGTCATGTTCATCAAGAGAAGTGAGTCCTCTTGAGTTTTATCTTTAATGTAATTTTTATAATCTCTTCTTGATCTATATCCTCCTTAATTATTTGTATTGTTGAAGTTGTTGTTATTGTATCCATTGAAGTTATTTGATCTGCCTCTTGCACTTCTAGCCTCCTCTATTGAAACCTCTTCCTCTCTGATTCCTAGGGTTCTTGAAACAATTCTCAGTTGTGTGATTAGTTAGGCCACATATGGCACATGGAGAGGAGCTTTGAAATCTCCCCTTGCCTTGTCTACCTCCTCTGCCTCTTCCTTTTGAACCTTTACCTCTACCTACAAAGTTTGCTTGAGAGGTACTACCTTCATCATCAGATCTTTTACCTTTCCCTTTGCTATCTTTACTCTTTTTCTTATCTGTATATAGGGTAGAGGATTGGTTACCTTTTGATTTGTCTCCATTCTTCATAAGCTTTGCCTCATGTGTGAACAATTGTTCCATGAGGGTGTTGAAATCTGGAACCTGCATGTCCATGTATAGGTCCATTGCTATGGTGAAAGCTTCCCATTTATCATCTTCTTTGATCCCATTGATTACTTGCCTCACGATTTACTCTTCTTCAAGGACTTCTCCAATTCTCCCAAGTTGATCAACTAAGTCCTTCATTTTTGTGACAAAATCACTCACACTTTGCTTGGGCATTTTATTGAGTGTGGTAAACTCCATCCAAAGTTGCTTCTTCCTAGCTCTAGTGCTTGATGAGAAGAATGCTTCAAGGACATTCCATGTATCTTGTGAAGTCTTGTAGCTCCTAATGTGTGGAAGTAAAAAATCACAGATTGAGTTAAGAATGTAAGGCCTATCTAGAGCATCCTTTGAACACCATTTAGTTAACCTCTCTTGTTCTTCTTGAGTTGGTAGCCATTTGCTTCCAAGGATTGGCATCATCCCATCCCCAGAAATGTAACCATAGATATGTCTCCCTTGAAGGTATGCTTCCATTCTAAGTGACCATGCTGAGTAATTACCTCCATCCAATTTGTCAATGGATGAAGGAAATCCATCTCCCATGTTGAGTTCATGTAGCTCTTATACCCCTATGATGAGAAGGTTGGATACAATCAAGAGATGAGCTAGTGTTGCAATAATCTTGCTCTACACCTCCCAATGTGACTTCAAGGCACCTTAGTAGACACCTTAAGCTTTCCAAATATGCATTTATACCCACTATGTACCTTGGATCATCATTGTCAAATTTTTGTGCCAAAACAAATAACTTGCACATAGAAGGACTTTGAAAAACTTGCTATTTTTGGACTTGAATCTCTCAAAAAAAGTTTAGTTTTCATTCTCTGATAGCAATTGACCAAAGACCTTTTGTACAAATCTAATTAAAGAGATTATCTAACTATTCCAAGTTATTTCACTAATTTAGAGTGAGTATACACTCAGGAATGCGTTTAAGAACTTAGGGGTGTAATGTCGATTTTTTAGGAAGAAGACAATGTGTGGACATAGGTAGCTTGTATGATTCATACGTCAAGATATAGTGAACCAAATGTAATGAAAGTTGATATGCAACTAGACTAATCCCCCCTACCTTTCCCAAGTTAAAGCATGTCTAATGATAAACTATGCATAGAGAAATTGATCAAACAAAATCATTGAAATGAAGAGGTTGCAATAGAGAACAATAGATAGAGATTATTATGATCTAATGACTCAAATTGTATATGCTAATGAACATATGATACAAAGGAGGTGTAGTGCACTTACTCATACATATGTGAGCTCAATGTATGCTCAACCATAAGACTCAATGGCTTTCTCTTCCCTTGTCATATCCCGTGACTAAAAGTCTCATCTATTTATGCACATAGAGAGAATTTGAATTTTGAATTTCCCTCACCTGAAAGTGTTCCTACACTTTAGGTGTTGATTGATTTGATTCCAACAACAAATTATTCATTGTTCTTTCCTCTTAAAATCGTGAGATTCCTTCAATGCATTTCCATTTACTTTTATCCATTGAGGTAAAGTCCATGACTTTTACAAGAGCTATTCATATGCACTCCATAGGTGATACAAATGAATATGTGAGAATTCCTTATCATTCGGTCAAGCATCTAAGGTTGCCAAATGTACCAAGTCCAATGACCAAAGAAGCATAGTAAAAGAGTGGGATGAAACAGACAAAAGAGTCATTTTTTAGTTTATCTTAGATATTAGCAACTCCATGATAGGACATATTGAGGACTCTCTTCCTATTTTTTATCAGAAAATTCAAGGGTTTGCTTCATGTAAACCTCTTCTTGAAAATTACCTTTCAAGAAATCTAATTTTATATCCAATTGCTTCACTTTCCAACCATGATTTCATATAGTCATGCATGAAGTAGGTACAAATGATATTTCCTCATATTCAATGCGGTGTGCATAACCTTTTGAAACTAATGTTGCATTGTACCAATCAATGCTATTATTTGACTTTATTTAAATCTTATAAATGCACTTGGTACCAATGGAATTTTTACCTTTTCTTTAGTACATACAATTGCAATAAGACATTAATCTTGCTTAAAAATTTGAAGAAGCACTCAATTTGATACCTTGCAATGTCCTTTGTAACCACTTTGGCATAGATTGTGCATTCTTGATAGACATGTGCTCCTCATGTAATACATAATTGAAATGTACATCATTTCTCGATTGAATACCATGGTGATTTTCAGCCATGTTTGGCTGCAAAATTTTTGCCATGTGTTGTTGAATATCTTCAACAATGTTTGATAAAAAATGTTCAATCATGTTTGGCAAAAAAACTTCAGCCCTGCTAGAACCTTATTGCATTGTTTACGTGGATATATTCAAGTACACTATTTTTCAACAAAGGCATGATCTTATAGGAAAATGATAGTGTGCACACATGAGTGTATCCATCCAAAACTTATCTAGAAGATTCTTTCCTTTAACCATACATTGTGTCATTTCAAGAAGTGTTATATTATTATGCTTATGTTTTTCAAATTTTTTTCTTTGAGGTGTATATGGCACCATACATTGGTTAGCAATACCACTTTCATAAAGACAAGCATTGAATTCATATGACACGTATTGAACACTATGATCCGTGTGAAAAGTCAAGAGCTTATTGCCACAAAAAGTTTTAGTCATAGCTACAAATATTTTAAAGTAAGAAAATGCATTTCTATATGATACAATCACTTATGGTGTGTTGCATCATCAATGAAGTTAATAAAGTATACATGCTTACCATAAGATGAAATCTTGATCGGACCACATACATAATTACGAACAAGTTGCAAGTTTCATGTAGTGTGTGTATCATCACCTTTGGGAAATGATGCACGATGCATTTTTCCAAGCATAGAATCTTCACGATGCAAGTGTCATAGAACCCATAACTGTATCATTCTTTTGGAAGTAAGAAAATATATTGAAGTTTGAATGAACAAAATGAGCTAATTTTGTTTCAGTCATAGATAAAGTATGAGCAAGTAGGGCATTTTAGACAACTCTCTTATATGTATCCAAGTCATACAAAACACTTGGACTAATGAATTGTCCCTATGAAGGTAGAGAAGGCATAGTCATTGTACTTGATGAAGAACCTATATATATGAGATGGGAATTGGTTATGAAGTAGAGCAATCATGGGGTTGCTTGTCAACATTTTGAATTCTCGGCTACATAAATGCTTAAGTTTGTGGAGATAGACTCATTGTGTATTTACAAGCACCAAGAATAACAAGAACACAACGTTTACAAAATGGAAGAGATACATGTAGTCCTAGGCCTAATCCTATAGGCCCATATTATTTTCCATTTAGAGTTGGAGTGTGAAAATTTTTTTAAGAGCAATGGTCATTTGAATTTTCACCCATATTACAAGGAATCAAACTCATTTAACAATTATATATATATATATATATATATATGTGTATATATATGTATATAGATATATATATATATATATTCACTTTATAAAACGTAATTCTTGAGAGGCTTAGTATCATTGGATAACCCAAATCCACATAGAACATGCCACTAATAGAACATAAGTAATAGCTTGAATTTTAAACTATCTTCACCACACGCTGCTCCATAAGAAAATGTAAATATAAAGTATCATAAAAAACCAAACATTAAAGAGAATTCTTGCAAGTATATTAATTGACACACACCTATATCAAAGCTTGTCTAATAAAACAAACCAATAAACTTTGATTCATCTTATAATTGATGAAGTTGAAGCTTTATATCTAAGCACTCCAATTCAACACTACAATCCCTACCATTGAATCAATTTTATGTCTTATATTTTCCCAATAGTATACTATACATAACATTCACAAATAGATGGAGAGACTTCATAGGCTCGTGCAGCTTATACAACCCTCGACTCTTGCAATGGCCACACTATAAGAATGTATTTGTGAGACAATTACTAAATAAAGAGAGATAATTACTACTTGGATGATCATGAACATCCATTCAAACATAGTGGGATTCTTATCCATACTTTGGTCACTTCTCTTCATTACACTCATCACAAAATTTGAAGATTAGTGCACATCAGGCAGTGTTGTATATCCTAGTATGGCGAGATTATCAAAATGTGTACACAAATGGGGGTGCATGTGTTTGTGGCCCCACTAATGGGGGTAAAGACAATGTAAGGATGACCTATCAAAAACCTTGTAGTTACAAATATTGAATTTTATGCCATGAAAATAAGATAAAATATGTGACTAAAGATATGATCAAATATTCATAAAATTAATTATGTAATATATGTGTTTCCACTTTACATAGTTAAACCAAATATGCATTACATAGAGTATTGTGGTTTTGATTAAGAAAATGATTGAGGACATGTGTGTGTACCTAAGCTCAAAAGATCTTAGGGACTTGTGATGAAAGAGACTATACCTCAATCATCAACAAGTGCATATAGTGGTGGATTAATACATGCTTCAGTTTATCATATGTGGACATAGATATATCAAATGTATGAGCACGTGTGCTTTCATAATGGAAAATAAAGTGAATGTGCAAACAATGCATGTAAATTAGATAGAATTACCTCTCAAATCACATGTTTTATTGAAAATGCATGTCTTGATACTTGCTACAATGGTAATCACAAATTAGGCCTTTTCTCTCAGTTTTGATATCTAAACATAGTCAATAGTGTTTTTTTTTTAGGTCTCAATGAGACACATCCAATGGTGGTATTTTCAATCTATTATGACAAATGCACTTCAAGTTATGAGCAAAATACTAAGTGGCAGGAAACACCAACTCTTGCTCCATAGCTCACCAATCTTCGCACACACACAATAATGGAAAAAATAGAAGGGAAAGGGGTAGAGAACACCTCTAGGTGCACATTTCAAGCATCACAGACACATGCAACCTCATGGAGAAGAAGATACGAAGGTGGAAAGAAGCAAATTCGAAAATTTTAACTTGTTCATTCAAAAATGGAAAAAGTCTTTACAAAGAGTTACAAAATGAATTATATACATGTTCCCTAAAAGTGGTCCTTTCACGCAAGAGACTGACACTTTTATTGTAAATCACTAGTGGTAACCCATATCTGGTGAACACGTTCTCGAATAAGAACTTAGCTATTGTTTGAGCATCATTCTTTGTTGTGGCTTTTACTTCCACCCACTTTGTAGGTAGTATGTGGCTATAATAATGTATTCTGCATGGGAGCTTCTAGCTGGGGGGTTAATAGGACCTACAAAGTCTATACCCCACTCCGAAAATGCATGTCCTCCCATCATTGGTCTCAAAGGCATCTCATCTTTTCTGATCGGATATTGTGCACGTTGACATGTGTCACATTTCTTCACATAGGTATGAGCATCCATATGAAGAGTGGGCCACCAAATTCCTGAGAATAGAATGGTCTTAATTACTCGGTCAGGCCCAAAGTGTCCACCTGCAACACCGCTATGTGCAGTTTCTAAGACTTTCAAATAGTCCGATTCATGAATGCACAGTCTTAGGTAACCATCCTTGCCTCTTCGATATAGGTTGTCTCCTACTAAGGCATAGTCTTGAGCCTCTTGCTCCATGCTCCGTTTTCTTGCAACACTAGCCTCATTGGGTAATGTTCCTAATCTCATGAATTCTACCAATGGAGCACTCCAATCTGGAATTAACGACACGTGATAAAGAGTGGCATGCTCCACTGGGGGTCTCTTCTGGAACACTGGACAATTCTTAATCCACTCATGTATCCTTTGTCCATGCTAGGCCAATACACTCCTAAATGTTTTAGATTCAGCATAGTTTGTTGTTTAGAGTAGTGATATCCTTGCAATCCTGCATGGGCTTGTTGCAACCAACTACTATGTTCTCGTCCTCGACACAACAAGCTAATACACCCTCTATATCTTGTCTGTACATGCTTCCTGCCAAGATTTGATATTGTTGTGATCGTACAATTTCTTCCTTGTTTGTTTTTACATTCTTATTTGCAGGTCTGAAGGTTAGGACAGGTACCAACTTATTTTCCCGTTTAGGAACAACTTCTAAATTGAAAAAATAAGCATCTGGTAACTCATCAGACACTCCTTGCGGTGGTTCTCCTGAAGTGATGCAAGAAAGATGGTCCGCCCTAAGGTGGGTCCTACCTTTCCTGACAACCACTTCAAAATCGTATTCCATTAGTAAGAGGAACCATCTTACTAAGAGTCCTGTATTGCAAGGCCCATTCAATGTGCTCAATCTCATAGATAAATCCAGCTTCAATCAACCGGTCAATCTCTTCTTTGATTTTAGCTGCATACGTGTCATTATATGTGTAGGGCTTTTGTTTGGTGGGCTTGGCATCAACGGTCATGGGGATTGTATGAGAGCAGATTTTTGGATCTACTCCCTTCAAATCTCTATAGTGCCATGCAAACACGTCCCTATATTCCCTTAATAGAGCTACAAGCTCTACTTCTTCTTTTGCACTTAGGTCGTCTCCTATGTACGTACATTGTTCTTCATTCTCTTCAATGGTTACTACAATTTTCTTGGTCTTTTCTTTATTATCATATGCTTCTCCTGTGGTGGCCTCTCTTTTAGGCATTTGTACCACAATTCTTCAATCCTCAACTTCATATTTCTTGAAATTTTTCGGTACCTCAAACAATGATTCCTCCTCTTCTTGCTTCACTACTTTTTGTTTCTTTTTCTTTTGACCTCCTTCACTTCCTTCCTTTGAATTTACAATTTTAATACTTGTGAGAGGTTCTTCTTCTTTTTGGGTCAATACTCCTACATCTTCTAGATAGTGCTCCTCTGAGATGAAGCAGCTATCCATCACAATGGACTCTAGATCATTGTCATTCTCTTCTTCTTCTATGATGTCGCTAGGGTCACATTCTTCCAACAAGGGCTGACACATGAACAATGAAATATCGTAACCCTCCTCATCACAATGAGGTGTCCATTGTTCTTCATTGACTGCAATGTCCATGGTGGCTAAGATTTCTGCCCAACCATGAGGTTCAAATTCTTCATCTGGAAATATCATCGGTGTATAGGCTAGGTCTTTGATTGGTCTATCTCCTAGGGGAGTTCCTTCTTCTCTTGCTTTTAGGCGCTTTTCATCTTCCTTTGCGACCTTGCACATCCATAAATGAGTATCTTCATGCAGCCAGGATGGATCAGGTGAACTTCCAGAATGCACGGAGATAGAATCTTCTTTCGCTTTGTGGATAGGATTCCACTATAGGGGTGGTACATCTTTGAAGGTGTAATCCTTCAAATTGACCTTGGTAGTGACCCCTAAGTGCTGTAAGTACAAGGAGTTGGTTCCCCAATCTTGTACTATTTGCAATTGTCGTAGGAAGGGTCTTCCTAGGATCATCTCATCAACATTATTCTTCTCAAAGTCACATATAGTAAATGTATGTTCAAACTCTACACCACAAGTGGTTAGAGTTATCCCTTCGAGCAATCCTAGAGGTCTTTCAAAATGACCATCTGCCATTTGAAGCTTCATTCTAGTTGGTCTTAATGTGGGTTTGCCCCATCGCTTCCACAAGGAGGTGGTCGCAATAGCAACACCAGCACCCGAATCTACAATTGCTTTGGTGGTGTAACCTTGATAGGTGATTGGAAGATAAGTATTACCTTCTTCACCTTGGCTCATGTCTCCTATTTTATCAAGAGGTATCTTTGGAACTTTTTGCTTAGAGCCTGCTTTTGGCATATTGGAATCAAGTTCTGGAACCTGATCCTTCACATGATTCCATAGCTCAGGTTTTGCTTTGATCGGCTCTTCTACCGTGAGATGGCACTGAACCTTAGTGTTTCTTCACGACATCAGTGTTTCTTGGAATCACTGAGTCTTCATTTCTTACCAATATTGTGGGCGCTCTGATCTGGAGAGATTCAGATTCCCATGGGCCTGTGAATTGTGGCAACTCTTGTAAAGACTTAGATTCAAAATCTAATCTCTCATCCTCTTGTTGCTCTGTTTGATCTCCATAGATAGACGGAATGTCTTGGGGAAATTGATCCTGAAGATCATCAATCTCAGGAATAGGAGGGGGATTACCCTTCTCCTTGGCCCATTTCTCTTCTTGTATTACCCGCAAGAACTCTTGAGAGTATTGTTGCATTGAAAGAGGTGTTCCCTTATCCACGGAATCAGGAACATGAGCTTTCCTTGGTGGTAAGCTTTCTCTTTCAATAACTGGTTGAGCCTGTGGAGGTAAAGCAACCTAGGGTTTGTTTACCAATTGCTCTAATCTTTCTAGTATGCCCTGGAAATGCAAATCCGATTTGACAGAGTTTGTCTGATTGAACTTTAGACTGGACTCAAGCATAGCTTGAGCTACTTCTACCATTTTCATGCACTTTTTTGTCCGTTCAATCTCTAATTCTGCTCTAGGGTAACTCTTGTCCAGGTTTGCAGCTGTTGGCCCTTCTTGAAGACGAGCCTGATAGGCCTTGAACATCATGTCCAAGCCTTCTGGGGTTGGATTTGCAAGAACAGACCCTGATTGCGGTCTATTTACAATGGGTAGTGGGGTGGAATGAGGTGGTGTGGATGGAGGTTTGACATGGGAGGGGCTTTGAGATGCAATGTCTTCTATTTTTGTTTTGGCATCTTTCAGGCTTTCTTCTATTTCCGATAACTTTTTATTCCACTTACGATTGGTTCTTTCCCTGGTATCCTTCCAAGTTCTTGTTTTTCTCTTGCTAGGCTCTCCTGACTCACTTGACTCCGATTGTTAATATGGCTTTGCTTGTTGTGCGGCTTGTGCCCTAGTAACTGCTTGTACAGGAGCCACATCACTACTACTTGAACTTGAATCTACCACTAAGCCTACCACATTGATGGGTGTAACCTTGGGTGCACTAGAGGGGTTTCTGGGACACTCTCTTGGGAGATGTTCCTTGCCACATTCAAGACAAAAGCCTTGTATGGTGATGTTTTGTCCTTGTCCCAAAGTTGGTTGGTGGGGATATTCATGAATGAAATGGTCGCCCTGACATCTAAAGCATGGTCCTCTAAGGGCTTGTGGTCTCACTTGTCTCGCTTGGGGCCTGGGGTTTGGATTTGTGTACATAACATTGGAGTATTATGACTCCCAATTTTGCTCCATCGGTGGTGTCTCATATTGATATGGAGAAATCTCACTTTGCTCAGGTGACTCTATGTAATAAGCTTGTGAACTATCTTCATGGAAGTAGTCTGAACTATGAGCATGAGAGTCATTTTCTGGTATCAATGGGGTTAGTGGTACCAATGCTCTATTAGGGTTCTCCTCCGCCATCGTATACTTAACTGGGATCACATTGACAGGAGCTAGTGGTTGGTTTCCCAGGAGTGGTTGTGGCCTATTTGGTGTCTGATATTGCTGCTGGTACTGAGGTTGATATTGTTGTTGTGGCCTATAATATGGCTGTTGGTATTGGTTCTAATACCTACCGTGCTGGTAAGGTTGCTGATAATTTTTTCTAACAGCCTGCCTATTGTATGGACATTCTTGAGCCGTATGATTGGTGTATTTTCTCTCAATGGTGCAATATAGAGCATTAGGATTCCCTTGGGGTTGAGCCATCATCGGGCAAACATTAGCCATGTGGTCTCCTCCACATGTATAGCATCGCTTCAATGGGGTGACCCTTGGCATTTGTCTATTTTGAACTCCTAGCTTCTTGGCCACTTGCTCAATTATTTCATCTATCTTAGTGGAGGTTCTAGACGTATGACTAGTAGAACTATCAGAGTCCTTATAGAGTTTGGACAATTCTAGCTCCTCACCCAAGTTTTCTTCTATGTCTATGCAGATCCGTACACACTCTTCTATGAATCTAGGCTCTTTCATGTACACATATGATCTCAATTTTGTGCTCAGTAAGCCATCTAAAAACAGGGCCACTTGTTTGGCTGGTGTGGGAAATTCCGGTACAGGGCATCTTTCAAAGTATTGTCTAAACCTTCTTCTTGCAAGTCGCACTGTTTCTTGGGGTGTCTGCTTGAAGCTATGGATCAAGGATGATGTGTTATGCCTGATACCACTCTTGGAAAACTCTACAATGAATTCTTCTAGGAGTTGACCTATCTCTCGATAGTTGCGACTATTAAGGGCTGAAACCAAGCTAAGGCAGTACCCTTCAGAGTCAAACCAAATGCCTCGAATTGGGTGAACAAGTCCTCAACCTGTTCAGCTCTTAATACTTGTTTGAACTCTGCCACATGATCATAAGGATCTCCTGACCCATGAAAATAGTTCTTCATTGTCTTAACCACTTGAGAGGGTCTAAGGGTTCTTGAGTGCTCCCGTGGTCTAGGCAATGGAAAATCATGCTCATCTCTTTGATGCCTATGAACTCTATGTCTCTCCCTTTCCAGTGTTTTCGTTCCATATCCTGATCTGTCTCTACCCACAGTGTCTACAAAGCTTATCTCCGGTCTCTCTCTAGTTCTTTCCCTCTGGGTCTCATGAGCCTTGGATGATCCGGCTCCTTAGAGGCCATGGGAAACATTAGATCTTGGTGGAGGGAAAATTGATTCACCTTGCCAAGTGTAGGCATGTCTGTCATGATCTGATACCAAGAATAATTTCTCAGAAGTGTGATCTAGATAGACAACTTTCGCTGGTGTCTCTGGATCCTTGAATTCATAGATGGTGACTACTGGGCTGGGTTGATCTGGCCTAAATATCCAAAAGGCTTCCTCCGTTTCTCTATTCAAGAATAGTTCTATGCTTTTGTTATCTTGAGGAATCCATTCTGGAGTGAGCACTCTGGTCAAGACTGACTTACCTCTAGGAGTCTTCGGTTCTCTCCCTAGGTTCCCTTGCTCTAGTTATCCTATCTCATTCTCAGGAATAACATTTCCAAACTCATATGTCTTATCTGGTAAGTTGGTTACCACATACATGGTTCCTTCCTTATCAATGTATGCACCCTCTTCGAACTTGACCACTGGGTGTTCAAGTCCAAAGGGTTGGTCAGGATTTTTGAGCTGGATCACTGATCCTCTAAGACCATCCTCATAGATGCGAGCACCTAAGTGGTTGGTCCTGATATACTCCAATGGTGTCTTATAGGGACCTTCTGGTGTCTGTAAATAAGCAGTGCCTGAACTACGTGTGGGTCTCTCCATGCTAAAAGACATTTATGAATCACTTGTGTCGGAACTTAGTGTGTAGGGATACCCACTTAGTTGTTGTGCCCAAGACTTAGCTGTATGATTGACACTAGCCTCAGATGATCTAATGCTTTGCCTATCCTTGCCTAAGTGTCTGCCAGATCTCAGGTTCATAAGCTTTGTCTACAAGTCCAAAATTTCCCCTTGTATTGCTCAAAATCCTTTGGAACTCCTTGGTCTCCTAGTCCACCTGAGGGTCAACTTGACAATACTATATCTAATAATCTTGGTATTATTTTTACCGTAGTACTCCCCACAAGCTTTCGAACAAACCCAAAATCACAGCAAACGGATTTCATATGAGAAAGTTATGCCAGTTCAGGATTCTCGGGGTTAAAACAGGGAAACAGAACCTCTCAGGAAGTGCTTCAAAAACAGGCGATACACGACACTTAGTAAGTATCGCGATACTTGGAAGATGACGATATACGATACTTGGAATTCCATGACACACGATATTTGACCCAAGAGAAAACCCACGATACTCGATACTTGACACAATGGAAAAGTCACGATGCTCGATATGTGACGAATGTCGCGAAAGATCACGATACTCGACACTTGCTGAATACCACGATACTTGACTCCACGATACTCGATACTTGGGCCACACGATACACGATCCTCGACCAACTAGACAGATCATGATACTCGATATCCCGCAAGTATCTCGGAAGGACCCTCATGATATTCAATATTGCACAGGTATCACCAAGAGGAATCCCACGATACACGATAATCGATATCAGGCGAGAGTTAGACTCACGATACTTGACACTGCAGATCACGATACATGATATTGGGTGGGTATCGCAAAAAAAATCACGATACACGATACTTGGAATTCCCACGATATTCGATATTCCTCAAGTATCGTTTTCAAAGCTCCACGATACACGATATGCCCCAAGTATCGCGAGAAATACTCAGCGATACACGATATCTCCCAGGTATCGCGGAAGAAACATTCACGATATACGATATTGGTTAGGTATCGCGAGTGTTTCTCAGCGATACACGATATTCGACGACTTGCAAGTGTCGTGATACTCAACCACAGGAGTTCACGATACCCAGGTATCGCGATACTTCAATCGCGGGAGAACACGATACTTGGATTTTTTTGGAGTCCAAATTCAAAAATTTTTGCAAATATGAGTACCTTGTGTTCTCCTTGTAACTCCTATGTGTCTGTAGATGCAAAATCTCCCTTCAAACGCGCGATATTGCACTCATGATACTTGGCACAGGTGGTTTCACTTCATAGAAATGGCCGCTCAGATTCTTGGTGTTTTGAGAGTGTTTCAAGAGGTTTTTTTCAGCGATTTAGTTCTGCACCCCCTCTAAGCTTCTTGTTCACAACCACAAGTAAAAAGCAAGGTGAATGTACTCTAAAAAATGGAAAATCTGAGAAGATGAAGGTGGGTGGAGATGGTGATGATGATGAAGATGAAGGAGAAGAAAAAACTCAAAAACTGAACTGAAAATGGTGATTTTTTTACCTTCCAACGTCGCTACTCTACATCTTACCGTCACACGCTCGTCCTCCAAGCTCTCTCCCCGGCAACGACGCCAAATTTGGTGTCACTCTAGCACAATGGTGAGTGCCAACGTGAGGAGCTTCACCTCATAAATGTCAATCCGTGGAGACATGAGGACCGGTATGAAGACCGTGAGCAAGTGATGGCACAAGTGCGTGAGTGAAAGCACACAAGCATGCACACACATACACACACACGCACACAAAGTAAGAGCAAAGAATGGAACAATGGAAGATCTTCGATTACTCCAGAGCTCTCTTACAAAGCTGAAATCTACAACAAGCTAACCTCAAAAATGAGCTCTCCAGCCCTTTTTATAGTTTTTTGAGTGGTTTTGGCCCTGTCCAGACCTAGTGTCCGGCCTAGTTAAAAAATAGGTTCCACTGCTTATTTGGGGGCTCAAACGGAGTCTAAAAATTATGAAAATTGGTAGGATGGTAGTTCTAATACTCCTCAAGCTCGAGGACGCCTCAGCTTGAACAAAATGGAGTTACAAAAATGGAAAATGGTATTTACAATGGTTTTTAGTGATGAAAATCACTATTTTTATAGGGATTTCTTCTGAAAATTTGACAGGTGCTTCTTGGAGCTCCCTACTTGCTCCTTCTTCTTGTGTGCCCACTTCCTTTGTCGTTGACCTTGAGCTTCAACACTCATCAAATTGACAATTCCCAAGAACTTTCAGTTAAAGTCTCTGAGAAAAGTGTCCTAAGTTAGACAATTTTCATTGTGAATTTGAACTGTTCAAGTTATAGTATGGTTGACTCAAAGAAAATGGTGAGCTTTCGTCTAAAATTTACATAGGATTTTTTTAACCCATTAGGACAAAGTAGTTCTCTAGTCGGGTGAAAAAAATCAAGTAATCGTTGGATCAGAGTAAACCAGTGTACAAACATATAGACAACCAAACTTCAAGTTCTCCAAAAAAAATTAAAGTGAATCAAGAGTTCTCAAAGTCTTGCAAGGGATAAGAATCCCACCTTCGTTACTAAGTCCATGCACCAGTCATGCCTAGAAATGGACTAGTAATTTGAATCCACCTAGTTCACATGTTTGTGCCTAGATTGCACATCAAGAAACTGTGAATTGGCTAGGGATGTTTTTAGATCCACCCTTATTATTCTTTCACTAGTTTGTACTTTGTCGAGTTCATCAAAGTGCAAAATGAGACAGTGTTTTGAATCATTTGGGCAGCGATGCCACCACAGAGATGAGATATGTTCTTCTAGTTTTAGAACATGATCATGTTCTTCGAGTATTAGAACATGAGGCTCGGGGGTTGCCTACAGTAGTTATATAGCTCTATTTTTTAGGATGAAAATATTTTCCAGGGGGAAGAATGTAATAAAGTAAGTCTATGATCTAAGGGTCCAATCGGTTCAGACAAATCTGAAATCGGACATCGTTTGGTCACCCGTGTATATGACCAAAGATCTTGAGTTTAGACTTACTAGGAGGTCTTGTGCTCTTGTGAACAAGTGATCCACTTAGCTTAGTGGTTAAGTCTTAAGGATGTGAAGGAGGAGGTCTTGGGTTCAATCCCCATGGGGGACATGGGAAGAGTATTTTTCCCAAAGAGATCTAGAGCCTTCTAGAAGCATCCACTTGAGTTAACTCGAGTTGACTGGGACACTTGGTGCACATGCAGTTACATGGCCGACACATGGCTGGCTAGTATCCACCTGCCCAAGAAGGCAGTCCCCTGGAGAGAGCTATATATAGAGGCATTTGGTTGGGAGGAGATTCATCTCTCTAGCACGTGGTGGTGGTCGTAATCCTCGTTCTCTTGCACAAATACTGGCAAACAATTATTTAAACAAGGGAAGGATAATCAATTATGCTTATGTGTTCACAAAGGAGAATACCTTCCTATACTAGAAATTGCACATGCAAGAGCAGCAGGAGGTCAGTTTTTAGCTGACAAAACTGTAAAAATGATTCTCTTCATAGGCTTATGGTGGCTTACTTTACACATGGATGCAGAGACTTATGTACAAATTTGTGATGTATGTCAATGAATGGACTCTCATACAACAAGATGATATGCCCTTGAGACCCAGGACTACTGCATGAGCTTTCTCAAAATAGGGCATTGATTTTATTGGACCAATAAGCTCCCCAACAAAAGGATCACATGTTGAATACATCATAGTGGCTATAGACTATCTGATAAAATGGGTAGAAGCAAAAGCCACATAAAATGATGCTCAAACTATAGCTAAATTCTTGTTCAAAATTATTTTCACTCAATTTGGACTATCGATTGAGATTGTAAGTGATAGAGGCACACACTTCATCAACTAAGTCATCGAGTCACTCATGAATGAATTCCTAGTGATTCATAAAAAGTCAACACCCTATCACCCATAGACTAATGAACAAATGGAGAGTTCTAATAGATTATTCTGCATGGTGCTAACTAAGATAGTTAATAATAGAAGGCTAGATTGGGATAAGCAATTGCACCATGCAGTGTGGGCCTTTCGAGTAGCATATAAGATGTAAGGAATTGAACTCACAACCTCTTGGTTAGGAATGTGATGGGCTAACCACTTGCCCCAAAAGCCATGGTTGAGGATTACTTCCTAATCCTCTCTCTTAGGGTGTGGTTCAACCATCTCCTACCAGGATTATGTTACATTCTTCCCCCCTTGGTCGATCATTGTCCTCAATGATCTACTCTTGTATCCCTCTAGCCTCGGTGATCAGTCCCTTGAACCCCTAGGTGCCCTTGAATTGATGTCCCTCAACCTCGCACAGTTTCTTGAACCTTGTTCGCAACCTTGGTCTCTTGAACCCTTGCTCTCAACCTTGGTGTCTTGAACCTTCTTGTTCGCAACCTTGGTCTCTCGAGCCCTTGTTCTCAACCTCAGTCTTGAACCTTGTTCTCACCCATGCTTGGTATCTTGAACACTCAATCAAGTGCCACCCAAGGATTCCCAAGGAATTCACACTTGCAAGCTAGCTCATTGGAAAGTTTGTTCCGAGAGCTTTCCAACGGTATATTACACGCCTCAATCCGACCTACGGATTGAGAGATACACCCCAATCATTGTAAGGTCCATCCTTGAAGCCGACGCGCGCGCCTTCCACAATTCCTACCCTTTCACATAGAGGATGCCCAAGCGCCTTTTTTAGAGGCCATTGGATCATTCCACCTTGCCCAAGCCTACTTCCTAGGCTCTGATACCAATGTAAGGAATTGAACTCACAACCTCTTGGTTAGGAATGTGATGGGCTAACCACTTGCCCCAAAAGCCATGGTTGAGGATTACTTCCTAATCCTCTCTCTTAGGGTGTGGTTCAACCATCTCCTACCAGGATTATGTTACATAAGACGAGTATTGAAACAACTCCATTTAATCTAGTCTATGGACAGAATGCAATATTGCAAATCGATTTCTTAGTCCCTACTCTACAAGTCACTAATAAGTATGAGTGGATGGGACATGAATTGTCAAAACAATTAGATTAAATAGAGAAATTGCACTAGACTAGATTACAAGCTATAGCGGGCATCTATGCGGAAAAAAGAAGACAAAAAGCTTATTACAATGCTCATATCAAGTATAAGGGACTTAGGGGAGGAGACCTAGTATTAGTATACACACTTAAACAACATGCAAAGAAATTGCAACAACAAGGGTATGCGTTATTGCTTATAAATAGAATCTCCACAAGTGGAACCATTAACTTAGCCACACTCAATGGAGATATCTTACCCAACTACATAAGCAGTTTTAGAGTCAAAAAATACATGGAGCCATTGAGAGAAAGAATGTTAGCAAGACTCTTAGGAGCACAAAATAGAAAGAGAGAAGAGAAACAAATACAAAAAGAAGCCATAGTAGAATCACTAGAATGAATACAAAAATGCAAGGAATGGATATGACAACGTGATGAAAGGTATTTATGTGGAGAAGAGCCTATCCCTATGGCAAACTATCACACCATCCAAGTGAAAACCATAGGTAATTTCATCTAACAACCCTATTTAAACCTAGGTATTGGTAAAGAAAAATACCAACTTGTGGATTCATTAATTGACATGGGAGCAGCTTTGAATAGTATATGAGCTTCTTTAGGTGAGAGGCTAAAGGCACAACTCATTCCAACAAAAGAGCAAATGATAGAAATTGGAGGTAACATATTGAATGCCTAGAAGAAATATCCATGTCTTTACATTTAGGAAATAATACCATGCAACAAAGACTCTTAGTTTGTAGAGACTTAGACCTTCTAGAAGAATTGGTCGTAGGTCAAGATTGGATTTTCAAATTTGAAGTTACCATTCACCTTGCCCAAGGATATATATCGGAAAAAATAGGCCATCAAGAGGTTTTCGGTCTACTAGACGAGAAACCTCTAGAGTCAACATGTAAAGAAAGCCCTAGGATCACAAGTGTAGGTGACCATACTAAAGCACTCCCATCAAATCCCTTGTTGAGTGACTCTATGATTCTACATGCACTTATACCCTTTTCTAATTTTCCTATTCCACCTATCCCTTCTTCTCAATAAATTGATCATGAGCGATGTAGTGAGGTTATTCATTCTAAAGAAAATTGTGAGAAACTAGCCACTTATCCATCCTCAAGGACAACACAAGAACATCATTGTTTGGGCATATGACAAGTATGGATCCACAAGGATCAACTAGAACAATACAAATGCAAAAGGAACTTGGAAACACACAAAAACCCTAAGGTGCAACAAGATCAAAGATTGTGGCATAATGGATCAAGGATACTCCAAGTGTGGGTACCCAAATGATCAGTGGAAGCTCAAAGATCACAACAGTAAGATCCCTAAAAGGACTATAACAAGAGCAAAGGAGGAAATAAAGACTTTAGACAAAGCAAATTGCAAGATTGTCAAAAAATTCAAAACCTCCCATAAGGACCAAAGACAAAGAGGACCAAAAGACACAAAAAAACTTGAGCAAAAAGACAAATACATATGGAGGCTTAAAGAAAAGGATGCCATTTCAACATCACAACAAAAGAATAAGAGTACAACATTCATATGAAGACCAAAGGAATGACAAGGAACGTGCCAAACCAACAAACGGAATCAATCTTACACATGTTGAGTCAAATGCACCAAGAGTATGCACTATACACAGCTTCTTCAACCAGTTTAGTGGTGCACATGTCCTTCCAAGGAATAAGACTTAGTCTAGAAAATTTCACTAACACATACTAAGAATTGCTTCGGCTATGAATAACTTGTATGTTTTCTTTTCACAACCTAAAAATAAGAAAATGAAAAAATATCATCAGGCATTATGCTCTACTCAAACCTCTGAGAGGGGAGGATTGGCAATGAACAAAGATTGACTGCACGTTTCAAGAAGAAGCACATTTCTTCATACTTAAGATTAATCATCGATTCTATTTCAAGTGCATATGGCATCTAATGATCTAAAATGAACCATTAGGAGGGGATTTTGGAATTTCCTGTAGAAAGTGAAATCAAAGCAAGAGGACACTGGTTCCGCGATGAGCAACCAACAGGTAATCATTTCTTTTTTATCACAATCAAAATCATGGACATGGATCACCGATTCCCTGTAATGTCTCAAGATTTCAAAGTGTTGCATAAGCTATTGGTAACAATAGAAACATAGACAAAAGCTAGCATTGAGGCATAACTAAGGTTAACAATCTACAAACTAGATTTTGAAATATGTACCCAAGTCATGAACACCTTACACCTTGCACTAGATATGCCAATAGTACCTGAATTCAAGGTGATGAATTTACGAGGTGATTGGAAAATGGTCTAATTCACCCATGAATTGATCAAGAAGCTCTTGGTTGGACAAAGGACAGACTCACAGATGTGAAGGAAGAGAGTCATGAAGCAAAGGAATGAACATTTTTGGACAACAACAGATTAGACATAGAAGAATCTGTGTGGTTGGTGCATCAACACTTTTGATTCTCAAATATGCATAGATACAGAGCAACACAAAAGACTATGGTCCAACTACTCTCACATGTGGTAAACCAAGTGGGGAAATCAAATTAATCTAACACCATATGTGCAAGAATGACTTTTGAAGCAAAGAACCAATACGGTTACAAGAAGTTTCTAAATGGTAGTGTCATGTTGATGGGATTGATATATCATGCATTGAACATTCAAGAAAACCTCATAGAAATGCCATCAACAATGGAAATGGCCAAATATGTGAATTCTGCCACTACCCCAAAGAAGAAAAAGGGTGTGATGATTATAGAAGAAACTGGAACAAGCTCAAGGTCACGGATGATAAGAGCAAAAAGAATGTGAGAAGAAACTATAATGGATGTAACTCCATCTTCAAAAAGGACACATCTAATTCTAAAGTCCACTTTGGTGCAAACTACACCTTGCATGGAAGAAGAATTAGAAGAGGCCCTACAAGAAACTCACGCATATATGGAAGGGCAGGTAAAACTTACAATACAGGGTCATCACTATTGACATACAAGTGAAATAAGGAAAAATCAAACAGGTAAAATGTTATCTAAAACCGACCGATATAAGGAGTTGGGTTTGACAAACTCAAGCTCGTCTTCAAAATCTCAGGACAAAAAGGAACAATCCACCATCAATGTGGATCTTCATACAAAAACAAATGATGATGGACAATGGGATGAGTTGGATCAAGTGGTTGACTAGTAGGAAGTGGTTAGTGAAGAAAAAGATGCTTACACAAACATGGAAAATGAAGAAAGACCAGAAGGCAATCATATCAAAGAAAATCTATATACACTTCATGTGAATGAGACCACACGCCTGCATTTCAAAGAGATCATTAATGAAGGACAAAAAATAATGGTGCATCCAAAAGAAGAAGTACAAGTAGAGGAGTTTGTAGAAAAGAACACTTTCGAACCAATAAGGGTAGTAGCAAATCATCACCGATGGATGTAACTTATACCAGAAGCTATTCCAAGAAGGACAACCATATAGAGGTTGAGCCACAAGTTCAAGTTCAAATCTGGCAGCCATTTAATGAGACTCTCCATGTCAATAAAGGTAAAGATGTGTTAACAAGAGAAGAGCCAATAATACCATAGACATGGATAAATATGGACATGGTCCAATTGAAGCCAGTAGTAAAAAATATGATTCAAACGCTCATGGACACACAACATTAACTGATGGAAGTAGACAAAGAATACAAACAAGCACACATAGAAAAAGGTCGGTTCAAAGCTTTAAGTGAACAACTGTCTGATCAACCAATGAAAGCACAGATCGTGCTCAACAAAAAGGTAGAAGCATCCATTGAGGCTAATAGAGAGATCAATAAATTTATGAAAGAAAATGCACAATTGAAAAGCCAACTAGATGCAATCAAAGAAGCATATGAACTAAGGGAAACAAAGAAAACATGTATTGCTAATCGAAGCAAAATTCTCGAGACACAAATCAAGATATACATGGATGAAGTTGATGTGCTCATAAGCCAAAATACAGATTTGATGAATTCATATTTACTAAATCAACCTATGGAAGTATCAGGATCTACATGTGAAGATGTGATTGAGCTACAAGCCCAAATAGAAAGGTATGCTAACCAACTTACTCAAGAGCAAGCATTGCACATTCAATGGGATTCAAAATACATGCATGATACACATGAATTAGGAAATAAATGGAACAAAGAAGCATAGAAGTACACAGAACAATGCAAACAAGATGCCAATAAAATGGCTATAGTATGCACCAACAAAATAAAAAGTGAGGAAGAGCTCAAAGTAGCAAAAGAACTGATAATAGAAAAAGACACAATGATTGCAAGCCTACAGGCTGAGTTGGCAAAGGAAGAAGACATGGGGACTCCAGTAATTCCAAGCTCTCAAGTGGCTACTGAAAAGATTGAGGTATGCCCTCTTTCTCCCCCCATCATTCATTCACATATACAAGATGACGAGGAGTTACACATTGATGAACATCCAATGCCATATACTACAAAAATCAGCCAAAGAGATTGGGCACTACTGGTGTCTCGACTCATAAAAATTTTGAAAATGTAGTAGTAAAAGTAATAAAAGAGGCCAAAATTAAGAGAAAAAATTTGGATAATATCATGAGGCCATTCAATGCACCATATGCGATCATGAAAGAAGATATGTGATATTACATAAAGAAGGTGACCCAAAAGGAGCCTCACCAAGACCTAAACTTCAAGGCATCAACGTTCCCACACACTCAAGAAGAATTTGAAAAGGTCAATCTTTTCTAGTGAGGAAAATTTTTGGAGAAGGGTCCTACCTTGCGGGTGCACTGGCAAGAGACACCATATTTATTACAAGTAAATCCTTCTTTTTGTCCACTACCATGCCAAAGACCATGGGCACAGTATGCTTCTTACAACCTTAGTTTTTGACCTCTTATTCATGCGTAGCCGCCTCAGAATAATGGCTCTATACTCTAGAATAATGTTTTTGCCAAGTACTTATATGCAAGCATTTGAAGAAGCTTTCTTCAAAGAGTTTTTTGAGATGGGTTCAGAAATCTTTTTGAAGATGTCAACAAATTTAAACGATAGATTAGTTGCATATGAGCTAAGATATTTTGTTGATCATCGACAATCATTGAATGATGGATTAAAGTCAACTCAATGGAAAGAGATGATGTTTCACAAAGTCAACCTACTCAAACAGACACAAAGAATAGTGTTCTAGACCTACTCATGGCACACACAAAAACCAGTTGGGGACAATAGAGTTCAGGAGGAGGGACATGTGGAGGGAGAATCTAGCAAGAAAAGAAGAAGAAGAAGAAGATCAAAACACAAAATAATTCAACAAAGAAGCTCACCCTCTGCTCGAAGCCCCATAGGGGCACGTATCAGGCTACAATGAGAAGCAAGAAGGTCCTGAAGGGTGTGAACAAAGAAATAAAGTCTAGGCCCAATTGGATGTTGAAGCACAACAAAGAGTGACTAATAAATGCTATAACTAGGTCACTAGGTGCGTGCAACAAAAGGAAATATACAAGCTAAAGAATAAATAAGTGGGCCGGACAGAAGGACAGCACACCTCTTGATGCAAAGGGGGTTGTTAGGGGACAATAGACACTAAGAGGGGCAGAATGTTGCACAAGAAGAGAGAGCAGTAGAGAAAGGAGCAAAGAGAAGAGGGCCCCAAAAATTTTTCAAAATTGGGCATAATTTTTCTTTTATAATTTCAAGGTAGTACATCAAGAGCCTTATAAATGCTCTAGAGGATTCCTCTAGATGTATAATCCAAGAATATTGTAACATTAACTTTGTATATTAGTAGGAATTTCTTTGATCTAGAACGCTTAGGTGAGACAAGCCTACGAGCAGCAGCAGGCATCTACGCTGCAAAGAAAAGACAAAAGGCATACTTTGATGCCCATGTAAAGGACAAAGGATTGAAAGAGGGAGATCTGGTGCTGGTTTATACGCTAAAGCAACATGCCCACAAATGGGAGAAATGAGGATATGGACCCATGATCATTAATAGAATCTCCACTAGTGGTGCAGTTCAATTGGCCACTTTAGAAGGTGATATCTTGCCGAACTATATAAGTGGTTGTCGAGTCAAGTTATATCAAGAACCTCTTACAGAGAAAATGCTAATGAGACTCAATACTGCTAAGACGCGAAAAGAAGAGGAGTTAAGGGTTAGAGAAGAAGCACAAGCAGAGGTTAGAGAGCGCATCAGAAGAAATAAGTTACGGCGACTAGGCCTAGATGTCAACACAAAAGCTCCAAAATATCACATGGACATGTGCCAAAAATCAGACCTAACTACTTCTCAAATAATTGACCGACGCCCCTTTGTGACCATAGAGGTAGGACAAGGAAAGAGTGTAAGGACTATGAGAGCATTGGTTGACTCAGGTGCAGCAACTAGTGCAATTAGACTTTCATACTGCCAAGACTTGCAAGTGGACATCAAGCCCATAGAAGCATATCTCATAGGATTGGGTGGTGTGGAAACCCCTTGTTTGGGCGAGGTGGAACTTCCCATCTACCTTCCAGATGTTCCAATAAAAACCAAAATGCTAGTGTGTCACAATGCGGGCCTTACAGAGCCACTTGTCCTAGGTCAAGATTGGATTTATGACCATGCAGTCAACTTGAACCTACAAAGTCAACTTCTTCAAGTTTGGGTACATGAACAATGCATTACATTAGAATTAGACAACTGCATGCTCACAGATCATGGCACCACACACTCTCTCATTTCCTCTAAGACCAATCTTTATGAACAAGATGTTGTGTGTGTCACAAGCCCTATGGCCTAGAAGGACTCGATCACGAAAGAGCAGACTCAAAGGCAAGCTGACTCCTCTTGTCCGAAGACTAATGTCGTCACAATCAATCAACCAAAAAGGCAAGTAAATCAGTACGTGACAACCGCTATATCAAATAGACAAAGAGACTTCAAGAGGAAAGTAGTTCTGGACATGAAGAAGATCTGGGTACGAAAAGGAGAGCAACCACCAGCCTTGCCACCACAATTCCTACCCAGGCAAGATAATCATGTGAAGGCAAGAACCAAACCACCAGGACCAGCTCAACGAGAAGGCATACGACAAATCTGGGTGCCTAAGAAATTAGTTGCAGTTCAACAAGGACAATCACATATGTGGGTGCCCAAGGTGCTCTTACACGTGCAAAGGCCTATGCTCCCCACCATGCAAAAGGTCACAACAAAGAAGCCAAGGAGAGAAAAGGGTAAGAACAGAGCACAAAGACCAAAAGAAGATAAACTCAACCCTTCTGCAAAAGTCAGCAGGCAATCATCAAGGATATGGGTTTGGAAGCCAAAAGCACCAGCAACATCCACAGAACCAAAGAGCCAACCACACTGGATACCAAAGTTTGGAAAGCATCCAAAGATGAAGTGGCCTGAGGTGATCTCTACAGGGCCAAATCCTATTCTAAAATGGGTTCCAATCAGGAGGATTACATCATTTCGAGACCCAATCGACACTTCCAATAAAAGAATGCATCAAGTATGCAAGTAACATCAAAAGCCTCGACCAACAACAACCATGTGCCTTTGGCATAACCCTGTCTTTTGCACCATTCAAGTCATGCATTTCCAAAGTATGCATCAATATAGGGCCACAAATACATGGCCATGCATAGACACAATTGAGAAATCCTAGGCACATGAGACACACTCAACATATGTAATATATTTTATTGATCCTAACCACCTTCTTCTTGTTTTGCAATTGTTCCAAAAAAAAAAAGAAAAAAAAGGAAGAAGGAGAAAAAACAAGAATAGGTCCATGCGCTCGACGACACTCATCGGTGAACCATCAACAAGGAAGTTCATCAACTAGAAAGACAAGCCAATCGTCAATCACTGTGATGGGCATACAACACGAAGAGACAACAATCGACCGACGTTTCACCATGGTAAGCACAACCTAGTTTGGCAACACGCTCACCATGATAGATTAGGAAGCCTCTTCATCAGCATACCCTTGAGCACTTAGCTCAAGATCCAATCTCTTGCACCATACTTCTTCCCATGCATTTTCCAAGTACGCATACATAGGGCCACATTACAAGGCCATGCACAAGGCACATATGTTGTTCAACCCATGCACTAATGCACTTACCCATCATACATTATGGGTTACAAGTACTTGGCATGAAAACTATAAAAGCCATCGTTGGAAGAATCAAAGGACCTCAGGGTGAACACTACAAGAGCAAGGAAGCCATCCACCACCGAGAGTTGCTCATAATCAACATTGACCACCTCCTTTGAGCAACTAGCAATTTTGGATAGCTCACAAATGCACCATCAAGATGGAATACAAGGAAGAAGTACATACAAAGGGACTACAAACCGCAAGAGCTAGTAGTGGCAAAGTGAAGAACCAGACAAACGACCCGGCTACATTGGGAAGATGGATCGCTCCTGTTGGACGTAAAGGACACTACCTCTCAACGTACTACATGGAATGACCACTACAACAAGGGTCTGTCAGGGATGACAGACTCAAGAGGGGGGGGGGAGTGTTGAAGCTCAAGGTCAAGGACAAAGGAAGTGGACACACAAGAAGAAGGAGCAAGTAGGGAGCTCCAAGAAGCACCTATCAAATTTTCAAAAGAAATCCCTATAAAAATAGTGATTTCATCACTAAAAACCATTGTAAATACCATTTTCCATTTTTGTAACTCCATTTTTTTCAAGCCGAGGAGTCCTCGAGCTTGAGGAGTATTAGAACTACCATCCTACCAATTTTCATAATTTTTAGACTCAGTTTGAGCCCCCAAATAAGCCCAGGAACTTATTTTTTAACTAGGCCGGACACTAGGTCTCAATAGGGCCAAAACCACTCAAAAAACTATAAAAAGGGCTGGAGAGCTCATTTTTGAGGTTAGCTTGTTGTAGATTTTAGCTTTGTAAGAGAGCTCTTGAGTAATCAAAGATCTTCCATTGTTCCACTCTTTGCTCTTACTTTGTGCACGTGTGTATGTATGTGTGTGCATGCTTGTGTGCTTTCACTCACGCACTTGTGCCATCACTTGCTCACGGTCTTCATACCAGTCCTCACGTCTCCACGAATTGACATTTATGAGGTGAAGCTCCTCATGTTGGTACTCACCATTGTGCTAGAGTGACACCAATGAGTCAATTCCTAACTTCTCTATTCTGGAGTATATTGGACTCTAGAAAATTATTTTTGCTATACTTGAAGCAAACTCAAATAAATAAGTCCATTTAGACTTATTATCTTTTGAAGATTTGAAAAGGTTCTTGTACATAACATCTATCTAGGATGTTCAATTTAGTTATCTAGTTCTAACCAGCTAACCCTGGTCTTTTACAAAAGAAATCAAATACCATATCTGAGCCAATTCCAAAAGATTTGGAAAGGAAAGAAATAACTAAAACTTTGTACAACCAATTCATACTTCAAAGACATGTAAACTTGGTATGAGTCAAAGTCTAGATGACTCCGGACTTTAACTTCTTAAAGATTTGTTTCAACAGGGTATTGAAGCATTTTTTCTATCTTTAAGAGAAATAAGCTGGATTCTTAAAAAGATTCGAAGCAACTCGAAAACATCATCCAACCACAAGATACTAGTGTGGTTACCAACATCAGTGTGTCGACCCACTAAGGTTCTGTTGATGAGTTTTGTATTCAAATAATACTTCACTTGACACCAAGTTCAGGTCACATTCAGTCTTTCTTACTCCTTATTGGGAATGCAATTCTTGTGCATTTCTTTGAGTCAAAAGAGTGAATTTACCAAGTTACACTAGGAACTTGATACTTGACTTGTTCAATCAAATCCTTAGATCATTTCAAAATAAAAGTCCAACTTCTTTCAAAAATTTATGAAATATTTCTGACTGATAACACTTAAGCTTGAAGTGTTCTAAGAAGATCTTGGAAGTTACTTACTTCATATCTTCTATTTTCTTTATCTTGAAGTTATCTTAAAGTATCTTGAGATATTACTTTTATCCTCCTTGAAATCAAACTTCTCCTTTGAAGTCTTTAATTCCCTTGAGGATCAAACTTAACTTCAAGACCCAAACTAGGACTAAAAGATAATTATCATCCCACGGTCCAATGTCCCATACCATCTTTCTTACATCAATCTAAGTATAAAATCTGGTGTCCCATACCACCCTATTTTATATTCACATTAATGTGTGGGTGATACTTATCCTAAGGTCAAAACATCTATTGATAGAGTACCTTCTTGCTTCAATTCTTTACAAAAATTTTGAAGTTTTAGGCATTACCTCTAACTAAATATTCTAGGTTTTGATTCCTTCACATGTTCGTCTCACAATCATGTGCTTTGCCTTGGAACTTGTAAACCTCTTGACAGAATATCAATTCTTCTTTGCTAGGATTTTCAAATGAAAACCAATCAGAATTCCAAGTACTTGAATTTTCACAAATTCAAGTCCAATTGGTTATACTTGACCAATTTGTAGTGACAAAAGCTTTTAACTTCTTGTCTTTAGATTCCTTTCTTATGCAGCTTTACATAGCTACCCTGGTCAAGTCTTTACAGGAATCTCTCTACTGCATAAGTCTAAGCATCTAGTCATGCTTTCTGGATTTGTGCTAAAATCCATTTAAGGATAGGTAAACTTTTATGTTACACCTTCCACAGACTTATTTACCGTTGACACGGTTGCAGAATACATACTTGGAATATCTACTCTATTCAAACTTGGAACAGCTTACTCTTTTCACATTTTTCCATGGGATAAATGGAACTTGAGTGAATATATCCCAAAAGGAATTTTTTATTGCCAATACTTGGGCAAACTACAGAGTAGTTCCAATTGCACATTCTTGGACAATCATGGCCAATCTTGATCAAGTCTAATTGATCTTGCGGCTAAAATAAAGACTTAGAATTTATTATTAAGATCTCTTAAACTAACAAAAGCATCTTTTTTGCTTACCCATGGGCTTTTAGAGATATTTCCCCTACTAAGTCCAAGCATAGAACTGATGCTTTTCAGATTCCAAAGCTAAGAATCTTTGATATACCTTTAGGTTATATCATTATTTGGACTTAAGTACCAAGACTAGTGGCTTGGGAATTACTGGGAACTACTATTGAACTTTCTTGAAAGATTCTAGTCTCATATCTAGGGAGAGTTTTTCTTTCAAGAACTTTAGATTCCTGCCAAGGAATCAAGTAATACTAAGTCAATGATTCATCTTGGAATCTTTTGCTTTCTAGTCCAATGATTCATCTTGGACTCTTTTGCTTTCCAATTCAATGATTCATCTTGGAATCCTTTTCTTTACTGGAATATCTTCAAAAGAAATTCTTGACTTCTAGATAAGATCAAGATTTAAGGCTTTATTGCTTGTCCAAAAGATATTTCTTTTTAATCCAAGGAAATAGTCAACCAGACTATTTTCTTTGTTGGCTTATCTCTAGGAAATAACTGAATTCCCAAAGATTACTTTGACATATCTTTTAGAAAATATGTTGATTCCCAAAGATTAATTTGGTTTCTTCTTTAAGCTCTAATTAGCTTTAAACAAAACCAAGCTAACTTTTCTTATCCTCAGAAAAGTACTTAATAAAGTTCCCATGCTTTTTGAAAGCTTTGCATCTTGGTTAGAGATACACTCATAGAACCTAGCATCCAACTATTGAACACTAAAGTTCAAGTGATGCTATTATTCATCTCTTTGAAGTTTATCACTCATCAGGATGAAAAGAAAAAACTTCAATAGTTCCACTAAAGCTTATCTGTATGAATTTCTAAATATCACCTATACTTAGAGTAATCATTATAAGCTTATCTTCATGACTCCCTAAGTACATCTGGGACTTAGAGTCATCATACATCGTAAAAACTTTGCAAGTAATTAAGTTTTCTTGGTCATCAAGAAAATTTAATACTTAACTTTCTCCTAGTGCCTACTTATACCTAGTAAGACATCAAACATACTTAATTGTCATTAAGTATTTGTTTTTGATAGCGAAGTATCAACTTGGGAAGGAATCGACTAATTACTTGAGCTACAAACTAGAACTAGCATGTCTTTGCAACTAACTAGTCCTCTGTCTTCCCTAATGTCAAACCACGAGCTTTATAAAGTAAGCTAAATACTAAGAGAGTACATGATCATATCTACTTGCAAACAACATCTTGTTCTATCATGCAGATGCATATGCTCACATGCATATGCATGTATGTTCTTTGCATGCCCAAAAAATAATGCAACAATCATGCATGAGCTTGATGCATGAATTTTCCTTGTACTAAGAATGTATATCATGCAATCTTGATGCATGTATATCCTTTCCTTTGTCCTAATGCACTATGATATAAAAACATATCCTTGTGGTGCAATAAAAAGCTTACTCAATGGAAAGGAAATCTAGAATTAAACTACCAAAATACAATCTTTGATGCACAAGAATCCTTTTTTAAATCAAGTCTTTCCTTAATGCAAACTAATGCTTGAAATGAGAAGTGGATTGTTTCATTATCCTAATCTAGACTTAATCGATTGAAATCTTGGCTATTTCAATGTGCATCGAGGATTAAGTACAGGCTAATGAAAACAAGATAAATCAAGCATTAAGGCCAAGTAGAAACTCGAAAATACTTAGCTTTGATCATAGCTTCGTCCATCCTCTGATCCTTGAGAAGATCCATTTCTCCATCCTTTGATCCATGAGGAAGAATTACATATTCCTCCTTGTAGAGCATTGCTTCCTCTTGTCCTCTTGTTTGAAGAAATGAAGCCTTCCTTAGACTAACTTGTTTTGGCCCATCATTTGCTTTTGATGGATGTGTGGATGGTGCTTCACATAAACTATGTGGGACTTGAAGCAAAGAGCTCAAAATACAAAGCTTCTTTAGAGTTCAAGTTGATGAAAAACAATTGGGTCCACTTGGCTTCTATCGTGGATGAAGTCCGTAGATTGAATCTGAGGGAGATATTTGCATCACCAGTAGCCCCGGTGCCTTGGTCTAGATGAGACGAACTCAAAAGCATCCTTAGGAGCATGGTTAAATCCCCGTGGCCTGCAACACAACAAATGTTGTCTCTGTTTTGTTCCTTATGAACTTCTGTACATGTTAAGTCCTTCTTCTTCTTAGTGTTTCCGTCAGATCAGTGCTCGTAGAATATCAGATGAATGGCATCACGTAGCTCATGGAATATCAAGAGTAGGACATCAAAGAATTATTTAGACATGAATCATTAAACTCATCAATGCCGTCGCTAAGGAAAAACGTATTAAAATTAACCATAGCCAATAGCAAATATTAATCGGCTTACATAGCAGATCAGATGCTTTCTCTTTGCTTTGTCAGAGCTACAAGTCCCCCCGTTTGACATGTCGCCTGTCAGATAGTAGTATTTTCCTCCTCCAGCGCTCTGCAAATCCTCTCAGACAATACATAAAAGGACCTTGTCACAGATCATATGAATTTTTTTCCGCCATTTGAGAGACTTCCTGAGAATTGTACACTCCTCCCATCCTCTCTATAGCGACCTCCTTCTGTCATATATCCCCCCTCTGAAGCTGCCTTTTTTGCCACCATTGGCTCAAACTTCTCAACATAGCGTGCTACAGACTAATCGCAGATATATTAATCGAATTGTACTTGCTCTAATAGATAGAGCTAAGTCTCAACTTCTACATGTGGTGGGAACAAACCTCGCATGTCATTAGCTAAAGGGAGTGCTTCACCTTTTGCTACAGCGCTGATAATGAATAATAAAAAAAATTGAAGTGATACTATCACAAGCATGCTCTGTTCTATTGGATAAAGGGAAGCTTTCTCATGGCGAGGTCTCGGGTTCAATACCCACTACAGGTTCCCATTTTGCCGCCCTTAATATGCTTCCACACAATCAATAAGGAAGATATGCGTGTATTAAGATAGAGAGAAGAATATGTAGCATTCGAATAGCAAGATATGATGGCAACTAATGAAGAAGGGGATGATGTCCCTCAAGGTCTCCATGAGAACTTGGCTCTGATACCAATGCAAGAGAATGAGGATTACGACCACCACCACGTGCTAGAGAGATGACCCTCCTCCCAACCAAATGCCTCTATATATAGCTCTCTCCAGGGGACTGCCTTCTTGGGAAAATGGAATAGGCTCTAAATCTCTTTGGGCAAAATACTCTTGGGGATTGAACCCAAGACCTCCTCCTTCACATCCTTGAGACTTAACCACTAAGCTAAGTGGATCCCTTGTTCACAAGAGCACAAGACCTCCTAGTAAGCCTAAACTCAAGATCTTTGGTCATATACACAGGTGACCAAACGGTGTCCGATTTCAGATCTGTTTGAATTTGCCAGAACCTTAGATCATAGACTTACTTTATTACAATTTGCATAGTCCTTGCTTTGTTCTTCCGATGCTCATGTTGTAGAGTAAAGAAGCACAAAAAGGGAGTCCCAAAAAGTTTCAAATTATGGGCATAAATTTTCTTCTTCAACTTTCTATGAAAACCTCATGAAGCCATGTAAATGCTCTAGAGGAGTCCTCTAGATGCATAAACCGGAGTTATTGTAACATAGTGGGAAATTAATGCTTTCTAATAAAAGTGATAGGTCTCTTGTGTGAAAGGACCAATTTTAGGGCATATGTAGCTCTTGGAAAGGACTTTTTTGCCATTGTGAGAATTGAAGCTGAATTTTGAATTTGCCTCTGTTCTACTGATTATCTTCTTCTCCAAGATCTTTTGTGTGTGTAAAATGCTTGAAGTGTGTGTAGAAATGTTTTCTACCCCTTCCCATCACTTTTGAATGACTGTAGTGCATGTCTGAGCCTTGAGGAGCTCTGGAGCAAGTGTTGGTGTTTCCCTTCATTCACTATTTTGCTCGTAACTTGAAGTACATTTGTAAAATTTGATTGCAAATACTATAATTAGATGCCTCTCATCGAGATCTATTGATGATATTCAAAGTTTTGAGTTGAGAGAAATATTCGAATTTGTCCATACTGCTCTAATAGGTATCATGACGTGCATTTTTAGAGAATTAGTGAGTTGTAGAGGTAGTTGGGACATGTCACATGCGTTGTAGAATTGATACTTCACTTCCCATCATGCGAGCACATGTCTTCATAGACTTGGTACATCTAATCTCTCATATTGATAATTAGACGTGTATTAATCCACCACTATATGCACTTGTGGGACGATTGAGGTACAATCTCATCGACACAAGTCCCTAAGGCTTCACAACTTAGGTACACACATTTTTTGGCACCATTTCTGGGGAATAGCCCAATGAAGGTGCCTTTGTGATGGTTATAGCTATGGAGTGAATGATTCATACTTGTAGAGGTGATTTCAAGTAGTGGCAAGTCATCAAATATTTCAACACTTGTTACTTCACACTTTAGAAGTGTGTAATGAGTTCTTTGGGTTAGGAGAGAGAGAGAGTGAGAAAGAGTTAGGGCTGGATAAGAGAGAGAAGTAGGAATAGGATAGGTGGGACACCTTGAGAAAATCCCAAGAAAATCTAGTTCTTTTTTAGTTCAGGCACTTGGTCAACAAAGGCCATAAAACACAAAAAACAATAAATTTCTAGTCACTTGTCTTGAGCAAGTAATGAGGAATCGGTATCATAGAAGCAATATCGGGAAGAGTGGGTGCCTTGCTAAAATTGTGAGAATAAAACTTGGAAGAGATACACTTGAAGGTGAGCACATTAACCCTACAACCTTAGAAAATCAAAAAAATGTGTAGAAATGTGATTTAGCACATAATAAGTATCGTAGGGTAGGATAGAAAGGTTGGAGGGAATTTTTATGTGGCACAATTAGCTAGAAGGGAAGAGGAGAGAGGGATACACACTTTGCAAAAAAAAATTCTAATTTTTGGCCACATTTGGCTGCAGTATAGCGATCGGTTGAGTTTTGGTATCACGACACCAAAATTCCCTAGTATCGTGATACTTGTCTAGTATCATATCGTGCATATCCCCTTGAGGTATTGTGATACTACCTAGGTATCACGTATCGCGAAGCCCAAGTATCACGATCTCAGTTCAAGTGGTATCGTATCATGCACATCATGGTATCGTATCACAATTCCCCTTAGAGGCATCATATCGCATAGCAATTGGTATCATATCGTTTATACCACAGTATCGTATCACAGGAAAGACTGATATCGTATTGTGCACCTTGTGGTATCGTATCGCGATCCACAACTAGGTATCATATCGTGAGAATTGTTATCATCGATCATGAAGTATCGTATCATGTAGAACGTGGTATCGTATCGTACCCACTTCCGGTATCATATCCTCCTGATAGCAGTATCATGTTGTGAGAGTTGGTATCGCCTTGGCAGTCTTTATGGTGAGGCAAGGGAAGATCTTGAGAAACATCATATCAAAGAATGGAATTTCTAGAGACGAAGATAAGATTAAAGTAATCCTAGAATTGTAGACCTAGAAATGCAAAGGAGGTACAAGCCTTTATGGGTCATTGTGGGTACTATCGTAGATTTATCCACATGTACGCTATAATTGCAAAACCTTTATATGGGTTATTAATGCAATTCACTTGGATGGAGGAATGTGAAAAAGCATTTAATGAACTAAAATGAAGACTAAGTTCAACCCCTATCTTGAAGATACCCAATTGGAATAAACCATTCCATATCCATGTGGATGCATCAAATTATGCAATAGGATGCATACTAGCTCAACACATGGATGAAGGAAAGTTAGATAATCCAATTGCATATGCTAGTACACACTTGAACCAGGGAGAGAGAAATTATACCACCACTGAAAGAGAAGGCCTACGAATGGTGTACGTAGTCAAGAAATTTTGACATTACCTCCTAGCCAACAAATTCAAGTTCTTTATCGACCATCAAGCATTATTATATCTAGTCAATAAGCCCTGTAATATGGGAAGGCTAGTGAGATGGTTTCTATTACTGATGGAATTTGATTTTGAAGTAGTAGTAAAAAAAGGAAATACTCATGTAAGAGCGGGTCATCTATCTCGGATGACACACGGAGAACCACCCAACAAAGTGGCTGATGACCTACCAGATACATACCTGTTCAATTTAGAAGTGTGCCTGAAATGCGCAGAAATATTAATACCAATCCTCACACATGGACCCCACCATAGGATCAATAGAAATACCAATAAGGAATTCTTGCAATCACATAATTTACATATTGTAGTAGGTAGCTTGTACTACAAAGAACCAAATGGCATATTATTGAGATGTGTCGAAGAAGTTGAATAGAAAAATTTAATGGAGCAAGCTCATGTGAATCAATGGAAAATTCATAAAGGAGCCCATGGAACATTAAAAGAATTGAAAAGATTGGGAGTATACTACCCAGACATGCCAAAGGACGTACACAAACACATTAGCAGTTGCCAAGAATGCCAGGAGAATACTCTACAAGACCATGCATCCTTACAATTCTCTACAATAGCTCTAGCCTAGAGTAATGCACCGGTAAAATTCTTGAAAACACACGGGCATGAGGAAGGAGCTAATCTAGCAAGGAAGCGAAATCTAGAAGAAATGAGCAAGGACTACACCATAATGGGAATGCAATTATTTAAAAGAGGAAAGGACAATCAGCTATAGCTATGTGTTCATGAAGAAGAATATTTACCCATTTTTGAGATGGCACATGTAGGTGCCATGGGAGGAGGTTTTTCAGCTCAAAGAACTATAAAAATGATTCTCTTTGCAGGCTTGTGGTGGCCAACTCTACACATGGATGCCGAAACCTATGTATGAAGTTTTGAGGTGTGCCAAAGAACCAAGTATCCTATAAGAAGAGATGATATGCCTTTAAGACCCATGATCTGCGCAAGAGCCTTTTCAAAATGGGGCATTGATTTCATAGGACCTATAAATCTTCTAACCAAGGGATCACAGGTTGAATATATAATAGTGGCTACGGATTATCTAACAAAATGGGTAGAAGCTAAAGCAACAAGGAAAAGCGACGTGCAAACTACAATAAAATTTCTCTTCAAAAATATCTTTACTCGCTTTGGATTGCGAATAGAGATAGTGAGTGATCGAGGAACACACTTCATCAATGAAGTAATAGAATCACTGATGAATGAGTTTCTTGTGATTCACAAAAAATCAGCCCCTTACCACCCTCAAGCTAATGGTCAAGTGGAAAGTTCTAATAAAGTATTGTGCACAGTGTTGACCAAAATAGTCAACAATGGAAGGTTGGTGTTGGCAGTAGCCTTGGTACATCAGGAACTACAAGACGTGAAAGTCAAAGAAGGGAGTCAGAGCGAAGGGACAGCACAAGCGAGCGAAGGGACAGCACAAGCAAACAGGGCAGTCAAAGAAGATCTGGCAAGTAGGCCAATAATTTTTCAAGACATTAACGCAAATCAGAGAGATGGACATGCAGGGAAGAAGAGCAAGTAGGGAGCTTGAAGATATGTATGGCAGATCACTAGAAGAAATCCCTACAATAACAGTGATTTTTATCACTAAAATTCATTGTAAATCTCATTTCACATTTTTGTAGCTCCATTTTGTGCAAGCCAAGGAGTCCTTGAGCTTGAGGAGCCTTAGAAGTAGTTGCGTACCAATTTTCATAATTTTTAGATCTCGTTTGAGCCCCCAAATAAGCCCTGGAACCTAATTTTTAACTAGGCCGGACACTAGGTCTGGACAGGGCCAAAAGCTAGTCAAAAACTATAAAAGGAGCTAGAGAGCTCATTTTAGAGGTTAGATTGTAATTGAAACGAACTTGTAAGAGCATTTTGAAAGTAATCTAAAAAAACTCCATTGATTCTCACTCTTTGTCTTGCCTTGTGTGCGCGTGTGTGTGTATGTGTGTGCATGTTTGTGTGCTTCTCACTCACGCACTTGTGCCGCCACTTGCTCGAGGTCTTCATACCATCCTCACGTCTTCCCGGATTGACATTAAAGGAGGTGCTACTCATCATTGAGCTACACCAAATTTTGGCGCCGTTGCCGGGGATCGAGCTTTGAGGACGAGCGTGTGATGGTAAGACGTAGAGTTGACGCGTTGGAGTTGTAGGTATTTTCTTCACTCTCATCGATTTTCTTTTACTTTCTTCACCATCTTCACCACCATCATCATCTTCACCATCTCCCACGTCCATCTCCATCATCGCGAAAATTTCAGTTTTTTGACTATATCCCCATCTCCACCTCATTTCCCTCATTTCACTTGTGAGAGAGAGCGAGAGAGCGAATTTGCATGTGCTGTTTTTTGCATGTTTTGTGAGCTTTCTGCAGGTACAGGCCGCATCATCATCCCCAGCACCCTGCGCAGGTACGGAAATCTGAGTAACTGTCTGTGTGTCGCCGAGCTCTGTCAATCGCGACCGACAGAAAAATTGCTCTAATTGCTAAACAAAGTGCATATCCATGACCTAGAGGCCAAGTGCTTCCCAAAAATGTGTTTAGTTTTTTGAAATTCCACAGATTTCTGTCAATCGCGATCGCTCTGTCAATCGCGATCGACAAACCACGACGGACAGACCTGTCAATCGCGATCGACACGTCAATCGCGACCGACAGCCCACGACGGCTCTGTCAATCGCGACCGACACGGTCAACGACGGTTTGACCACGATCGACTGACCATACGCGCGACACGTGTCAATCGCGATCGAGTCATCAATCGCGATCGACTCATCAATCGCGACCGACACAGTCAACGACGGTTTGAACACGACGGACAGACCACGACGCCTCTGTCAATCGCGACCGACACGGTCAACGACTGTTTGACCACGATCGACAGACTCTCGCGACCGACCTGTCAATCGCGATTGACACATCAATCGCGATCGACAGAGTCAACGACGCTTTGACCACGACTGATTGACTTTTCGTAACCCCTGTCAATCGCGACTGACCAGTCAATCGCGACTGACAGCCACGACGGACCTGTCAATCGCGATCGACACGTCGATCGCGACTGACCTGTCAATCGCGACCGACAGACTTTGCGAACGCGTTAGAAGGGCAAATTAGGTCAAATTTTTAAGGCAAAGTGGTTGGTCTAAATTGTGATTAAGTGTGGGACAAACTCTAGGGTGTAGTATGGCATTGTTAGGCCGTGCCACAAGCTACTCGAGTATTCCTGTTCGACTGTTAGCTTGTATTGAATCCTGATTTAACTCCCGAAACCCTGAACAGTCCTAACTTTTGCATACGAAATCCAATTTTTGAGCTCTTGGGCTTGTTGGAAAGCTCGTGGCATATACTACACGCCCTCAACTGTTTTTTATAAAGATAATGCGTTGATTTTCAGAGAGGGTATTTTGAAGTTGACCATACCCAGGGGGATCAAAGTCAGGGGTCTTTAGAATTATTTTCCTAAAAGTCACAATGCAAATGTGTGTTTGTGTCACACGAATGAAAGTGGTTGGTTTTGTCCTTTGAATATAAGCATTGAGCTAACCGTGGGTCCCTTATAGGTCCATTGAGAGCAACTGAGAGCGTACAAAAGCAAGGTTTCTTGGCAAGCTTGAGAACCGGGTTCTTGAGCACCATAAAGCAAGGGATCAACAAGTAAGGTTGGAATATTCTCAACTCCTCTTCGTCAATTCCTAGCCTAGGCTAAGAGCGATTAGAAGTAGGAGTAAGTCAAGGCGACGATAGGCCACTATCAAGTTGAAGACTACCTAAAAACTCAAGTTCAAGTTAAAAACATAATCTCTGTACGGTCGATAACCTAAAGGAAAAGAATTTAACGTGGAACGATCAACCTAAAATACGAAGAACATTCAAGTGTTCCTGACGACGTGATATCAGACAAGACCATAAACACAATAATTAACTAAAAAGAATCAAGTGACTGGTACCAATTGATTGGCAACGAGGTTGTACTCGGGAAAAAAGCGGGTTAATCAGTTAGGCATATGAACCTTAGATCAGGACGACACTTAGCCAGGGAGAGACAAAGCCTTAGGTCTTCAGAGGCTAGTGTCAATCACACTGCAAGGTCTTGGGCCCAGCAGTTGAGCCACCACTCATACTACCCTAGCTCTGAGACCAGTGAGTCAGAAACGTCTCAAGGCATGGACAGACCCACGGGAAGTTCAGGAGTGCCTTACCTATACAGGGTAGAAGGCCCTTACAAAACGCAGCTGGAATACCTTAGGACCAACCGATTAGGTGCTAGCATCTATGAGGACGGCCTAGGAAGATCCGTGGTCCAGATTAAAAACCCTGACCAATCTATAGGACTAGAACATCCAGCTGTCAAGTTTGAAAATGGTGCATACCTGGACAAGGAAGGAACTATATATGTAGTCACTAGTCACCCTGATAGGACAGATGACTTTGGGAATGTAATCTCAGAAGCGGACTTAGGTGACCTGGAACAAGGGAACATGGGTGCGGAACCTAGAACCCCTCGAGGTAAATCAATTCTCACAAGGATTATTACGCCTGAATGGGTCCCCCAAGACAACAAGAGCATAGAGTTGCTCCTCAATCGAGAAACTGATGAAGCCTTTTGGAGGTATAAGTCTAATCAGCCAACAGACATAGGAAATATCATGATCTATGAGCTTAAGGATCCGGATAGCCCAGGCAGAGTGACCTACTTAGATCATGCTTCAGAACGGATCTTCGTGGTGACAGAAAATGATAGGCATGCCTACACTTGGAAGGGTGAATTTATTTTCCCCCAACCAAGATCAAATGTATCCTATGGTCACCCTGGGGCGGGAACTTCCCAAGCTCATGGTACGCAAAGAGACAGAAGTAGGGATAGACCAGAAGTAAGTTTCGCCAACCCGGGAGGCAGAGAAAGAACGAGAACGGAGACGAATAGGGTAGAACCTCCTGAGATACATAGAGCCCACAGGAATCAAAGAAATGTAGACGGATTCCCTCTGCCGAGGCCTAGAGAGCACGCCAGAACTTTGAGACCCACCCAGCTAGTTAAGTCCATGAAGAATTACTTTGACGGCACAGGAGATCCCTATGATCATGTGGCAGAGTTCAAGCAAGTCTTGAGAGCTGAACAAGTGGAAGATCTGTTCACGCAGTACAATGCCTTCGGTCTAACCCTTAGGAACACGGCACTTACATGGTTCCAGCCATTAGATGAGCGTCAGTTCAGGAGCATAGACCAACTCCTAGAGGCTTTCATTGTAGAGTTCTCTAAGAGTGGCATAAGACACAATACTTCCTCATTGATCCAAAGCTTCAAGCAAACCCCTCAAGAGACTGTGAGACTTGCAGGACGAAGATTTAGGCAATACCTTGAAAGATGTCCTATTTCGGAGCTACCCACATCTGCTAAACAAGTAGCCTTATTCCTTGACGGATTGTTGAGTACGAAATTGAGATCCTATGTGTATCTGAAGGACCCTAGGACTATAGAAGAGTGTGTACGCATGTGCATTGACATTGAAGATAACCTAGGGGAAGAGCTAGAGCTTTCCAAAATCTATAAAGACTCAGATAGCGCAGCTAGCCACTCTTCCACGCAATCTACATCAATCGAGGAACTCGCTGAGAAGGTAGCTCAGAAATTAGGTGTAACTAGCAATCAGATCCCAAGGTTTGCCCCTGTGAAAAGATGCTATACATGCGGTGGTGACCATATGGCGAACGTCTGTCCCATTATGGCTCAACCCCAAGTAAACCCTAGTAGCCAGTACTGCACCATAGAACGGAGATACACCAACCACACCGCGCAAGATTGCCCATACAACAAGCAGACTGTTAGGCAACCCTACCCGCAGCCCTACCAACAAGGCAGATACCAAAACCAAAATCCACCACCACAATATGCTAGACCCCAACAAACCTACCAACCACAATATCAGGCCCAACAGAGACCCCAACCAGTACTAGCTCAACAGCCCCCAAACCCCACTAACGTGATTCCAGTAAAGTATGCTGTTGCAGAAGAAAACCTGAATAGGGCCATAGTACCAGTAACCCCATTGATCTCGGAAAATGACCCAAGTGACCATAGCTTTGATTCTACACATGTCGATAGTCCCCAGGCTTACTACATGCAGTCTCCAGAACATGGTGAGTCTTACTATAGTGAAGAACCAAGTGAACCTAGTTGGGAGTCAGATTACACGAACGTCATGTATGCAAACCCCAACCCCAGGCCTCAACCTAGGCAAGTAAGACCTCCATTCCCAAGAGGACCGTGCTACAGGTGCCAGGGAGATCATCTCATCCGTGATTGTCCCTTGCCCCCACCTACACAACCCCAGTCAGTGACTATCCAAGGTTTTTGCCAAGATTGTGGAAAAGAGCATCTTTTACGAGATTGCCCTAAGAACCCCAATAATATGCCAAAAATCACTCCTATCAATGTGATTGGTTTGGTTGTAGATTCCTCAGGAAGCGTCACTTCCACTGCACCAGTGCAGGTAGTCACTAGAGCTCAGACTTTGCAGCAAAACCAAGAGACAAACCAGGGTAAGAACTCAGAGGCTAGTGAAACCGAGAGCATAACAAAGAAAAGGACTAGAGCATGGAAAGATAGTCGGGAAAGAATGAAAAGACAATGGGCTAAAAAGATGAGTGAACTTGAGGAAAGCATAAGAGAAACCAAAGCTAGGATAACTGAAATCACCTCTCAAATCCCCTCTCACAATACCCCGCCGCCACCCCTCCCATCTCCATCTGACCCACCACCTTCCCCACCACGTCATACGATTCCACCACCCCCTAGGGTAGGATCAGTATTAGCTGATCCCACTCCTGAAGACATAGACATGATGCTCAAAGCATATCAGGCCAGAATCCAAGAAGGGCCAAACGTCACGGATCATGCCAAGTGCTATCCTAGAGCTGACCTAGAGATAGAAAGAACCAAATTATGCGCGAAAATGGTCGCATTGGCTCAGACTATGTTCGAAGCCAGTCGCCTTTTCAATTACTCGGGCTCAGCCAAGACGCAATTACACTTGGATGGATTCCTAGAAAAGTTAGAGAGGATAATTGCCAGATCTGACAAGGAAGAAAAAAATCAGGAGAAAGAAAAAGCAAGCAAAAACCTGAGCCATTCCCCATCGGAAGTTTATGCAGCCAATTCCACTAAACCAGACAACTTTCCCTCCTTAGAAAGATTAGAGAGGCTAACTGCACAGCCAGAAAAGGAGCCTATTCCTCAAAAAAAGGAAAGGGCAAGAGAACGGATAAGCCAGCCTCTTCAGGAAGCTCATGGGCCTCCTCAAGGAGCTTATCTCCCTCCCCAGAGGTCACAGGCGCCTCCCTCGAAAGCTTATGTACCCCCACAGGTAACCCACATCCCTTCCCAGAAAGCGTATGAGCCTGTGCGGAAAAGTAATAGCATAAGTAATCCTCACCAAGAAGCTTGTGCTCCAGCTATCTATGAGAACGAGGAAAGAGCCAACGATAGAATAAGCCCTCCTTCCCAGGTAGCATATGTACCCAATTCTACGGAGCCAGACACTTCTTCTTCTATGAATCGGTTTGCACCAGACTTCCTACGAGAGATTCAAGAAGACAAATGGGATAACGAAAGCGAGGTCGCCCCTCCTTTTGAACTTGTGGACGATGCACACGACCAATTCCCACAAGACATCCCATCTATTTACGGGGAGCATGAGAGTGTTCTGTCTCACGAGAGATTAGACTTTGAGTCTAATTCCTTACAGGAGCTACCCCACTTCACAGGCCCATGGGAAGCAAAGTCCACATGTATGAGAGCACCCACAGTCATGGTAAGGAACGACGACTCAGTCATACCTAGGAACACAGAGGTAGTGAAGAACACTAACGTGCAGTGTAATCTCAAGTTAGAAGAGCTACTCAAGGTTAGACCTGAATTATGGAAACATGTAGCCAAACAAGTACCAGAGATAGCCAAACCTCGTTCCCGGGTAGGATCCCATAGGACAGTGCCAGAAATTCCCTTGGATAAGATAGGAGATATGTGCGAAGGTGAAGAAGGGAACACCTACCTTCCCATTACCTACCAGGACTACACCACAAAGGCAATTTTGGATTCAGGTGCAGGAGTTGCAATTGCCACTACCTCCTTATGGAAGCGTTGGGGCAAGCCGGCACTCAGGCCGACGAGAATGAAATTGCAAATGGCCGATGGTCACATAGAGAGACCCCTAGGATTGCTAGAAGGAATAACTCTCACCACTTGTGGTGTCGAGTTTGAACATACCTTTGCCATATGTGATTTCAGCAAAAATCATGCCTATGAAATGATTTTAGGAAGACCATTCATGCGACAGTTGCAAGTGGTACAGGATTGGGGGACCAATTCTTTGTACCTGCAGCACTTAGGTGTTACAACCAAAGTCAATCTCAAGGATTATTCCCATAGAGATGTCCCTCCTATCCAATGGAATCCCATCCATAGAGCCAAAGATGATACAGAATCGGTGCATTCCATAGGGTCGGGATCCTCATGGATGCATGAAGATACTCACTTATGGATGTGCAAGGTAGCAGTAGAAGAAGAGAAGAGAGAGAAAGCCAGAGAGGTAGGTGCGAACGAAACTCATAGACCCATTCAAGACCCAGCCTATGCACCTATAGTTTTCCCAGACGAGGAATTTGAACCCCATGGCTGGGCAGAAATTTTAGCAACAATGGACGTAGCCATCAATGAAGAACAATGGACACCTCACTGTGATGAGGATGGCTATGATATTTCAGTCTTCTCCATAGAGCCAATCATGGGAGAGGCAGTTTTAGAAGAATGCGAACCTCGCCCTGATGCATTTGAGGATGCAAGTGACTCCGATCTAGAGTCAATCATTATGGACCCACCATTTGCATCAGATGAAGAGTACTTCCATGAAATAGAATTTCAACCCCAGAAGCATGGAGAAGTTATAAATGATGTAAGATTAGCAACGCATATGACCCCTAAGGAAGAAGGAAAGAAACGAAAGAAGAGAGAAGCCTTACCAGAAGAGGAGGAATCTTTGTTTGAGGTCCCAGAAAATTTTAAGAAGTACGAGATAGATGACAGGAGAGTCATGATAAGAATGCCTAAACGAGAAGCACAATCAGGAGAGGCCTATGATAACAAAGAAACTACTAAGAAAATCGTAGTGGCCCTAGAAGAAGGAGAGGAGAGATGTACGTATATAGGCCATGACCTGACAGAAGAAGAGGAGTACGAATTGATAGCCTTGCTAAGAGAATACAGAGATGTATTCGCTTGGAGTTACAAGGATTTGAAAGGTGTTGACCCTGATATATGCTCACACACCATTCCCATGACCTCAGATGCTAAACCCTCTAAGCAAAAGCCTTATACATATAATGATAACTATGCTGCTAAGATCAAGGAAGAGATAGATAGATTGGTCGAAGCTGGATTTATCTATGAAATTGAGCACACTGAATGGGTATCCCCCATCGTAGTGGTGCCCAAGAAGAATGGCAAGCTGCGTGTGTGCATTAACTTGAAAAAGGTTAATGCCGCCACGATTCGAGATAACTATCCGCTTCCCATCACAGAACATCTCCTAGAAAGAGTGGCAGGCAAGGAAGTGTACAGTTTCCTTGATGGATTCTCGGGTTACAATCAAGTAGCCATAGCTCCAGAGGATCAGCATAAGACAGCCTTTGCCACAGAATGGGGCATTTTTGCTTTTAGAGTAATGCCATTTGGGCTTACCAATGCACCAGCTACCTTCCAGAGGCTGATGTGCCATGTGTTCAAGGAGTTCCTGAGGAAGAGTTTAGAAGTCTATGTTGATGATCTTTGTGCTCATTCCAACATTAGGCAAACCCACATTCCTGAACTCAAACAAATCTTTGACAAATGTAGAGAATATCAAGTCTGCCTGAACCCCGAAAAGTGTGTTTTTATGGTCAGGCAAGGCAAGATCCTAGGACATATCGTGTCAAAGAATGGCATATCTACTGACGAAGAAAAAGTGAGAGCCATAGCGGAGCTACCTAGGCCAAAGAATGTCAAGGAAGTACAAGCTTTCATGGGGCATTGCGGATATTATCGACGATTTATACACATGTATGCTGTCATTGCAAAGCCCATGTACGGACTATTGACAAACTTTGAGTGGACGGATGAATGTGAGAATTCCTTCCAAGAACTTAAACGAAGATTATGTTCAGCACCAATCTTGACCACACCAGATTGGAATAAGCCATTCCATGTTCATGTTGATGCATCCAATTACGCTATTGGATGTGTACTTACACAACCTACTGGTGAAGGTAATATGGATCTTCCAATTGCCTATGCCAGTAGACAATTGAATGCGGCTGAACGGAATTACACCACCACAGAGCGCGAAGGATTAGGCATGGTATATGCAGTCAAGAAATTTAGACACTATTTGCTTGCAAATAAGTTTAAATTTTTTACTGATCATCAGGCATTGTTATATCTTGTAAACAAGCCATGCAATACAGGAAGATTAGTGAGATGGTTTCTCTTGCTAATGGAATATGATTTTGAGGTTGTGGTAAGGAAAGGGAGGACTCATTTGAGAGCCGATCATCTCTCTAGGCTCACATCGGGAGAAGCCCCACAAGGAGTGTCAGATGACCTTCCTGATGCTTACTTGTTTAATTTGGAAGTGGTGCCGCAGTGGGCCAAGCCAATAGTACCAGTATTGACCTACGGGCCTAATCATCCAGTGGTGAACACACGGAATAGAGAGATCGTAAAAGCCCAAAAGTACCATATCATGGCAGGAAGCATGTACAAGCACACAGATCAAGGGATCTTGGCTTGTTGCGTAGAAGAGGATGAGTACGCTAAATGGTTGCAATTAGCACATGTAGGTGCGTTGGAGCAACACCATTCAAAGCAACGAACGTTGCAGACTCTAAAGAGATTCGGAGTGCACTGGCCAACTATGGAAGCGGATGTCCAAAAGTTGTGCAAAGAATGCCCAATCTGTTGCACTAAACCACCAGTGGAACATGCCACTCTCTATCAAATATCCATTGTGCCAGATTGGAGTGAACCTCTAGTATCATTCTTGCGGACAAACACATTTCCCCCAGACATGACTCTAGCTAGGAAAAGGAGTTTAGAACAAGAAGCCCTGGATTATTCACTCATAGGTGATAATCTATATAAGCGCGGTAAAGATGGTTACCTGAGATTATGTGTCCATGAGAGTGAATATCTTAAGATCTTACAAACTGCTCACCAAGGTGTAGCAGGAGGACACTTTGGACCAGATCGGGTAATCAAGGCAATATTATTTGCGGGCTTCTGGTGGCCTACCCTCCACATGGATGCACATACCTATGTGAAACGGTGTGATATCTGTCAAAGGACTCAGTATCCTATACGCAAAGATGAGATGCCACTGAAACCTATGATGGGTGGACGTGCATTCTCTAAGTGGGGAATAGACTTCGTAGGTCCTATTAATCCCCCAGCGAAAGGTTCTCATGCAGAATACATCATTGTGGCAACAGATTATCTCACCAAGTGGGTAGAGGTAAAAGCTACAACCAAGAACGATGCTCAAACAACGGCCAAATTTTTGTTCGAGAACGTATTCACGAGATATGGACTACCCATAGAGCTTGTAAGTGATAGAGGCACTCATTTCTTGAACGACGTGATTGAAAATCTACTCCAAGAATTTTTGGTAATACACAAGAAGTCTGCCCCTTATCACCCTCAAGCTAATGGACAAGCTGAGAGTACTAATAAGATTTTATGCAATGTACTGACAAAACTAGTGAACACTAAACGCTCTGATTGGGACAAACAGCTACACCATGCTGTTTGGGCATACCGAGTTGCCTATAAAACGGTACTCCAAGCCACCCCCTTTCAGATGGTGTTTGGCCAAAACGCCGTGCTACCCTTGGACTTCCTGATCCCTACATTGAACGTAGCACAAGAGCACGAATGGACAGGTCATGAGCTCTCCTCTAGGATCTTTGACCTTGAACGATTAGGAGAAACAAGACTGAGAGCCGCTGCAGGGATATACGCAGCCAAGAAGAGACAGAAGGCATACTTTGATGCCCACGTGAAGGATAAAGGCTTGAAAACAGGAGATCTCGTCTTAGTCTATACACTAAAACAACACGCGAGGAAGCTAGAAAAGAGAGGCTACGGACCTATGATCATCAATAGGATCTCCACGAGCGGAGCAGTACAATTGGCCACATTAGAGGGTGATGTTCTCCCAAATTATATTAGCGGTTGCAGAGTCAAGTTGTACCAGGAACCCCTCACGGAGGAAATGCTCAGCCGACTCAACACTGCTAAGAAACGCAAAGAGGAAGAAAAGAGAATTAGAGAAGAAGCTCAAGCAGAGGCTTTAGAACGCATCAGAAGGATGAAACTACGTAGGCAAGGTAGAGAGCAGCCTAGGACAAATGACTATGCAGATCAAGGATATCATGTGGCAATGTGTGAAGTCGCAGGAATAAGCTCGCATAGGATAATTGATAGACGTCCTTTCGTAACCTTAGATATAGGACAAGGAAAGAGTGCCAGGACCGTAAGAGCCTTGATTGACTCAGGTGCAGCCACTAGTGCTGTTAGAATGTCTTACTGTCAAGAGTTACAGTTAACTGTCAATCCTGTGGAGGCATATCTTATAGGATTGGGAGGCGTGGAAACCCCTTGCATGGGCGAGGTGGAACTTCCCCTCTACATTCATGATGAAGCAATGACAGTTAAAGTACTAGTGTGTCAGGATGAGGATCTCACTGAGCCTCTTGTCCTGGGTCAAGATTGGATTTATGACCAAGCAGTCAATCTAAACCTAAGAAGTGGACTTCTCCAGGTTTGGGTCAATCATAGTCGAGTTACAATAGAATTAGACAATCAAGCACTCAAGGAACTAGGAAAGGCACAGACTCCTGGTCCTTCCAGGGGTACACATGAAGATGACCATGCTGTTCTTGTCCAAAACTATGTGTTGCAGAGGAATGATATTCGCAAAAAAGGAGTCAGGAATGCAAAGGAACTCCCTTCTTTTCCAAAGGCTGGAAAGAGGCAGCAACCCAAGGTGGATCAAAGGCAGAAGAAGCAGGGTACTACCTATGTCAGAGATCAAAAGTACCTGCGCAGCAGAACAGCCCAGCAAATAGATCAGGTATGGGTGCGGAAAGGCGAACGACCAGTTGCACCACCGTCAACTACAGGGGTAAAGCCTCTTATTAGTGACCACCAACACAACGCTAATAAGAAGTTTTTCAGAAAATCTTCTGCTAAAGTAAAATCTATTTGGGTGCCCAAGAAGTCGATGAAGGCAAGCCCACAATCAAGACAAATTTGGGTGCCTAAGGCTTGCTTGATGGCACAAGTAGCTACGCTGAGGCCACAACTTAAACAGCATAACGCAGCGACGCATACTGCCAGATTTCACTCGTTCTCGACACTCATGTACACACCAAAACCCAAGAGCGTACATGTAATCAATTGTAAATGGGTCCCAAAAAGGCCTCATCTGCAAACCACAACATCGAGAAGGCTCTGTAGAGACTCTCCGAAACCGAAGGCAAAGCCCATTCACTGCATTTGGCAGCCTAGGGCCTGTAATAAACCCCCCGACCCCAATGTGTAAATTCATAACCCACATACTAACTGCAATAGTTTCCTAGGACAACACAATCACTAACTACACACACTGTCTTCATACACTTACTAACCACTAACTCACCATCTACCTTATGTTAATGTTGTAACGAGGACAACAACGGATTTATTTTGTCCATTACAATGTTAACACTTGGTTCTATATTCTCACAGAACCAATCAGCAACAGGGCCATGGCAGAAGCAGGTACCAGCTCTCAGGCCGGATCTGGTCCCCAGATCGTGGACATAGAAACACTTCTCCTTGAGCCACATCTCACCGCAAGACCGCAAGAGCTTCAAGAAGTGCATGTGCTCCCCATCCAGGATCCTCCTCAAGGACACACTTCTCAAGTAGGTAAGCATGCGCATTGGTTCAGTGATGTTGCTGGACCACTGGGCGATGGAACCTACTTCTGGGAAGCAGAATTGGAGTTCAATGGCAAATGGGGTCGATACCACTTTTTCACACGCGAATTTGAAAGCTACCAAAATGCTGAAGTTATGAGATCAGTTTGGGTCAAAGCAGGTGTGGAAAGTTATTTCAGGACCCACATACCAAAGTCGGATTTTTTACGATGTTCATATCTGATCAGTACAATCACGCCAAGCAGAGTCAAGGGCGGCGACAGCACCTTTGTGTTGCCATCACTGCTGCCGGGTAATGAGCTCAAAAGATTCAAGTTGACCCTCAATCTGGTAAGAGAAGCGTTGGCTATGTATGGCATGCACATCCCAACAGAAAAGGAAACCATGGTTCCAGGTCGAATGAAGCACAAGGATCTTAATAAGCTCAAGGACATGGTGGCGATGACACCTACCATTGCGCTTCACCTGCGAACCGTCATGCAGCATTTTGCGTTTCCCGCCCAAGAACGATTCACAATGCCCCCGAAAAAAATATGGTTCAGTTTATATCTAGCAGAAACCGAAAGCCTGCCCATCAATGTGCCACACTGGATCATAGACCAGATCCACCTAGCACATCAGAGGTGGAACAAGAAACAGAAGAATGTACTCCACGGGTGTTGTGCTTTGACCAGAATAATCTATAGATGCTTGGCTTATGACGTGCCTGTTCAGCGGGCACTCGTATGGTCCCGAGTCCAAGAATTCCAAAGAAGACTATCAACAGCAGGTCCCCCGTCCAAGAAAATGAGGGGGGGAGTCCAACTACCCTGTGCTCAACCAAGGGGAGCTACCGCCACACCAGAAATCACTCCTCCCCAGACACGACGAGTTAGGCCATTCACAATCCGGTTACCAAGACCAAGCACGGAGGGGCCTAATCTGGTGTTTCCCCCCATTCCATCCGATTTGGAATTCCCGCAGGGATTTACTCTTGAGGACCTCACGGATGAGGAAATTGCCCGATTAATCTATGACTCTAACCTCGAAGCGGAAGCAGCGCGAGATCAGGAACCACGACCCAAAACAACTTCGGCCCCCACCCAACCCCGAGTGGTAGAAGTCGATGTAGACGAACAAGAGGCAGGAGGAGACGAAGAAGAAACCGACGAAGAACAACAGCAAGAATATGACGAACTCTCCGAGTTAGCAAGTGCCCCAGCATATTCGGCACAGATCAAGAGACTATATCGAACCATGCGACTGGTTCAGGAACAGCATAAGATGTCTCTCGAACAGGGCAAAAGACTCATGAACGACTTGCTAGCGGAGGAAGGTGTGGATGATTTGTTCATTGAGTCCATGAATCTTCATGCCGACGCTGTAGGACTGGATGAGGCCATCCATGAGGCAATGGCCTACATCCACAGGTTTGAAAAAAGAGTTCCTACTCGTCCCAGGAGGTCCGGAAAGCAAATTCACATCAATACATCAGCACCTGGCGAGTCAACGCAAGCAGAAGAATATCACGAAGCACCATTATCACCACCATCCCCACCTCACACTACACAACTCACTCCACCGCAGGACACTAACACTACCACATCCACTACCACTACCGTTGTCATGGGCATCCCACTCTCCCCGGGAATCCAATTCGGGGGAGTCACCATGCCCACCTTCACCACCCTGTTCACCGATGTCACATCCACTCCACCAACGATTCCCATCTACACGGTCACTCAAACAGTTGACACGATGGAAACATCACCTGCCACAGCACCGCTTCCTCCCCCCATGCCACCTTCATCACCCATACCCCCTCCACCTACATCTCCACTTACATCCACAGCATTCACCTCTCCCATTCCCGCCCCCATTCCCCCTGCATCTTCACCTTTCCCAACATTATTTAATGTAAATAACATATTTTTTGCATTAAACCAATGTGTATACCAGCTCCAACATGAGTACAAAGCTCTGGACAACCGGTATCAGCAACTGGAAACGCACCACCAGAACTTACAAACACAATTTCACATTCTACAAACAGAAAATGCAGAACTGAATCAACGCTACGCGACGCTTGAGCAGGCTCACCAGACATTACTGGCAGCACCCCAACCACCGACAGAATCCGGTGCCAAACAACTAGAAGCTCTGCTCGAGGTATATCAAGCCGATAATCTCAAAGTCCGGCGTAACCTGGCACTTCTTAGAAAACACATGGCGGCCGCCCTAGAAGAAAACAAGAGGTTGCAGCAGCAAAATGAAGCTAATCTAGAAGCAGCAATGGAAGGCGCTCCACACGAAATTGATCCAGAGCAGTTTAAAGCGGTGCCCTCAGAGACAATGAAGACCATCTTGGACAGCTATGCAGATCTATTAGAAGCTCATGATGACTTGGAAAGGGAACGGGATGCGCTGCACAATCAACTCCAAGAGCAACAGACAGCACCCAAAGTCACGGAAACGACCACGACTTCAGAGGAAGTCAAGGCATTGAAAGAGCAGGTGGCCGAATTACAAGCAAGATTACTCACACATGAAAGGCAACCCTCTCCAGTTGTCGAACCAGAACCCGAGGATTTGGTACCCATCGAGGTAGATGAGACGTATGAGGAACCTTACGTTCCTATGCCAATGCCAGGTGGTGAGCAAACCGCAGAAGGAATGGATACGTTAGAAATCGAAGTACCTGAGTGGCTCCAAACACTAGAGAAAACGGCATCAACTCATGAAGATCGAGTGGCAGTTCAGATACAATCTATGGCAAAGATAGAGGACACTATTATTAAATCAGAATACTTCCGCAGCATGTCCCACCATAGATGGATCGGAACCAATGATGATCAATACGTGCCCTATTGTATACTCCTGGCGGACTACAATGCAGAAATCCAACATAAATGTGGCAAACCTCCAACGTTTGCTACACAATTTGGGCCAGATGACATCCCAGAGAGCGCTAAAAAAGGATCCATTCATCAACCCACTTGGAGGATCCGACTCCTCGAAACCTATCCGGAGATGGTTCGCACCTGGACGAATATGCCTCTTTTTATTAAATATAACCCTTGTTATGTTCCTGTACTCCGCAGACGCACATGGCCAGAGTTTACCATTGCAGTCAAGAATATCAAGGGATGCGCCAAATGGTTAAACTACGTCTATCTAGCACCCCCTCAAGGGCCTCCCACCGTCAATTACATGATCTCCACTATACGGCACTGGAGCCTCCGATTAAAGAATACCCCTGATGTAATGGCCCAGATGTGCATGAAAATTTTTGAGTTAATGCTTATTACATTCAGGACATTCAAGAATATCAAGGACCCACACTCCTCAGGCGTCGGATTCCTTACAGGAAACCAAGATTTAGTGTATGACATGAGCACCACTCCTTCCATAGAGGTGATATACGCTTGGCACGCCAGAATAAAATACCTCCCGGCCTGCTTTAAACAAACATTCGAAGAGATGTTCATAACAGGGTTCTGGGAATACCACTCAGAAATATTTGTACCCAGACCCTCACATCTCCTCCATTTATTTGCTGTGGAGCGAACCATTCACTCAGAGCAGTTACGGGTGCCACATCCAGAGGTCCCAGGGCCAGTCAATTGGGATGCATTGCTGACAGATCTAGCAAGGGGACTCAGGTTAGAAGAACACCACCTCGCCGCCGATGTTGTACAATACTACGTACAAAAAGCAGCTAGACAAGGGTCTGTCAGGGGCGACAGACGCGAGAGTGGGGGGGGTGTTGGCAGTAGCCTTGGTACATCAGGAACTACAAGACGTGAAAGTCAAAGAAGGGAGTCAGAGCGAAGGGACAGCACAAGCGAGCGAAGGGACAGCACAAGCAAACAGGGCAGTCAAAGAAGATCTGGCAAGTAGGCCAATAATTTTTCAAGACATTAACGCAAATCAGAGAGATGGACATGCAGGGAAGAAGAGCAAGTAGGGAGCTTGAAGATATGTATGGCAGATCACTAGAAGAAATCCCTACAATAACAGTGATTTTTATCACTAAAATTCATTGTAAATCTCATTTCACATTTTTGTAGCTCCATTTTGTGCAAGCCAAGGAGTCCTTGAGCTTGAGGAGCCTTAGAAGTAGTTGCGTACCAATTTTCATAATTTTTAGATCTCGTTTGAGCCCCCAAATAAGCCCTGGAACCTAATTTTTAACTAGGCCGGACACTAGGTCTGGACAGGGCCAAAAGCTAGTCAAAAACTATAAAAGGAGCTAGAGAGCTCATTTTAGAGGTTAGATTGTAATTGAAACGAACTTGTAAGAGCATTTTGAAAGTAATCTAAAAAAACTCCATTGATTCTCACTCTTTGTCTTGCCTTGTGTGCGCGTGTGTGTGTATGTGTGTGCATGTTTGTGTGCTTCTCACTCACGCACTTGTGCCGCCACTTGCTCGAGGTCTTCATACCATCCTCACGTCTTCCCGGATTGACATTAAAGGAGGTGCTACTCATCATTGAGCTACAGTTGGATTTGGAAAAAAAATTGCATCATGCCAATAGGAACTACTCCTTTTAATTTAGTACATGAACAAAATGCAATCTTACCAATTGATTTTGTAGTGCCTATTCTATGTGTAGCACAACAGTACGATTGGACCGGCCATGAACTATCCCAACAATTGGACCAAATTGAAAAATTGCATGAAACAAGATTACAAGTTGTAGCAGGAATTTATGCAGCCAAAAGGAAATAGAAAGCCTATTATGATGCACATATTAAGGACAAGGGCTTAAAGGAAGTGGATTTGGTATTAGTGTACACATTGAAACAACATGCAAAGAAATTACAGTAGCAAGGATATGGACCATTATTGATAAATTGAACAAGCAGAGTAGTAAACTTAGCCACATTAGATGGAGATGTAATTCCCAACTATATTAGTGGATCTAGAGTTAAAAGATATATGGAACCATTAACACATCAAATGTTAGCACGACTTTTGGGAGCGCAGAATCGAAAGAAGGAAGAAGAAAGGATTAGAGAAGAAGCTCAAATGGAAGCCCTAGAGCGAATCAGGAGATGAAAAGAGTAGATGAGGCAATGAGACGAATGATCTATATAGGGAGAGGAACCTATACCCATGACAAACTACCAAGTAGGAAATGCAAACAATGCAAGAAATAATATTTCCTGACCATACTTGAACCTAGGAATTGGGAACATGGAATATCAATTAGTGGATGCATTGATTGACACAGGAGCAACATTTAGTTGTATGCAAGTGTCATTAACCACTCACCTCAAAATGACCATGAGTCCTACTAATGCATATATGATAGGAATTGGAGGACAAAACATCAAATGTGTAGGAGAAGTCCGAATGTCCCTTCATCTAGGAAATTCCACAATGGAGCAAAGGTTCTTGGTATGTAGGGATGAATACCTAATTGAGGATTTGATCCTCGGTCAGGACTCGATCTTTGCATACATCTTACACAAGGATACATATCCACCAAAATAGGGCATAAAGAGGTATTTAGTGTTGGAGATTCACTCACTAATTATGCATGACTTCATAAAGACAAAGGAAAGCAGAAACAAAGTGTTCATAAAGTGTTCACAACTGTAATATACAGCGTAGAAACTTCTAGAGTTAGAGTTTGTTGAAACCGGATAAAATTGTATATAAGAGAGAGAGCATAGAACCGGAATGTAGTGCAGTAAGAAGTGCACATTTAGTATAGAGAAATAGAGTAGAAGACGCCAAAGATTGCGTATGTAGATATGAATAACAGAACCTGAAATGTCGGGTATTCATCTGAGAGAGATGGTAAGGAAGAACTACTTAGAGTAGGAGAGTTTTCTATAGCTATGAGCAAAGTGAGGCCAAGCTATTTTTGTACACATCTTCTCTAATAGAAAACACATGTTCATGTGGAAATATCTGAGCGCATTATTCTCGTATGTAAATAAGTCTGAGAGTTTTCATGTTACTATGAAAGTTAGTTGACAGTTACAGTTTTTCTCAGTAAACGTTTTCCGGTACTTCTTTAAGTTAGATCTTGAAGTACAGTATAAATGTTTTTATGAGAGATAGCTTATCTTGTAGCTATGAGTCTCTATTATAAACTGATCAAAGATTTTGGTGAAATGGATATGTACACACAGTACAAAGTCTAACCGAAAAGAGACATTCAGAACTGGTGAAGTTTTTCTTAAACTTCAGATAGAGTTTATTCAGTGAAGGAAGTTCATGTATCACTTCCTTATTTCATGTGAAATCACTTGAAGTAATCACAAACAGATTTACAGTTGATTCCGGTAGGATTCTGGTAAGATTACGGTGAGAGTCTGGTCATAGTCCGGTGAAGTTCCGGTGGAATTTCAGTGAGTTCAAAACATACTTTTGGCATAGTTAAGTGATGCAAAAATTGTTTAACTGTAAACAAACACAGTGATGTAAAGTCTGAAGTAAATTAGTTCAGAATTGAAGCTTGAAGGAAATGCAAAGCTTTCTGTAAAAGTGAATTTTTGGTGTTCACTAAACACAGTTGTGAAGTTTTCAGTTTCAGAAAGTTTGCTTAGCTACTGATGATTATAGAGGTGTTCTAACATCACTTTAGCTTAGTTTCTGTGGTGTAAGCAAATTCCACAATTAGCGCTGCACCAACAGTGGTATCAAAGCTATAACACCAAGAAGTGGTATCATTATAGAAAGATCCACAAGTGGTACCAGAACAGAAAAGGTTCTGAAGAGCAGAAAAGGTTTCTCAAAAGAAGAAACGGAAAGAGAATTGGAAGAATTCTCATAAAGAAAGGTGAAAGCTAACAAACGGCATAAGGATAGCGTTTTGAATTCATCCTCAAGGTAAAGGTTTACAAAAGGTAAAATCTTTTAACGGTATACTCACCAAAAGTAACAGAAATAAGAAGATCATGGCAGATCATATCTCAATTGACAAATTGGACAGAGATAATTATCCCGCATGGGTAATGCGCATGGAAGCCTTACTTATGAGTAAGGACTTAATGATGTATGTGACCGGAGAAGAAAAGAAGCCGACTTTTGAAGATAACAGTCAACCGAAGAAAGAAGAGTTAGAAGCCTTGAAGTTGTGGCAGAAGAAAGATGCAACGGCAAGAGCCTACATCTATAATACCGTTGCAGATCATCTACTACCACATATTAGAGGTCTGGAGAAAGTAGAAGATATATGGAGTGCTTTGGAAGATCATTTCCAAAATACGATGAAAGCTAGAAAAGCTAGCTTATGGTCAGAGTTCACAACATTCAAGAAAAGGCAAAGTCAAAGTATTAGTGACTATGTCACTAAGATGAAGGACTTGGCAGACAGTCTTGGATCAATTGGTGAAGATATTGAAGACCACAGGTTAATAGTGCAAGTGCTTACAGGTTTGAGAGGAGATGAAAGGTGGAAACCTTTCGTACTCTCAACTGAACTTTCTTTAAATCATTTTGTACCAGATTTAAATCAGTTGCTTGGACTAATGCTAACATTTGAGCAAGATTTAAAGACAGATGGAGATAAAGGACATAGTTCTACTATGTATGCAAAGAATAAGAAGAAAGGTGATAAAGGTAAAGAAAAACATGAAGAAGAAGTGACTGCACAAGCAAATTATGCAAGAGGAAGAGGTAACGCCAGAAAAAGAGGTAAAGAAAGAGGTAATCAGACTAATAACAAGAAGGCTTGCTAGATCTGTGGATTAAGCAATCACTTGGCTCATGATTGCTGGCATAATTCACAAGGATCAAACTAGAATCAGAACAATAACAGTAGAGGCAGAAGCGGAAGATATCAAAGAGGAAGACAAAGCCAAAGAGGCGGATATGGTAGAGGTGGAGCAAGAAGTTGGGGACAGAATCAGTCTCACAATACTACATACTACAACTATGCGAATGATATGCAGAATGATGGTCATACGACATTGATGATGAACTCAATAAGTGTGTTAGAAAATGAAGACCTCAAGGTATTCCATATTGACTCTGGTTGTTCAAATCATTTGTCAGGAAATATAGAATTGTTATCAGAACTTGAAGGAGGTATTTCAAATCATAGAGTGCAGACAGGTGATAACACAAAACATAATGTAAGGTCAATTGGAAAGATAAAGTGTAAGAATGGAGTTGACCTACTAACAAATGTTTTGTATGTTCCAACAATCCCGAAGAATCTGATCAGTGTGGGTTAGATAGTAGAAAAAGGTTTTCAAGTCAGGTTTACAAATGAAGGAGTATTTGTTGAAGATCCAGAGAAAGGATACAAACAAATTGTCCATGGTAAAAAGGAAGGTAGACTTTTTACTCTTAAAGTACAAGGAAATGTTGTTCAAGCCTTGATCACACATGGTGATGAAGTATTTACAGAACTAGACCTCTGGCATAAGAGGCTAGGACATTTTAATGAAAAGGGAATCAAAGCTATGGTGGAGAAACAATCCGTGAGAGGATTACCAAATATGAAGAATCAACATATGATTCACAAGTGCGAAGCCTGTCAGATGGGAAAAGCCCACATGTTACCATTTCAAAAAAATGGTTACAAACATGATGGTGTTCTAGAGCTCATACATACAGATGTATGGGGACCAACGAAAGAAGGATCTATCAGCAAATCGAGGTATTATGTTCTGTTTATTGATGATGCAACAAAATGGATAACTCTTTATGTTTTGAAAGAGAAATCAGAAGTATTTGAAGCTTTCAGGCATTTTCATGTATATGCTGAAAGACTTACAGGACAGAAACTCAAAAGACTTAGGTTTGATGGAGGAGGAGAATATTTTTCTCGGGAGTTCAATGATTATCTGTGGAATACAGGAATCAAAAGAGAAATAACTTGCAGGTATACACCGCAACAAAATGGAATAGCAGAAAGAAGAAACCGAATGCTAGTTGAGTTTGCAAGAGCAATGCTAAAGGAGAAGAAATGTCCAAACTATCTTTGGGCTGAGGCTGTAAATACAACTACATACTTGGTAAATAGATTACCGTGTACAGCTTTAGATGGAATGACCCCTTATGAAGCTTGGTGGGGTAAGAAACCAACACTTGATCATTGTAAAGTGTTTGGATCAGTTGCCTATGCTTATGTACCATCACAGCTGAGACATAAGCTTGAACCAAAAGCTGAAAAATATGTGTTCATCGGATATGATGAAAACAGATGGGTTACAGGTTATGGAGTCCTTTAACCAAACAGTTTACTGTTTCCAGAGATGTGACATTTGATGAAGGAAAGAGTTGGTATACAGATAAAGAGCATAGTGTTGAAACATTTGAAGAAGAGATAAGAAGAATTGAAAAAGGTAAATCACAAATGCAGGTGAATGAAGATGAAGATCATATGCAGGCAAGTACGTCTAGGATTGGATCAGGTATGAGAGATGAAGATGAAGATGTGTATTCAGATACACATGAAGAGTTTGAACCAAGAAGGTCAAACATAGTAAGGAAACAACCGACAAGGTATTCCTATGATACTTCCTATTTAACTCAGAAAAATTATGCTTACTTAGTAAAGGAGGATGAAGAACCTCTCAATTACGGTGAAGCAAAAGGTAAGAAAAATTGGGAAGAAGCAATGAAGGAGGAGTTTAATGCTCTGGAAGAGAACAAGACTTGGGAACTTGTTCCAAAACCAAATGGGGTGATGAAACGTTTAGTCCGGTGGCAAAGATGTCAACAATAAGGACATTGATTGCTATAGCAGCATCAATATGATGGAAGCTAATTCAGCTAGATATAAAGAATGCATTTTTGAATGGATATAGATCAGATGAAGTTTACATGGAACAACCTGAAGGGTTTGTAAGTTCTAGTTACCCAAATTTTGTTTGCAGATTAAGAAGAGCACTTTATGGATTGAAGCAAGCTCCAAGAGCTTGGAATTACAGACTTGTGAAGTATCTTAATGACCTTGGATATCAAAGTTCGAAGGCAGATGCAAGTCTACTCATCAAGAGAACAGATGAAGGTATGCTCTACATTTGTATTTATGTAGATGACATAATAATCACATGAACCTCAGATGAAGGAATTACAGAAGTAGAAAGATTGCTTGAAAAGGAGTTTAAGATCAGTGATCTAGGAAAGTTATCATACTTTCTTGGAATGGAAGTTACATACACAGATCATGGTGTATATGTTTCACAAGAAAGGTATCTCCTAAACTTACTGAAGAAGTTTAATATGGAGAATTGCAGAGAAGCTTCAACACCACTTGAAGTAAATCATAAACTCAGCAAATATGATGGAGCAGAGTTTAAAGATATGAGAAAGTATCAGTCGTTAGTGGGAAGTCTAATTTATGCTACACTAACAAGACCAGATCTCAATTATGTAGTAGGAGTTCTCTCACACTTCATGCATTGTCCGACAGATCAACATTGGGTTGCAGGACAAAGAGTTCTTAGATACATCAAAACAACTATAAAGGAAGGATTATATTATCCTTATACATCAGATATAAAGTTGAGAGCATACAGTGAATCAGATTGGGCAGGAAGTCAAGATGACAGAAGATCAACACATGGGTATATGATATACCTAGGAGAAAAGCTTGTAAGCTGGTGTTCAAAGAAGTAGCACACAGTAGCTTTATCGTCAACAGAAGCAAAATATAAAGGACTTGTGGAAGCAGCTAAAGAAGTGATATGGATGCAGACCTTGTTCAAAAGTATAGGTATTCATCAAGGTATACCTATCATACATGGAGACAATATGAGCTTGTTGTATCTTGCAGCAAATCCAGTATTTCATGCAAGAACAAAACACATAGAGATTCAATATCATTTCTTGAGGGAAAAGGTAATGGAGAAGGAGATTGAAATAGTATTCACTCCTACAAAAGATCAGATAGCAGATATTTTGACAAAGAGTCTGGATGGAACAAAGACAAGCATATTCAAAGAAATGGCAGGTATAAAAGAAAAGAAGGATATATGAAAGATTGGAAGAAGCAAATTAGTGATTGAGGGGGAGCTTTTGGAGATTCACTCACTAATTATGCATGACGACATAAAGACAAAGGAAAGCAGAAACAAAGTGTTCAGAAAAACCAAAGCCTTAGTGAAGGGACAAATTCACGACTGTAATATACAGCGTAGAAACTTCTAGAGTTAGAGTTTGTTGAAACGGTATAAAATTGTATATAAGAGAGAGAGCATAGAACCGGAATGTAGTGCAGTAAGAAGTGCACATTTAGTATAGAGAAATAGAGTAGAAGACGCCAGAGATTGTGTATGTAGAGATGAATAACAGAACCTGAAATGTCGGGTATTCATCTGAGAGGGATGGTAAGGAAGAACTACTCAGAGTAGGAGAGTTTCCTATAGATATGAGCAAAGTGAGGCCAAGCTATTTTTGTACACATCTTCTCTAATAAAAAACACATGTTCATGTGGAAATATCTGAGCGCATTATTCTCATATGTAAAGAAGTCTGAGAGTTTTCATGTTACTGTGAAAGTTAGTTGACAGTTACAGTTTTTCTCAGTAAACATTTTCCGGTACTTCTATAAGTTAGATCTTGAAGTACAGTATAAAGTTTTTTATGAGAGATAGCTTATCTTGTAGCTATGAGTCTCTATTATAAACTGATCAAAGATTTTGGTGAAATGGATATGTACACACAGTACAAAGTCTAACCGGAAAGAGACATTCAGAACTCGTGAAGTTTTTCTTAAACTTCAGATAGAGTTTATTCAGTGAAGGAAGTTCATGTATCACTTCCTTATTTCATGTGAAATCACTTGAAGTAATCACAAACAGATTTACAGTTGATTCTAGTAAGATTCCGATAAGTTTACGGTGAGAGTTTGGTCATAGTCCGATGAAGTTCCGGTGGAATTTCAGTGAGTTCAAAACATAGTTTTGGCATAGTTAAGTGACGCAAAAATTGTTTAACTGTAAACAAACACAGTGTAAATTAGTTCAGAATTGAAGCTTGAAGGAAATGTGAAGCTTTCTGTAAAAGTGAATTTTCGATGTTCACTAAACATAGTTGTGAATTTTTCAGTTTCAAAAAGTTTGCTAAGATACTAATGATTATAGAGGTGTTCTAACATCACTTTAGCTTAGTTTCTGTGGTGTAAGTAAATTCCGCAATTAGCGCTCCACCAACATTTAGTCTGTTGGAAGCTATGTCATCACAAATTCTTACTGTAGTCAGAACTAAAGAAGAGAACTCAAAGAAGGAGAAAGAAGGAGAATGAAGTTTGCATACATCTTACACAAGGATACATATCCACCAAAATAGGGCATAAAGAGGTATTTAGTCTGTTGGAAGCTATGTCATCACAAATTCTTAGTGTAATCAGGACTAAAGAAGAGAACTCAAAGAAGGAGAAAGAAGGAGCTTCAAGAAAGGATGTGTATCAAGAGTGCCCTAATCTAGAATTGCCTATGAGCAGGGGAATACCACATGATTGTGTAACCACTTCTCCTGTAAGACATAAGCCTAAGAGAAACAGTGAGGAAATTTCTCCTCAGCCTATCAACACTATAAAAAGGAAAAAACCAACAAGGATATCAGCCGCCAAAATACCACATCGAAAAAATACTCGAGTACAATGGGTACGCAAGGACCAACTGCCTCAACACAACACTACAATGCATGAGCAAGCTGACCATCTGGTAGAAACATAGCAAAACAACCACTATTTGACATCGCAAGGAGATCAAACAAGAATTCTTTGTGTTTGGCTTCCAAAATCATTGGTAGAGGCCTAAAATCCTCAACAACACATATGGATTTTGAAAGCAGTCTGAAATGTAGCAAATCAAGAGATAGAAAAACTCAAAGAGATGTCATACTAGTAAAATAAAGCAAGGGAAACCTTCACAGATTGTAGAAAACCCCAGAGGACCGTGACATGTGAAACCCAATCCAAAAACAAGAATTAGTCAAAGACCACATTCAAGAACAACGAGAAAGGAATGCAGAAGAGGATAATGTCACCAACACAGGCAACCAAGTTAATATGGAAACCCAAGAAGTGACCACAAATTGACTAAGAGAATCAAGAAAGCTCTTCTCACACTCACAAAGAATCTATTGCATCTAGAGTATGCATGATAGGGCCACATTACAAGGCCATGCATTTGGCATATAGCCTCTTCAATAAAATTTATGGTGCATATTTCCCTAATTGGAATAGGACTTAGCTTCTATTATCATAGGAATGATCATCTGGTGTATATAAATAAATGCTTCATCTATAAACTAACTTATTTTTTTCTTTCAGGATAAAAATTAAAGAAAAGTATGGTAAGGTACCTTACTCACTTACGCAAGGGGGTACAAGCAACAGAAAATGATGTATTAATGAACCACACGTAAACATGCAGAATTGGTTTCTTTCATAAACTAATTCTCTACTACATTGCGAGTGCATATGGCTTTCGAAGACTCTAAAGCAGCAATTCAAGAGGAAGTGCTTGAATTTTTTATGAAAGTTGTAACAAAAGCCAAAGGACATTGGTTTCATGAAGACCAACCAGTAGGAGAGCATTTGTTTGTGGTGACTGTTAAGATCATGGATATCGACCGCCAATTTCCAGTGATGTCCCAAGACTTCAAGGTCTTACACGAGCTCCCATCAATGGTGGATGTAATGAGAAAAGCTAGAATCCATAAGTATTTTGAGTTACCAATCTATAAGCCGGATTTCTAGAGATGTGGCCAAGAATCAATGGGGTCAGAAGAATTTTCCGAATGGAAGTGTCACTCTAACAATACTAATATACCATGCATTAGGTATTTGAGAATACCTTAAAGAAATACCTTCATCAAATGAAATGCGGAAGTATGTGAAGCCAGCTACAGTACCAAAAAAGAGGAAAGGAGTGAAGATAATCAAAGAAGCAAGAACAATCTCTCGACTGATGATGCAAGGAGCAAAAAGGCAGAGGGAAGTACTAAAAGCGAAAGAAGCAACTCCACCATCAAAGAGGACACATGTACTTCCTAGAACCAAAATAGAGCAATCCACTCCTATTACTGAAACAAGATTGCAAGAAACCATGGAAGAAACTCACAAGTTCATGGAAGGATAGATCAATCTTCTAGTTCAAGGGCATCAAAATCATACCCCAACTATCTCAGGGAAACGACTCACAAAGTTCCACAGATATAGAGAATTGGGATTGGTTAATTTCAACTCTGCATTTGAAGGACAAGAAGAACATGAACCAACACCTATGAATGTGGACATTAGGAGTGAATCAAATGATCATGGTAAATGGGATGAAATAAATCAAGTCAAGGATTGGATTGAGGTAGGGAGCAAAAAGCCATCAAATTCGAGAGGTGACACTCAGAGATGGACAAAAAGATGATACAAAAGAGAAAGAGGATGTACACACACTAAAAATGGATGATACAACCAAGTTTCAAGTCACTAAAACCCACTTGGACAGTCAAACCACAATGAAGATTCCAAAAGAAGAGAAAGCACAAGAAAAAATGAAAGAACCAAAAACATTCATGGTTATAAGAATAGTAGCAAAGCCTTCACCTTTGGATGTAACATTTCAAGGAAGTGCTACTAAGTGTACTCCACATAAAGAAGAAGAACCTCAAATCTAGCTACAAATCAGACAACCACATAACGAGATGGTACATGTTAAAAAGGGTAAAGATGTACAAACACGTGAAGAACCGAGCATACCAAAAAAATGGCTCAACATGGACGTGGTATAGCTCAAGTTAGTTGTAAAACAAATGACACAAACAACCATGGATACACAACAATAGCTCATGGAAGCAAATAGCGATTATGACAAAGCATTAGTAGAAAGAATTCAATTCAAGACATTAAGTGAAGAGCTATGTGCTAGAATATTACATGCTCAATAGGCACTAAAGAATAGGAAACCAAAGAAGCTATGGAAAGATGTACATTATTGACCGAAGAAAATCAGAAGATGCAAAATCAACTTAAGGAGCTTCAAAACAAATATGAAGTTAATGAAGCCAAAAAGGTATGATTATCAAATAGAATTAGACTTTTAGAAGATCAAATAAACGTATACATGGATGAGATAGACAATTTGAGAAACAGAAATAAAGAATTAATGAATGCTATCCTACTCAATCAAACTATGGAGGTGCCCGAGAGTCAACAAAATAATACACTAGAGTTAGAAGCTCAGATACCCAAGTATGTAGATCAACTAAAGCAAGAGCAAGAGTTACGAGAAGAATGGGAGAAGAAGTACATGTATGATAAAAATGAGCTCGGCTAAAATCGTAGAACACTATAAAGAAGATGCAAATCAAATAGCTTTACTTGGAGAATGCCTCCTATAGAGTAATGGGGCACTCTCAATAGCTAATAATGCAGTACTAGACAAAGATGCACTCATTGAAAGCCTCCGGGCTCAATTATTAAAGATATATCAAATGGAGACACTAGTAGTTCAAGGCTCTCAAGTAGCTACTGTGGAGACTGAGGTATGTCCTCCTTCTTCCTCCCTATATAATTCACCAATACAAGAGGAAGAAGCAGAGAAGAGTGCTAATAGACATGCATGGCCTATTGCAGAACTAAGCCAAAATGAGCAGGCACTACTGGTGTCCCAACTTACGAAACAATTTGAAGATCAAGTTGTGCAAGTAATGAAAGGAGCAAAAATCAAAAGCAAGAATTTGGAACAAATTTTGAATCCATTTAGTGTACCATATGGCCTATTGAAAGAAGAAACCAGGAAATATATCAAGAGAACTACAGGGAAAGAGCTAGATCAAGACTTGCAGTTCAAAATAGATACATTCTTGTATACACAAGAATTTGACAAAGTAGATCCGATCTAGAGATGGAAGTCTTTGGAAAAGAATCTGACAACTTACTATCATGGCTATATACTCACACTTGATGTTCTTACCGAGTCAGTATATGCAGACATTTGAAGAAGCATTTTTCACTGGATTTTTTGAAGTAGACTTGAAAAATTTTGTCAAAATGACTTCCAACTTAAATGCTAGATTGGTGACCTATGAATTAAGCTTCTTTGCAGATCACAAACATGCACCAAATGATGGAGTAAAGTTAGTACAATGGAAAGAACTAATGATATGTGAAGCTAATATGCTAAATCAAAGAGAGCAGAAAGTCATTCAAACATACTCATGTCGCCAGAAAAAGCCTGTCAGGGATGACATAGTTCAAGTGGAGGGATGTGTGGAGGGAGAATCAAGTTAAAGGAGAAGAAGAAGAAAATCAAAAAGAAAAAATATCCAATGAATAAAACCCACCCTCTGCCCAAAGCCCGACAGGGGCACGCATGAGGCCACTATGCGAAAGAAGGATTTTCCCAAGACTGGAAACAAAGAAATACAACAGGACCTTTCAAGCACCACTCTCACTAAAAAAGATGAAATACTTACCATCGGGGCATGCATGGAAACTCAAAGCAATACAACAGAGCTAGATGTGTGATAATAAAGATTTATTCGGAGACGAAAAGTTAGAAAGGGTTAGAGGTTGAAAAGTTGAAGAGGGTGACTAAGATAATCACACTCTTAGGCACTAGGTGCATGTGAATGAAAGAAATGAACAAGCTAAAGAAATGTATCAGGTCCCAAAGGATTTAAAAGAAGATTTAAAGATAGGACCTTTGAAGCATCAACCAAAAGACAAAAATAGATGCAATGCTTACCAAATGAAGCATGCAATGAAAAGAAGTAAACAGGCTTCAGCAATACAAGACGGCCAGATGTGTGAGAACAAAGGTTTATTCAAAGGCCAAAAGTTAGAAAGAGGCATGCTAAGAAGTTGAAATGGGTGACTAAGACAATCACATTCTTAGTCACTAGATGCATCCGTGGCAACCCGAATTATCACAACAACCTAGATATATGAATGTAAGGAATACCAAGGGGAGGATGGAAGCATAGGACTTTGGCTTGGATAAAGTAACCAATTCTCTGACAGTCCTAACCACTTCCTTGACCACTGGGTGTGTGTATTGAAAGAATGATAAGCAAGCCTCAGACAAGAAGCAAAGCCTGTCAAGGGACGAGAGAGACAAAAAAGGGGAGAGTGTTGCAGAGTAAAGAAGCATAGAAAAGGGAGCCCCAAAAATTTTCAACTTATGGGCATAAATTTTCTTCTTCAACTTTTTATGAAAACCTCATGAAGCCATGCAAATGCACTAAAGGAGTCCTCTAGATGCATAAACCCTAGTTATTGTAACATAGTAGGAAATGAGTGTTTTTCAATAAAAGTGCCGATCTCTTGTGTGAAAGGACTTGTTTTAAGGCATATGTATATAAGTCACCTGGTGACACTTGGAAAGGAATTTTTTTTCCATTGTCAGAATTGAAGCTAAATTTCGAATTTGCCTTTTTCCTACTGATTATCTTCTTCTCCAAGAGTTTTTGTGTGTGTAAGATGCTTGAAATGTGTGTGTAGGACTATTATCTACCCCTTCCCATCGTTTTTGAATGATTATAGTGTATGTGTGAGCCTTGAGGAGCTATGGAGCAAGTGTTTGTGTTTCTCGCCATTCACTATTTTGCTCATAACTTGAAGTACATTTGTTAGATTTGATTGAAAATACCACCATTAGATGTGTCTCATGGAGAGCGTCAAAAGTATTCATCATATTTGGAGTTCTGAGTTGAGTGAAAGTTTGAATTTGTGCTTATTGTTGTAATAGGTATCACAATGTGCATTTTCAAAGAATTAGTGACTTGGAGAGGTAGTTGGGACGTGTCACATGCATTGTTGCATTGATACTTGACTTCCCATCATGTGTGCACATGTCTTCATACACTTGGTATGTCTAATCACTTGGATTGATAATTAAACATGTATTAATCCACCACTATATGCATTTGTGGGGTGATTGAGGTACAATCTCATTGACACAAGTCCCTAAGGCTTCATGCCTTAGGTACACAACTCCTTTTCTAGCTAGTCTTTCTCCTTCAAGGCATGTATGTGATTTCAAAAAGTCGGCTAATGGTTTACACCACTCAGGGGGCAATTGTAGAATAACATAATAATGAATGTTCCTCAAGTGTATTTTTCGAACATTCCAGGCAATTAAATACATATTCATGTACATTTCTTGCATGTACAAACAATGCACACCTAGCCTTTTCAATTGTTGTGTTGTTTGGCTAATGCCCTTATGTCCTCTCCATTTGTACATTAAGGATATTATTTATTTGGAGCAGTACATATACTTCTTGTTCATTGCTTGGTGCCACTTTAGTTTTTTTGCTCTTTCTTCTTCAGATTTAGTCATTGTGAAGAGATTGTTGCTCTCTTTATAAAGCTCCAAATCTAATGTTTAATAACACATTGGAAAGACTTAAATTTCTAGTTTATGCATACAAATGTTCAAGTCATTTGGCTCATTACTTTTAGGGAAATAGTTTCTCAGTCTGAGGGTCATTCTCTACAACTCCCTAAAAAATCGAGATGACACCAGTTCATGGTAAGGTGATTGTTCCTTGCTTGGTTCATATAAATTAGGGATTTCATGCATTATAGTAAGAAAAACCTATGTATGACCCTCCCTTAAGAGGAATGTTTCCAATTGTTACTGTGCTGGGTACCCTCAGTGTTTGAAGTTACAACTTCCATCCATTTCTAGAAGGTTTTTTTTGTGAGCTAGTCAATTTGCAAGTTATCTGTTTTGCATCAAGTTCCTCTTGTTGATGTTGCAAAGTACTTATTGGGTTTCTTTGAACTAACCATAAGCCTACAAGGTCTACTTTACATATCCAAAGAGCTAGGGTTGTTCCTATGCTGGTTTGCAAGACCAACTTCACCACTTGACAACTCAACTTTCCAAGCCTTTCCAAGCTGCTCCAACTTTCTTTCAATGGTATTAGAGCAACTTCAAAATGGGATATGTTTTCCCATCAATGATTAAGAAGCTTGGTAGACACAATTATGCTGCTTGGTAAGTCAAAATGGAGGCTTATTTGCAAGGAAGAAATCTATATTGGATTATATCAGGTGATGAAGCAATGCCTATTCCAAGATCCAAAGGAGGACCTACTCAAGAGGAAACAGATAAGCTCACACTTTGGTGTGCAAGGGATGCTCAGGCAAGGTCATACATACTCAAATCTATCTCTGATTTTCTATTACCACATACTAGAGGATGCAAAAATCTCAAGAGTTGGGATGCCCTAGAGACTTTCGTTTTTGCTAGTAAAAAGGCAAGGAAGAAGCATCTTTAGAACGAGTTCAACCAGATGAAGAAGAATCCAAAACAAACCATCATTGAGTTTGTTACAAAGCTCAAGGCGGTTGTTGATCAATTGGCATCCATTGGAGAGATGATTGACAAAGAAGCCATCATGATGCAAATTCTCAATGGGATTAGAGGTGACAAGCAATGGCAATCTTTCACCATGGCCTATGATCTCATCATGGATGTGCAAACTCAAGACTTCAACATCTTTCTTGGACAACTCTTAACACTAGTTCTGTACTAGGACATTTGAGTGTCCTGGGACACTAAAGTGTCCTGCTTTTACACCAAATTGATTAATTTTTCTTGATGACACCGTTGAGGCTTTGATGGAATACTCGCTTGGATTTGATAGCACACATCATATACTTTTAGAGAAAAATATTATCTTTAACATTTTCAAACTTCACATGGGTTATTAAATGAAGAAGAAAATGGCAATTTTTAAAAACTCAATTTTTAGCATAACTGAAAAAATAACACAATTCAAACATTTTGACAAATCGGATATGTTTTAGGAAATGGAAAGCTATTCATGGACTTTGGCAGTGTAAAGCAACTATCTAAGGATCTCTAGAGAAGGTTAAACACTTCCATAAGTGATACGCATGGACCCAAAACTTTTCTTCGCTAGAGCACTGCCATTTATCGCACCTTTTAAAGAATGGCTCACTATAATTTGTGTGTCAGTGAGATTGCAGAGAATTGGCAAATTATGAATGGACAACCTTCAGACTAATTGAATGCATACTATTGAAAGTTAGAAGGCCTTCGCTTTGAACTAGTAGTCATTGCATTTGGTGTTGACTTTCATGCTGAATTGGCAAAGCATATATTGCTATGTTCATGAAAAGAACATAGCTCCAAAGGTGGAATACAAAATTATGATGAAAAATAATAATTATTTGAATGCTATTCTAAGTATCAAACCTTCCAGAATATGATTTCATGCCATGTTTCTATCTTAATCTTGTCAAATAATATGTGATCCGCAATGGTGATTGTGATAAGAATGAAAAAAATTGGCATACATATTTCATTTGACAAAAAGAAGATGGCATCCATGATGGAAATAATGAAATGTTTTCAAATTTTCCTTATCATTTTATGATATTGAATATTATATCAAAGACTTTTGAGTATTATTTTGAGTATGTTTTAATGTGTGCAAGGGATTGTGTGTTTATGCATATAACAACTATCAAAAAAATATTTTTACTAAATATGTTAAAACTATACATTCTTTTGATCCTATATGTATGTGACTCTTGTTTCTTGGTAGGAACTAGTTTATTTTCTTGGATATCAAGCTAGATGTTTGTAATTTGGAATTATTTCAATTGTATGTTAATATTTGTATGGATATATTGGTTGGTGTCCACACATATATCTACTTTGTTTGGTGTACATAGATAAGAAAAACTTGGTTGATTTTCACATATTGGTAGTTCCCTTATGTGTACACCTTGTTTGCTGTCTTATTTTTTTTGCTTCATGTGAAGAAAGTGGATCTCTTCCATAACTGCACATGCTTTGTTATGTGTCCACAAACTATTCATGATTGTATCTGTAGAATTTGGTTGATGCCCACACAATAGAATATTCTTGGTTTGTGTCCAAAGACATGAAAATTCTGGTGGACTTCAATAAATTATTCAACCTCATGTATGTAAGTTTTGGTTTGTTATGTCACACATTTCGGACATGGTAACTCGAATGCGTACACCTTGGATGATGTCCATAAATTCTTTTGAGTCATATATGTAGGCTTTAGTTTTTTGTTATTGGTTACTAGAGTCATAGCAATTGATTTTATATGTGTATAGCTTGGTTGTTGTCTTCATACCTTGTTTGATTAATGGCATATTTGTACAACTTTGTGGATTCCCATAAATCTGTTTGAACCATGTTTAGAACTAGTTGTTGTTTTTGGTGTACAAAGTCAAAATAATTGATTTTATTTGAATTGAAATGATTTTTCTAAGTGAGTTTGAGGTTCATACTATGTGATCTATGTTTCAAGGAATGTGTATAATTTTTTCTTTCATATGATGAATTTTTTTCTTTTGATAAAAATTACATTTGATTAGGAATTTCAATCCTGCTCACTACCATAGCATCTTGAGAGTCTATTTACATGAAGACAAAACATGATTTATTGTGTTTCTATAATTTTGCATTAACCATTGGATTATATTTAATATGTGTATTAAAGGATTTTCTCAAATTCTCTTTGTAGAAGGTGTGTGATTTTTTGGAAAATTGTCAAAAAAGGACACTTAAGTGTCCTGTTTTGGTACCAAACTAGTGTTAAATCAAGAGGCCAACAATAACATAAATGAAGGTAACTCCTATCATGATAATTCAAGTAGAGCTCTATATGTAGCCATAGAGGGACCTTTATCCCATATATGTGCTCAAACATGCCATTTGTAGCTATAAATGGAAGGCTTCCTTGTTGCTTGCTTGACCCAAGAGGAGAGGGTGAGGAGGAAGGCAGCCTAGCTCCTCTACTTGCATGCATGGGCTGTCCTCCGCCTATGGGTTGTCATATGTTAATAGCTTTCTACTTGTGGGTGTCTGTGGGATGTCCTCCACATGTGGGTTGTCGCATGGCCGTTATCAAGCTCTAATACCAATGTGGAGATCCATGTCACCTCTAATGAATCCTCCCATTTTGGAGTATGAGCAGGCATGAAACTCTAGATGACGATACTCACGTACAATCTCTTTTAACTCTCTTTCTTAGTTTATCATTTGGAGCTCCCAAAATTGCTTCACGCATGAGTGCCACATGAAACACATGTTTGATCCCACATAACTATAGTATAAGAGTTAATTCACACACTTCCTTAGCGATGCTCCCATATAGCACTTGGTGAGACTAGCTTCTATCCAAGACCAAGCATTTTCGTGATGATTTTATCATCCCAAATTTTAATGGGCATCAAGAGTTCACACCAAAGTTAAATTTGTGAATGGAATTTTTCGACATACAATGGAATTATTATTGACAACGTATACAATACTTTTTATGAATGCCATATTGGATAAGCATTATTTACCATGGGTTTTATTTGTCTAAACTTTTATCTTTGAAAGATTTGACCAAGAAAATTGTGATACAAGATCCTTGCCAAGGTTATTGCTAATTGAATTGCTTGTCACTTACAAAACTAGATTTATGAGGATAAATCAGGGTTCTTCAAGGGGAGATCCATCCTCGAGGCTATCATTGATGTTTGGGAAGCACTAGTTTTTGCTGAAGAATCTACTCAAGATGTCTTCATTCTCTAATCTTTGAAAGACCTTGGGTGCAGCAAAAAACATGTTAACTGAGATAAACATCAATGGGTAGTTTTATCAAGCTATTTGATTAAAGCACTCTATTAGGCAAGGATGCCCCTTGAACCCTCTTCTCTTTGCAAATGGTGTTGATGGTTTGAGTTTCCTTGTAAAACATTACACATGCTTAGGTATTATTCACGGCCTCTTTCTTCCCCTCAATCAAGACCAAATGCTCATGACACTCTTTGCCAATGACATGGATGCTTTTGCCCATAACAATCCCACAAGGATTGATACGTTTTGGTGTTGTCTAAATACATTTTATGAGGCATTGTGCTCCAAAATAAACCACTTTAGAACCGCTTGCAAGGCTCTTATTGGGGATCCACCTCAAAATTTGGTTGACCATGGATGTGAGTTGATCCTAGGGGACAAATCTTTTACCTATTAGGTATTCTAATAGGATTCGATGTTTCGATGGGTCACCGATGGAACTAGGCTCTTACTAAGTTCACTAACAAGTGGGTGTACTGGAAATGTATGTAGATCAATCTGATGAGGTGAGTTATGGTGGTTAACATGTTCCTTCATTCTTTGGTTATTTACTTTCTCTCTTGTTGGAGATCGAAGGACCAAGAGAATCTCAAATTGGAAAGAATTTACAGAAACTTTCTTTAGATGGGAGACTCTAATAGAAGGTTGTGGCCCCAAAATTAAATGGGATACTTTCTTAAGCCAAAAAGATCAAGCTCGTTTGTGCATTCTTGGTGAAAGAACTTAGAGAAGCTTATAGGAGGTAGAAAAGTGAGCTTCCAAGCGACGAAGTTCGGTCTAGCCAACCAGCACAAGACAAGCCCTTGAGCTTATGGAGACTCTAATAGACTTATAGGCATGCAATACATGCAATAAAATGCACTATGTACTTTGGAGCATCAAGGAGAAAGATTCCATACAAAAGAGATAGGTTTGCACATTGACTAGCTCCAAAAGCTTACTATCTTCGAATGAGACACTCAACTTCAAATGCTCATAGCAGCCAACATCATTAAAATTGGAAAAAATCCTTTTAGAGGAGTCATACAGATAGATTTGAGTGTATAGAATGCACAAGAATACAAGAAATACGCAAAATATGTTTTTGGAATGAACCTGATACTCAACATTGGTACCTCCTATTGTTTAGGAGTGTGCAGAGATAGACCCCGAGATAGAAAGACTAAGATATCTCCCAATCTACTGAATCAAATGCTTTGAAAAATTATTCACATAAACTAGAAACTAATAACTTTCCAATGAGTCTTCAAGCATCTAATTTGAATCACTAGAGAGAGCAACAACCTCTGCAAGTGTACTATTGTTGAAGAAGATGATGCAGAAAAATGAAGGAGCAAGACAATGATGGCCAAAAGTGTATGTATATTGCTTCCCTATAGTGTACAAGTGATTTGAAGTTTATGTAGACTCTTGAAGTACTCTATGACTTCTAAAAGTGGATTTTAAATTCAAATGAAGGCAGGATTAGTTGTTGGAGGGAATCAATTCACTTTCCTACAATCTAGGAAAAGTGAAGATCTAGTTTGATCTACTTTTAGGTGATTGATTGATTCATTGATTGCAACTCGACCACATCAAATTTGTGGAATTTTAGCTCTCTTTTTCTAATTTTAGATGTGTAAAGCTCTAGGCTTTAAAAATGGTAAATGATTGGTAAAAAATCTTTTAAACAAATACAATAAATGAGCATAGGAAAAAGAACGCTTTAGTGGATATTTTGATATAATCAAAATCATAGCTTTTTTTGATGTAGATCAAATCCACCTCAAACATAGTTTAAAATTGATGTTCCAACATCTCCCCCTCAAGATGTTTGAGTCTTAATTATCTAATAGGTTGAATACATGCCATTGATTTAAATCTATAAAACTTTATTCCATGAAGTGCCTTCATCATCATATCTGCTACTTGCATAATTTGGTGGCCAAATGGATAATTAAAGCATGGAGCAACAAGGATGCCTCTTGGGCTGAACTAATTCTTAGAAACAAGAGCACTCTCATGCTTGTGGTCTATCCTAGGTGGAAGGTTCTTGATCTTCTCACTCTTTTTCTCCCCCCAATTCGGTGACTCCTAGAGGCTTGGGCTTACTTTGCTCTCAAAGGAAGAGTTGGAACAAGGTGAAACAATTTGTCAAGATCAATGATGATTGGAAATGGGCAGCCGGTATTAGAAAAAAATGATTTGATTTGGTTCCCTATCAAGGGCATTAGAGGTGGGGAGTCTTGGAGCCTCCAAAAAGCTAGCAAGATTTGGAACAAAGGTTTTCATTTGTGCAAACACCTCTAGAATCAAGAAATGTGCCAATGGTTTAGATTTGAGGACATTGACTCAAATAGGAGAGAGGACTATGAATAATTGTGCCTATTGCAAAGTAGATTCAATGTTTGGGATTGCTCGAGGACTCACCTCCTTATTGGACATGACTCTCCTCACCTTGACAGTCTTTGATGGCACAACAACAATAGTGTGGATAAAATTCTAAGGATATAGAAGAATGTGGACTTTCATGTGATTCTTTATCGGAGATGGTGTTCGAATTGGTCAAGCTTTAGATCAGATTTTAACTTCCAATCCCTTTGGCATCCCCTCATCAAGATAAAAAATCAATTCTTATGTGGCAAACCCTGCATCAGGGAATTTGGAATAATGCAAAAGCTAACAAAATCTAGGAAGCCCCCATGTGGTGTAAACGGCGCCTTCATGGCCATGAAGACTTGGGACACCTCTACTTTTTATGCCCAAGTCAATGTTAGTCTCGGAGGCTCTTGGGAGAATCATGTTGTTGCATGGACAAATCAATTGGATGCAAGTTTTATTGGGTGAAGGGATAGGTTGTTCCTTAGCATTGTGGAATGCTATAAGAGGAGAATCCCTCTAGAAGATTTGGAAAGAGAGGTGTGTTACCAACTTTGGTAGCCCTCCTAAAGAATGGTCAATCCAAAAATATCTTTTTCTTTTAGGCAGAATAATTTCCAATTGTAAGAATCATAAAGTGTTTTTCCTCGAGAGCAACAAGATCAAAAGCAAGTGTGCCCCTCATGAGGGCAACGAAAGGGTTCTCAAATTTTTTTGCAATGTTTTCTAGAAAATTTTAAGCAAACCCTACTTTGTGGGATTTGGGGGCTTCCATGGCTATTAGGCACCTTCACTTGTAGAGTTGTTCTTTGTATTATTTAAAGTTTGGGAGAGTAGGCTATTGCTGAACTTCTTTTTGAAAAAACAAATTAGAAAAGCTTATCCATGAGCAAAAATCTAAATATCTGAAGACATGCAGGATACCTTTACCATAGTTAAATCAAAATTTTGCAACTCTCTTCCACGTGTACATCAACTTTTTTTATCTATAAATACTTGTCAAGTTTGTGAATCTCACTTTCTTGCTTTGAGCATTCTCTATTATTTCGTTAAGAGTTTGAATGGCTTCTATTTCTTATCATCCTTCCAATCCCATAGGCTCATGTTAGGTTTACAAAAGAAGAGAGGATTCCTTACGAAAACCTCTTTCTGTGCAAATAAATGATTGGGTGACTATGCTTCCTAGTTGTAGAGGTGCCCATAAAGTGAAGCGAGCTTAAAGAGATGACAAAAAAAAACATTGGAAAGTTCATATTCTACATTCAAATTAAAGAGAATTGGCTTTTGCAAGAGTTCAACATGTGTATAGTGCTAAGGATCTGGCGCTAGACAATCATTTGCAATTTGTGTCATATTGTAAGTGAATTTTAACAATTCTCTTTAATCCTCTTCAAATATTTTTGTGTTACAAGATATCTATTTTTGTATTGCATATATTTTTCCTTCCAATATTCAAGAGTGGTGACCTATTGAATGTTTAATAAGACCATTCAAATTTCTCCATTTTTCAATAGCATTCAATTATTTGATTATTATGTAGATTATCATGTACCATCAGGGAGGAATGCATATGGAGATCTTGTATGTTCGTCTACTCCTTGCATCTCTTCATTAGATTGGGAGTCTCCTAATCAATCGAAATTTTCAAGTTTTCTATGCAAGATGAAAGATGATAATCAAAGGGCAATGTCCACAAGGCACATTTCTAAGGATAAAAATTCAATGGTTCTTACATCTTCATGTTTGAAAAACATGTTATTAAAGAAAAAAAAAATAAGGTTGAATATGAGAGTTTCAATTTTTGGAGCTTGATGAAGTTTTAGGTAGGGAATGGGATAACAAAGAAGTTCAAAAGCTAGCTGACATTATTCTATGTAAAGTTAGTCCAAATTCTCTTTCAATTTCATATAAGATATCTTGACAGTATCTTGTTTTGGGATACAACTACAAAAGGTGGAAAGTAAATCTTGGAGTCGGGATACCTTGGGTTTAGAGGAGAACTATCCAGAATTTGAGTTAGAATTACTAATGCATCCAGATTTTCAACCTAGGAAAATAATTGTCACTACAAATTGGAAACTCAAAAATGTTAGAGTACCTTGATGAAGTTTCACCATAGTTCAGATTCTCAATTGATGGTGCGATGGTAAAAATTGCATTACTTGCTTGCCATCTAAGGTGATCAAGCTCCAACTGTTAAGAATGTAACTAGTCTTGCCCCTTTTTTTTCCACCAAAGATTTTGAATGAAAATAAAGACACTGAGTGCTAAATATTTTTATCTCCCTTTTTTTTATGTATGCACTTTTCATATTCATATTGGCATTTTTATGGCTTATATCATTGCTATTGGAAAGTTTCTATTGTTCAAAGACTTTGTCCTAGACAATAACTGATAAAGATAAGGATAAAGAAATTCTCCATTTTAGTGATTAAAAGCTAAATAGAGCACTAAGGGTAGGAATATTACAAAATAAAGAAGATTGAAGGACAAAATCAATTCAAGTGATAAGGGGCATCAGAGGTTCTCTGACTTCCGTAATCTCTTTAATTGTTCGTGTCTTTTTTTCTTAAATCTTTATGCACCATTTATCAAAAGGTGGGACCGATTCAAGCAAATAAGGCCATTTTAAGCTCTTTGACTGCTCTTTTCACTCAAATCGATAATGGATTTTTGCTTCTCAGAATATTAATGAGTGATATAAGGTATATACAACATTTAAGGGTAGGAGAAATACAAAATGGAAAACATTGGAGGACACGTCTAATTCAAGTGATAAGGGCCATTGAAGATTCTGTGACTACCCTAATTGCTTGAATTGGTTGTGTCCTTTTTTTTTAACCTTTATGGACCATTTACCAAAAGGCACAACCAATTCAAGTGAATAGGGCCATCCAAAGTTCCTCGATGCTCTCTTTTCTTGAATCGGTCATGGCTTTTTAATTCTTACAATAATTGTTATACAAGCCCAAGACTTTAATTTAGAGATAAACAAATCAAGATAAAGCATTAAAGGGAAGAAATAAATGGTAAACCACTTATCATATTAATTGATCTCATAAATAGCAGGCAAACCACTAATCCTTCCTCTATTTGAGAAACAAAGACCATCAGCATTTCAAAATTGAAACAATGGTTTCTATGTAGAAACATGAATAAGAAACACTATCTTCTAGATAAAGATAGACTAGCATCGTTTCTCAATACATACAATGCTCTGAAGGGTTCCTTTGTGTACATAATTAGTATTTGCGACAAAACAAAGAAAATAAATATCTTCCAACATATGTTGGAAATACATTGGCTTACTATGAAGAGGTAATTGTAGATATGGAAAATTGTACATCTACTATTGCTTTTTATGCTTCCCCTTTTTGAAGAATGAACATGATGTCCTTTCTTCTTATTTTGAGTCTTCTTATCTCTTGGTGGTGGAGGTGGATTGAGGAGAGTCTAGATCATATGAACAGATAGCATCATTCATGATGTTATGAATTGCTCTCTCTCTAACCAAAAGGATCCATGCATTTGGATAATCAGATAAACTTAGATGAGGACTATAAAATTTGTGCTCTAAGAACCTTACTACATTGGCAGTTACTCTCCATCCAAATGATGTACTATCTTTTTGTAATGTGCACATGTATTTGCATATTACCAAACTTTTTCTCTTCATTCAATTTCAAATGCCTCGATATTTCTGATTCATGTGTATTTTGAAAATCTTGGTAGCAGTGCAAAGGTAAAACAATATCAAAATGCATGGCAATGGTGGTATAAAAGTGCATTGAAAGTGTACTAGAACTTACAGTTTACAATTTCCATGATATGATTGGAGAGAATTCATAAGTAAGGCTTGATATTCATTGAAATCAATTATTGTTAAACTCCAATGACCCCTAGAAATATAAGCCATACTTGTAAATAAAACTTTAGAATTAGGAAAGGAATGACTTATATGGAAGATTTAAAAGAAATCTTATTTTCCAACATATGGATAAATCATATATCTATCTCCTCACTAAAATTCTTGAGAAAATGACCAATTTCTTCACGCTTGAAAATTATACACTAAGTCACAAGTGGATCCAATATAAAGACCTTTCTTGAAACTATTTCTTCATATTTCTAGAGTAGGACCCTACAATATAAAACCAAGCCGAGATGGATCAAGAAGGCTTTCAATTATTGAAAAATGATGAACACATTATGGCCTATAGACAATACATGAGAGTTATGTTGACAATGCTTAGAGATTTCAACATTGAAGTCTCTCAACATCTTGTTGTCTTCAAGACTTATGTCAAATAGGTAGTCTTCCTCCCATGGCATTGAAACATTCACAATAACCTAGCCATTTTCTTTCTTCAAGGATACCATCTTCTTTTGACATAAGATTCTTCTTTATCTTCTCCTCACCAAAATTTGTTGCATTTCTTGTCATGTGTTCATGAGAAGGGATCTCTTCAATTTTTATTGTGGATGGCTTAGGGTTCCTTGTTGGAGGAATATTGAGAATATCAAAGAATATTTTATCATTGATATCAAGAGATACAATGGCTTTGTCAAATTCGTACCTTAGCCTGGACACAACAACATAGTCCTTGGCCATAAGTGTCACCTTGTGACAATGTGCAACACATAAATAATCATCATTCATGAAGTCAATTGCAAAATATTCAACTACCTCTTGCAAGCACAAAAGATCATGGGTTTTCCATTTGACATTCACGAATGAGGTTTTCATCATCATTGAGGAGAGCTTGGTCAACATCTCTTTTATGACTCTCATGAATGGAAGCCTTGGGATGAGGAGTCCCACAGAATTTTGAGGCTGTTTGATTTCCCTTAGTGATTTGACATGGTACTTTAGCCTCTTCTTTGTATATGCCTTCTATTGATCACCCTAATTCTCAATATCTGTGGTCTGACCCTCATTTCCTTGGCTCCCTAGAGTAGGTCCAACATTCTTTTGCTCTTCAATAGTGTACTACTTTCTTGTTGTCTTCTTTGTCCTAGCCATGATCTACTAACAAAAGGAATGAGAGGACGATCAAACATATGGATATGAGAGTACAAAGCAAGGAAATCAAAGAATGCAAGACATGATCAATTCAAGAGATTATGGCTATCTAAAAATCTTGGATTTCTTTAATTGCTTGAATTCATCATGTCAAATAATTCAAGCTCTGAAATGCATTCATGTGTATTCCATGAAAATTTTGAAATAATCTCTCTCTAATATTTTGAAAAATAAAATAAAAGTTTCAAAATTGGTTTCAATGCACATGACCTATTCAAGAGATTAGATCCATCCAAAGATCTTCAATTCCCTTAATTGCTTGAATCGGTCGTGTAAAAAAAATTGAAGCTCTTAAGTTCTTTCATGTGAATTCCATGATAATTTTCAAATAATTTATCTAATAAATGTTCAATAAATGGTTCTCAATGCACACGATGGATTCAAGCAATTAGTCCCATAAAAAAATCTTTGATTCCCCTAATCGCTTGAATCAATCGTGTCAAAAATTGGAAGCTCTAAAGCGCTTTCATCATATACTTACTCTTTGGACATGAGCAATTCAAGGGATTAGGGCCATCCAAACTTCTTCGATGGATCTAATCATTTGCATTCTTCCTCTCCAAGAAAAGTGTCAAATTTTCAAAAATTTAGAGGGAAAAACTACAAAACCCCATTTATTACCTTTCACACCAAGAGATTTCAACAAGAAATGACTTGCAAAAGAGGCTTGAAGAATGGTTTAAAAAGAAAACTATGGGAACTAAGTGACAAAAGGAACAAAAACACATCATTCGACCATTGCAAATTCTAATGTATATTACCACATGTCATCTTTTTATTTGCCCACATCATTTGATTATTGTAAATTTTGAGGTGGGTTGCCATGTGTCAAACTCTCATTGGTCCATGTCATTTGGTCATTGCTATTCTCTCTCCCTTTTAAAAATATCAAGTCCCTTGGCTTTTGCTCATTTTCTACCTCCAAAAAATTTGTGCATCCATACTCTAGCACTCCTACCTTGAATTCTATATACAACTGATTCATGCGATAGTGCATATTTGAACATCTTTAATTACCTCTATTTGCTTGCATTGATCATCCCTTGCATTAATAGGACGAGCCCTCAAGGGTTTTGAGATGGAAGAAATAAATGCAATCAGTCTCTTTCTATCTGAGAAACTATTAGATTTCATGGTTCAAGAGGACTTGAGAGTTAACCACTTTCTAGATGCAATGAGAATGTTCAATCCCACTGTTGATTTTGAAGCACTTGAGGGGAAAAAAACAAGCCATTTCATATGGATGAGTGGAAGAGATTGCTTACCATAGTCAATGGATAGGAAGTTATTATCCCTTGCAAGAAATATATTCACCCAAGAATCTTTGGGAAGGACCCTTTGGATAGGCCAGAATAACTAGAAAGTGTAGGAAGGCTTCCCCTTTTCCTAGCACAATGGACTTTTTCCCACAACATGAAAATGATTGTTGTTTACTTCCATTGAACATGGGGTTTTTGATTTGGCTTGATCATATAGCAAGTGACAAGAATGAAGAAAAGAACCTTGATGAAGAGAAACAAGAATCTCTAGGCCTTTCTTTCAAGAAATAATCAGAAATTGATGTCATAGAAATGTTTTAGAGATTAATCTTCAAGCGCAAACAACCATTAAGGAGCTAGAAAAAGATGTAAATATCTCATAAAAATCACTTCTTCTCCCAAACCTTCCATATTACTTTATCTCTGGGAAGGACCTAAGAGAAGACTATTGCCATGCTGTATAACTGAATTTGAAGAAACTGTAAGGAAGTTTATAAATGAGAAGGAATAAAGTAAAGAGGAATTTCTAAGATTAGACTTGAGCTTGTGAAATGAAGCATTTACAGATTCATCCAAAGCTCTTTATAGCTGCTATGAGAGAGTAGTTATAGAGAAGCCAACACTTGCAAATGAAGATTTTGACTAGCGAGAGAAAGATATGGGGATTTACTCTTTTGGATGAGCATACTCATTTGAGTGGTTGAGTACAAAGGAACAATAAGAATTGATGTTCAAGAACTCATTCAAGATGAAGATGAGGTTAAGGTATTTCAAAAATCACTAGGCCCATCTCAGACTTTCACCTATTCCATTGAATTGGTTGTGTCCTAGATTAGTTCAATTTCATGAGTTTTTTGGCTTGCTTCTTCTGCAATACGCTTGCTCCTCATTATTCATAGATGTTGATAGTAGATATAGACAAATTTACCTCCTTTTGTAATGATTATGGTCATCTGTGAGACATGATTGATTCAAGTGACTAGGCCCATCCGAGACTTTTTGATGAGCCTCTTTGCTTGAATTGAGTGTGTCCTAGATTAATTCAATTTCACGAGTTGACTTGCTCCTTATGCATACCTTAATCCTCATCATTCATAGATGTTGACATCAGATATAGGCAAATTTACCTCTATTTGAAATGATAATGATTATCTAGGAGACAGAATGATTCAAGTGACCAGACCCATCTGAGACTTTTTGATGAGCTTATTTGCAAGAATTGGTCGTGTCCAAGATTGGTTCGAGTTCATGAGTTTTTTGGCTTGCTCCTTATGCAATACCCTTATTCCTCATCATTCATAGATGTTGACGTTAGATATAGGCAAGTTACCTATATTTGTAATGCTTATGATATACGGCTGATTCAAGTGATTAGGCCCATCCAAGATTTTTTGATGATCCTAGTCGCTTGAATTGGTCATGTCGTAGATTCATTTTAGGATTCTTTTTTCACTTTTTTCATATACAACTTAGTGCTCCAACATCGTTCATAGGTTATTCTGCAATACATGCTGATCTTTCTTTGTCATTATTTTTGTAGATATCTATATTAGATGAAGAAAATTTTATAGGTAGAGGGAAGGGAATAAGGAAAGCTTAAGAGAATAAAGGAAAAGAAAAAGTGGATGTACATTCAGTTATTCACTATCTTCCAAAGTTGAATCTAGATTTATTCTGCATTGTACATAAGAGTACAATGACGACCCTAATTTTGCATTGTTCTCTCTAAAGACACTATCTAAAGATATGGAATTTTCCTCATTTGGATTTAATGCATATAGGTTGTTACTTTTGAGAGAAGAACAACATTCAGGATATCTAGCTGTGCCCTAGGGTTCAATGCTTCTAGAGCTTGTTATTTCTTCTACTATTCTAGTTGCACATTGGCTGCAAAGGTCTCAGATGTAGAAAATATTGATGGCTACAAGAGGGCATAATATCTTAGATACAGAGGAGATTTGCCAGAGTCAAGCTCATTCAAAGAAGTGAAAGAAGAATAATGGCATTTAATTTCATCGATAACATGGTTTCAAAAACTATATATACATCCTTATGTATTTTTTGGCCTGAAGAATAATGAAAGATATTCCAAATATTATAGTTTTCCATTAGAAATATATGCCATTCTTTTTGTATATAATCCATCTGTCCTAAAAGGAATTTTCTCCTTTCACTGATATTTTAATGGCATGATCCGTATATTTTATCTCTTGATAATATCTAACATGTGCTCCTTTGTAATTATCTTCTAAAGAACCAATCAAAAATCTCTTTGAGTGGATTACTTTTTGTGACTCCTTCTCCTTTTCTTCTGTATTTGAAGAAGCTTGTTCTTGCTTGATGATGAGACTTTTCCAATGCTCTATGTGGCCAGTGTTCCTTTTTTGCAAAGAATGGACTATGCAAAAGAAGAATATGCTATAGAAACATAAAGGTAAAGGTCATGAGATGCTTATTTCAAAAAATAATGGTGGACGAAATAATCTCATTGAAACTCACCAAGTAGTAAGTTCTATCTTTGACACTCCAAGCCTCTATAATGGTTTCTATAAACTTTGTGATTGCCCTTATGAATTCAATCACATACATATCGAAAGTTACTCGTTGCCTAATGATCTTCAAAAGTTTATCTAGTATTACCAACACCTCCATTCTTTTTCTTTGATATTTATGGATTGCTTTTTTACATTTTTTGTAACCTCAAAGAATTGTTTCCAACAAATTCACATTGCATTTAGTTGTTTTCCATCATTGTTGCTAAAGAAGCTTCTTGCTTTTGCACCTCCCATTGACACATCCTGTAGTACATCACTTGTGTTTTGTGAAAACTTTGGATCTTTTTCTTAGATGAACTCACCACCATGAAATCCCATTTCCAAAAGCAAAGCTTCACATTTTTTTTAATGCATTCATATGCAAGACTTGTAGGCTTAATGAAATATGCATAATCCAAGTGAAGAAAAACCAAGTTATCAATTATCCTTAACTCTACATGCAATGTACATATGTGTACATTAGTCAATTCTATTGGAAGTATGGGATCCCAAATCATGGTAGAAGATGAGTAATTATGTAGATTAACATTTTTTTCTGGAAGGAGCTTCCCTAGCCTATGTTCTATCAATCCACCCTCTTGTACCTCATCTTTGCATGTAGCACAAACAAGGGTACTTACAATTTTCACCCTCGCTTATACCAAACATGCATTTTAGAGTCTTCAAGTCTCCACTCAAATTCCAACCAATTTTAAGATTTCCATAGTGGTTAATAGTCAACAATTCTCTTGAATGATGAGTTTGGATAACATTTGGAATGTCTCTCTATAAGAAAAACCACTTCAGTGTTTTATGATTCTTAGATGAAACTTGAGCACACAGAACCACCATAACTCCATTTCTAATTGTACTTTGAGAGATGGAGTATCTAGTTTCCCAAGGCTATCATCCAAAGCTCTATTGTTTAGTGTAATACTTATTCTCTCAATCTTCTAATGTTTCTAAATTTCAACTTCATCAAGTTTTATTACAAATGTCGAAAGGCAAGAACATTCATGTTCTTCTATATCATAGAATTGAACCATGTATGTTTGAAGTCTTATAATATGTATCCATATAGTAAGTGAAATGTAAAGTTTGTTTTCCTACCTCATAAGATATGTTACCATGAATATGTTTATGATCACAAAATATAGACATGATTTTCTTATTCAAGTAGATCCGATACTTTCTTACATGATGAGCTCTAGACAATCCAAAGCTTTTTACTTTATTAAATTTAAGAAATTCACACCAAACTTTTGAAGTTTCTCTATAACCCTTTCTAGTCCCTCCAACACCATCAAAAACCTCTTGAATTTGAGATGTTTCTAACAACAAATTCATTTCTTTCATGAGTTTTTGAAAAATAAACCATTTTAAGCATGCATTTTCATTCAATTTCAAGATTTTAAAACATCATGATGACTCATAATTTCATTACAAAAATACACACACTCAAAACTTCTCAACATGTTTAAACCTATCGCATTTGTTATATTATCTCTTACAATTTTCATTCTCTTTTTCTTATGGACAAATTTTTCAATCAAATCTAAAAAAGGCTTTACTTATTTTGAATGCATTCTCAATCCTATAGGAGCTTCTTTCATTTGTTTAAAATCTTCTCAGTGAGAAGACAAATGCAACAACTTTTTCTAGAACCTTCTGATGTAAATCGCTTTGATGAAATATATTTTGTTGATAGTTTATGTATTGCATATAGTTCTTTGAAAACTCCCAAAGCCTTGAACAATATCCACATAAATGTTCATCACCATCTCCTACAAATCTAATCAGATCATGAAGATTATGACAAGGTGGATACCTTCATGTTTGTGGATCAATTGGATAAACAACTCCATTTGTCCATATGTCAGTATGATTTTTGCCTCTTTTGCATAATTGATCAACTTTAAAGATTGTAGAGCTCTTTGGAATACCTTTCTTGTTGTTGCATACTCATGACTAAATACAACATTGACATGGAACTTATCACAAAAAGTCCATTTGGATGAAACTTTGGTGATAATGTTTGGTTTGAGATTCTCCATGGAAAAAGGTTCTAGAATTATGAGAAAGAGAAAAGTAGGTCTGCTTTGGAGAGTAGAATGAAAAAGTGGAGAATATCCTAAACACACATTATATAGGTCAGATAACAAGAGAGAAAAGTTTGAATTCACCGAAGGCCTGATGGGCATAAACTTTGGGGCATATCACTTTTCATGATTTTCACATGAACATTCTCTCTCGTTTTAAATGAACCTACATGGATTTTCTTTTAAATAATTTGACAACATTAATCTAGATTAAGCACAACTAGTTGAAATCCTTACACGACTCTTTTTTTCCTATTTTAAACCCTAATGTGAGCAATATTGGTGTGCATACGTAAAATAGGACATAGATGATGGAGGACTTTGAAGCATACTTATATAATTGGCAGTAGGTCCTAAATTTGATGCCCACCTCTAGGCTTCAAAAAATCACTCAAGAAGCCCACTAGAAAACTATGGTCTTCATATGAAGTCTTATATGGATTCAAAGGTTTCACATGTAAATTTGGAGTTTATGTATATACACAACAATAGATACATACATTCGTACATGCACATGCATAAAATTCTTTATTATGTTTCTCATGAGATGATTGTTAAAACCATTAAAAATGACTTAAAATTATAAAAAATACACACATACTCACATGCATACATACATACATACATACATACATACATACATACATACATACATACATACATACATACATACATACATACAAACATACATACATACATACACACATACATACATTTATGCAAACATATGTACATACATATAGATGTTGATACAAAAATATATGCATATAACATACTTACATACATACATTTATGTTCATGCACACAAACAGAGAAATATATGTGGAAATACATATGAGATCCCTTCATACCTGTACAAAGACTTAGATACATACATAGATACATATACATATATACATAGATGCATACATACATACATATAGATTGCACACATAGATGTGTTGGGATGCATACATGCATAGATGTATGCACATTGCTTACACACATTCACATGCATAAATACAAAATGCATAGATATATACACATATACATACATCCATATTGTGAGAGAGTGAAAAATAATGCACTCAAATGTAGAGATGTATGTTGGTGTATGAGTAAGCAAAAGCAAGAATCCATTCGAATTGGATCATTACAATAAAATGAGCTTCAATATCAACTGCTCAACCGTATAAGAATCATTCGAACATAACAGCATGCTGATCATCATGCATCCATGGTTGCACATGAATGCCTCTTTTGAAGGAATTCCTGTGAGCACGATCTCTGAGTAAACTTCGTGAATCAAAAAGTGAATTGTCTTCAAATGTTCTGCAAGATGAAAATTAGTAGGGAGTGCTCTCCATATACAACTGTATTGGTGATTGAATTCAGTGAATGAGTAGTTCACTTCATCTGCAACTTGAGTGATCAGCATCACAAATCATAATTGGTATTTGTCAAATGTCGAAAGTAACATTGCAATGATCGAAATTATGACTAACAGTAAACGAGACTAGTATGATCTATCCATCATGTATTGTAGGTAAGTCATCACTAAGTGAGTGATGATCTATGAAGTAACAGAATGTAATATGCCTTTGATGAGAACATTCTGTTGCGTATAATAGCTTGTCAACATGACATGAACAAAATTCAACCTTCATACTGAAATTCAAAACTCTCATTGTTGAACTCAGATGTAGATGGTACTCAACAAGAAAAACAAAATGCGCTAAATATGATTGAGATCTTCGATCAAGAGTATATTTCTTAATGACATACGTTCTCCTTCCAGTTCATGAAGTACGAACAGTTGTACTTTTATAATAACAGGATGCTCATTTCAGATGATACACTCTGTACATATTTGCGTGAATGAGTTATAGTAGTATGTGCATCTTTTTATGAGTAGAGAATACGTTTCGTATGACCATCACACTGTTGCAGAGTATGATCATAATGAACAGTCAATAGATGAAGTACAACATCATATAAAACGCTGGCAAAACCAATCACGTGCTACAATAACTTCTTGTCACATAGAGTAGTAGTTAAAACATAACTTGATGTAGAACACAATAGATATGGATCATGTATATGCATGCACGTTTATGATAGAACAGATGATCGCTAGCACTGATTGCATAAACCTTTCTCCATGTATCTATGCACAAGTTTGTGTTCGAGTAAATCAGTGTGCTCTCCATTGACTCGGATGAGCTACTGTAAGTAATACTGAGAGATCATACGTAGAGGTATATGATAGAGATCATGCTGAAGTCACAGAGAGAACAAAGACAGCATGGGGTCGACGAATAGAAGATAACTCATACATGCATAATGTCGCCTAAATTTTTCATTGAAGGATAGTGATTTATATACAATGGTGTCAAGCGGCAAAACTCACCGCGAGTGCATCTTCTTTCTAAAAAAAAGCGTAAGTTAATTTCCTTGATTTGAGGATAATCTTTGTTCATCACCACACAACTATAAGATATCCTTGATTTGTGGAGCGATCATGCAAGTTGCCTACTACGAAGAGAATTACTTTTTACTTCATTTTTTATATGTGATGGGTCATATGGATAATTTATGGAACTAAAGTCATACGTACAAGTATTAATGAGGTGCATCATCGTTAAGTCTAGAGTCATATGAGAATGAGGTTGATGCGAAGTTCCTATAAGAATAATGATGACTAAGAGCGGTGGATTTGTAGATTGCCAACAGCTCCCCTTCAATCTTCAAATTCACGTTATCATATTTGATGTTGTCTCCTTTCTCTATTTGCTTTGCTTTTCTTTTTGATATCTCCCCTTTGATCTATCTTTCCATTTGCCTTTGAACCTTCTCTTCTATTTTTGGTTCGACTTCCTTCTTCTTTATCCTTTGCTCCATGCTCTTCTTGGATATATAGACTCCTTGATGTTGATGTAGTTGTTGATTGAAGTAATGTCTTTTTCATTATATTGACATCCTTAAGTAGTAGCTTTCTTTCTTCCTTTGTAGTTGATGCCCTATTGATTTGTTGTCGTCCATTGTTCCTTACCTCATGTGATTGAACTTTTCTTTAGAAGTGTATTCTTTGCTTTGTATGGTTGATCTTTTTCTTCAAGAGCGTTGTCCTTGCTTCATGTGGTTGATGTGGTTGACCTTCAAGATTAATTCTCCTTGGATCTGATAGTTCTTTTTGTTATTCTTGATACATACAAGATGCTTCAAATGAAGAAGTACACGAGCTTAGTTGATGAAATCTTCTTTCTTATAGTCAATGGTTGTTCCTCTTTGGCTTGATGTAGATAGCTCCTTTGAAGTGACTTTTGATCTTTCAATTTTTTGATCTCCATGTAATAGATTTCTTTCTCTCCTTGTTGTCGTTGTCCTTGATGACGTCCATTGATTTGTTCCTTTGCTCTATATAGTCGATCTTTGCTTCAAGGTTGTCTTCATGTTGATTGATAGTTGGTTCTTCCTTCACGCGTATAGGCTTTGCTTCAGGTTGATGATGAATCTTCCTGTTGAGAATGTGTCCCCTTTTGTATGAATTCCTTGGAATGTGTAATCTTCACATGGTTCTTCAAAAGAAGTACAAGAGCTTGATACACCAGCTCTTTTGATCATAATATATATAGAGGTTTCAAACAAGGTACAAAGCTACAAAGTGCTTTATCTATGGCTTTTTCCATTTATGTATAACAACTTAACTTTGTCTAATGCAAAGTTCAGAGGTTGTGGTTTTCCCTCACTCATCTTGGAGCAAGCATTGCTCTAGCTCTAGAGTGATTCTATTCCTTCACTTATTTGAAGACTTCTTTTACATAAGGAAATGAAGTTAATCAAGATCCCAGCTTCTTGATTATTCTCCATTTTGATTTCACCTTCTATGTGTAGAAACAAGTGCTCACACCACTTGTAATGTGCTCAACTATTTTGTTTTACAATGGTTGTCATGAGGGGATTTGAATGCCTTTTTTTAGCTTTTACAAAAGATATAATGATGATATGTAGCCTTTGAGTGACTCTTTATAAATGAGAGTCCATACAACTTGAACCTTTGTATATGAATGCAAGTCAAATTGACTTGTAGTAGCACATCTAAGGTGCATATATCCCTCCAAGTGAAGTAGTTTACCTTTGTTTGAATGTGTTGAATATATCTTTCTTTTCTTCCTTTTGTGAGGAATACTTCTTCTTCATCTTTGAGTGCGTTGAATGCACTTTTTTATCTTCCTATGGTAAGGAGATCTTCAAGAGTGCGCTGGATGCACTTTCCTTCTTCTTTACTTTACTTCTTCCAAATGATATGGAGAAGTGAGTGAGCTCTTTGAGTAGTGACGTCCACGGTCCTTGCCTCGATCACTTGAAATTTCTTCTTTCAATCCTTCTTGTTCAATAATGGAGGAGTGCTTAGAAAGAACTTGGCTGCAAATACAATCTTTTTGATGGGGATGTGCTTGAATAACACTTGACTAAGAATACAAGTTTCTTTTCTTTGTATACATATCTCAATATAGAGATAGTTGAGCTTGAAAGGTACTTATCGATGAACATAGGATATATGAGATCTTTTTTTGATACAAAAGTATGTGATAGAGATAATGTTGAATATGAGTTCTCTTTGAAATGATGTAGGTTTCTGAGAAGGCTTAGAAGTGAATTGATGCTAAAGAATGGGTATCTCCAAGATAGAACATGTATGATCATTGATCCTAACCGGTTTTTAAGAGCTCTCAAATCTTAGAAAGTGAATACTATCAAGGGAGAAAACAATTGATATGCATTACCAAATGAATGCTTCTAATGAAAATGCCTTCTTGTTGTTGGACTTGAGTCTTCAAAGAATAGCTTCAATCGTTTGGATCTTTTGCCGATCATAGCCTTGAACTTTCAAAATTTTGATCCTTGGGCCTTGTAAGTTGTGTGACCCTTGATGATATCTTTTCTTTGAAACCATGTATTTTGATGACGAGCCTCTCTTTGAGCCTTGAGTACCAAGTCTTCTTTGAACATGATCTTCAATGCCGGATATTGAGGTTCCTTTCTTCATCTATGCTTTCTTCATAACTTTGATGTTGCTAGATTCCTTTGATGTTGATTCTTCAAAACACTTCTTCATGGACTTTCACATTCCTTCTTCAATAAGAATGGATTACATGTTTACCATAATACCTTTTATAACCTTGAATAGAATGCTTAAAATCTTCTTTATTCCTTGCATGGTCGACGTGCAAGAGAAATGCCATGTATCACATTTTCTTTTGAAATAGATAGCACAATATTTCCATTAGCATGGAATCAAACAAGTTACTTCATACTCCCCTTGAGTGACAAGGTAGATGAGTTACATAACATGAGATTCATAAGCCTTCATAAATGAACATCTTGTACCCCATATACAATAGGTACAATGAAATGATTAGTTGAGGCCTATGGTGAACCATTACAGGCATAACAATATCTTGCAATATCATTTGAGTAATCCGAGACGAATGAAGAACCGATAAGAGTAATACAAAAAAGTTTGCTCATAAACATATGATGTCTTTGAAAAATGTAGCTTGTGTAGCTCGCACGGTACCTTGATTCCTCAATTCAATGAGGAGCATTGTTGCGTATAAACCATGAGGTTCATATTGAAATGCTTTGCTCGTTGTAGCTCTAAATAGACCTTTTGTTGATGGAGCTTGGGAAGTGATCTAATGATTTGCTTCTTTAATAACTTCATGTATGGCCACTCAATAAATTGAGACGAAATTGCCGTTTGTATTATGAACAAGTCAAATCATAAGTGAAGTACTAAATTGAGACGAACATGCCGTTTGTATTATGAACAAGTCAAATCATAAGTGAAGTATTAGACTTGACATCCTTCAAGAATACATAATGAGTTATAAGCATCTGAATATGCACATAAATGTCCTTTGTAGAAAACACCGAGTTGCACACTCCTCTTGTAACAATCACCATTGATTTGTCCTACTTGAATAGAAGCTATGTAGATCATATGTGGTATATTACACACACAATGAGCCATTGATGTGACTCAAAGTATAGCTCCAAACTTACTGCTTTGTAAGTTCAATTGATGATTTCCATCAATATGTGTAGAACCTCCTGCTTCCTGAACATTACCAAATAGAAAATGTTGACGATAATGTGGCTATGATAAAAGCCTGGATGAAGGCTCTTAGGTGGCTCTGATACCACTGTGAGAGAGTGAAAAATAATGCACTCAAATGTAGAGATGTATGTTGGTGTATGAGTAAGCGGAAGCATGAATCCATTCGAATTGGATCATTACAATAAAATGAGCTTCAATATCAACTACTCAACCGTATAAGAATCATTCGAACATAATAACATGCCGATCATCATGCATCCATGGTTGCACATGAATGCCTCTTTTGAAGGAATTCCTATGAGCACGATCTCTGAGTAAGCTTCGTGAATCAGAAAGTGAATTGTCTTCAAATGTTCTGCAAGACGAAAATTAGTAGGGAGTGCTCTCCATATACAACTGTATTGGCGATTGAATTCGGTGAATGAGTAGTTCACTTCATCTGCAACTTGAGTGATCAGCATCACAAATCATAATTGGTATTTGTCAAATGTCGAAAGTAACATTGCAATGACCGAAATTCTGACTGACAATAAACGAGACTAGTATGATCTATCCATCTTGTATTGCAGGTAAGTCATCAATAAGTCACTGATGATCTATGAAGTAACAGAATGTAATATGCCTTTGATGAGAACATTCCGTTGCGTATAATAGCTTGTCAACATGACATGAACAGAATTCAACCTTCATACTGAAATTCAAAACTCTCATTGTTGAACTCATATGTAGATGGTACTCAACAAGAAAAACGAAATGCGCTAAATATGATTGAGATCTTCGATCAAGAGTATATTTCTTAATGACATACGTTCTCCTTCTAGTTCATGAAGAACGAACAGTTCTACTTTTATAATAACAATATGCACATTGCAGATGATACACTCTGTATGCGCATTTGCGTGAATGAGTTATAGCAGTATGCACATCTTTTTATGAGTAGAGAATATGTTTCGTATGACCATCACACTGTTGTAGAGTATGATCATAATGAACAGTGAATAGATGAAGTACAACATCATATAAAACGTTGGCAGAACCAATCACATGCTACAGTAACTTCTTGCCACATAGAGTAGTAGTTAAAACATCACTTGAAGTAGATCATGTATATGCATGCACGTTTATGATAGAACAAATGATCACTAGCGCTGATTGCATTAACCTTTCTCCATGTATCTATGCACAAGTTTATGATCGAGTAAATCAGTGTGCTCTCCATTGACTCGGATGAGCTACTGTAAGTAATACTCAGAGATCATACACAGAGGTATATGATAGAGATCATGCAGAAGTCATAGAGAGAGAACAAAGAGAGCATGGGGTCGACGAACAGAAGATAACTCATACGTAATGTTGCCTAGATTTTTCATTGAAGTATAGTGATTTATATACAATGGTGTCAAGCGGCAAAACTCACCGCGAGTGCATCTTCTTTCTAAAAAAAAGCATAAGTTAATTTCCTTGATTTGAGGATAATCTTTGTTCATCACTGCACAGCTATAAGATATCCTTGATTTGTAGAGGGATCATGCAAGTTGCCTACTACGAAGAGAATTACTTTTTACTTCATTTTTTATATGTGATGGGTTATATGGATAATTTATGGAACCAAAGTCATACGGACAAGTATTAATGAGATGCATCATCCTTAATTCTAGAGTCATATGAGAATGAGGTTGATGCAAAGTTCCTATAAGACTAATGATGACTAAGAGCAGAGGATTTGTAGATTTCTTGCTCCAACACATATAAGCACTATTGCATTCATACATAAAAGACAGCATGCATAGATGCATACACATATGTTCGATTTTGAGGTTTGCAGAAGCATGCAAATAGCACAAGGAAGAAGAAGAAGAAGCTCGGAGCACAACACACAATACTGAATGTATTACCAACAAAATATACAAAGATACATGACCCATTAGGGTTACAGGCATATATACAAGCTAGGGGGAAAACACCTCCTAAAGAGGGAAAAAAGTGCCTCGGAAATCCTTGTGTGTTTACACACATCACTACCTAAAATATATCAACAAATCCCCCCTAGGAGTGATGCAGGGAACAAGGAGCTAGCACTCATGTATTAAGAAGTGCCAAGCTATGTGGAATCAATCCACAAAAGGAAACAAGCCCAAAGCTTTGTGGAAAGCTTCAAATTTTTCCCTTGAACCTTTATGAAAAGGTCTATAATGTTCTCCTATGTGGGCACATATGTCAAGCTGATCTTTCCACTAGAGAACCTCTCC